>OX608080.1:95888888-96024930 GCA_951509765.1 Sphenella marginata | reverse complement strand
TTGTTTGCTCGCTTGTTTTATATATCGATAGGTCCTATTAACCCACGTACTATATTCCTTATACATGTGTTTCAAATTATGTAATAATAAATTAATATGTTTGCAAAATTGAATATTTACAATTGTATAATTAAGTACATATGCATTTATATATGAACGCATGTACATATATATTTCGTTTCCCTAAGTGCTCATGCGTTGGTAATTTAATTTTAATGAAGCGTGCCAGTTAAACATGGATATTAATATATAATACCAATATGCAATTAACAACAATGTAAGCAACAAAGAACAAAACTGTTAAAAACACAAAGTTATTGATTGAATAAAAAATCTCAAATGAAAAGCTACAAAAAACTACAAATAAAATGTAATAAAAATAAATTTAAATAATAATTAAAAGTGTGAAAATTTGTTTGGTTAGTTCTGGTAAAAAAAGAGTATCACGTACAGAGAACGCGAAGAACACACGTGAATGTTTTGCAAATCAACGCATTTTGTCCTAACGGAATTTTCTGTGCTTTAATTTTGAAGTTTCGGTTAATGCTCAGGAAAGTTATAGAAATAATGAAGAAAAAAACGAAAAGGAAAATAAAATTAGAAAACACCAAGCAAAAACATAGAAAAAAATTTAAGATACAAAAAATTTCTACCCAAGTTTGCAATATTTAATCTGTCAAAGTTAAAGTCTGTGTCTAAAATTCTATTCAACTCAATCTAAGGCCATTTAAAGTCCCCTTAAGTATGCAAGAAAGCTGCAGTTTTCCACATTTATCTTTTCTCATTCTTATACATATTTTGCCGTTTATATGCCTCGTAAGCAGAAACGAAAAAAGCCAAGCCTTAATCTTTAACTAATCCGTTAACTTGCTCAATGGCATTGAAGTCTTATTTGCGATTATGCTTTCTCTGTGCTAATTTCCATTTCTACCCGTACTAAGAAATTCAGTCCCTTTTGAAGAATATTAAGCTCTTCTGCCGTCTGCAAATAGGATTAGAAGGAGGACAAAATGAAAAGGCAGCATAATAAGCAACAAGGACAGCAAAGAAAATACTAATTAGATGATTTCAGAGTTAAGTTTTACTGTACCTTCGAGTTCCTACCGAAATTTGAAAGGAAATGCAAGCATTATTATTGACATTTCAACTGCAGTGCGAGAAGGTAATTATGGCAAAAGGATATAGAGTGAAATGGAGTCTCTATATAGGAGAACGGTACATGAATAAAAATAAAAATGGAATGCAATAAAACAAAATAAAATAAAATAAAATAAAATGAAATAAAATAAAATAAAATAAAATAAAATAAAATAAAATAAAATAAAATAAAATAAAATAAAATAAAATAAAATAAAATAAAATAAAATAAAATAAAATAAAATAAAATAAAATAAAATAAAATAAAATAAAATAAAATAAAATAAAATAAAATGAAATGAAATAAAATAAAGCAAAATAAAATGAAATGAAATAAAATGAAATAAAGTAAAATAAAATAAAATAAAATAAAATAAAATAAAATAAAATAAAATAAAATAGAATAAAATAAAATAAAATAAAATAAAATAAAATAAAATAAAATAAAATAAAATAAAATAAAATAAAATAAAATAAAATAAAATAAAATAAACTAAAATAAAATAAAATAAAATAAAATAAAATAAAATAAAATAAAATAAAATAATATACATTAAAAAAATAAAATAAAATAAAATAAAATAAAATAAAATAAAATAGAGTAAAATAAAATAAAATAAAATAAAATAAAATAAAATAAAATAAAATAAAATAAAATAAAATAAAATAAAATAAAATAAAATAAAATAAAATAAAATAAAATAAAATAAAATAAAATAAAATAAAATAGAGTAAAATAAAATAATATAAAATAAAATAAAATAAAATAAAATAAAATAAAATAAAATAAAATAAAATAAAATAAAATAAAATAAAATAAAATAAAATAAAATAAAATAAAATAAAATAAAATAGAGTAAAATAAAATAAAATAAAATAAAATAAAATAAAATAAAATAAAATAAAATAAAATAAAATAAAATAAAATAAAATAGAGTAAAATAAAATAAAATAAAATAAAATAAAATAAAATAAAATAAAATAAAATAAAATAAAATAGAATAAAATAAAATAAAATAAAATAAAATAAAATAAAATAAAATAAAATAAAATAAAATAAAATAAAATAAAATAAAATAAAATAAAATAAAATAAAATAAAATAAAATAAACTAAAATAAAATAAAATAAAATAAAATAAAATAAAATAAAATAAAATAAAATAATATACATTAAAAAAATAAAATAAAATAAAATAAAATAAAATAGAGTAAAATAAAATAAAATAAAATAAAATAAAATAAAATAAAATAAAATAAAATAAAATAAAATAAAATAAAATAAAATAAAATAAAATAAAATAAAATAAAATAAAATAAAATAAAATGAAATGAAATAAAATAAAGCAAAATAAAATGAAATGAAATAAAATGAAATATAGTAAAATAAAATAAAATAAAATAAAATAAAATAAAATAAAATAAAATAAAATAAAATAAAATAAAATAAAATAAAATAAAATAAAATAAAATAAAATAAAATAAAATAAAATAAAATAAAATAAAATAAAATAAAATAAAATAAAATAAAATAAAACAAAATAAAAAAATGCGCGAAATAGAATAAAATAAGATAAAATAAAATAAAATAAAATAAAATAAAATAAAATAAAATAAAATAAAATAAAATAAAATAGAGTAAAATAAAATAAAATAAAATAAAATAAGATAAAATGCAATAAAATAAAATAAAATAAAATAAAATAAAATAAAATAAAATAAAATAAAATAAAATAAAATAAAATAAAATAAAATAAAATAAAATAAAATAAAATAAAATAAAATAAAATAAAATAAAATAAAATAAAATAAAATAAAATAAAATAAAATAAAATAAAATAAAATAAAATAAAATAAAATAAAATAAAATAAAATAAAATAAAATAAAATAAAATAAATTAAATAAAATAAAATAAAATAAAATAATATAAAATAAAACAAAATAAAAAAATGCGCGAAATAGAATAAAATAAGATAAAATAAAATAAAATAAAATAAAATAAAATAAAATAAAATAAAATAGAATAAAATAAAATAAAATAAAATAAAATAAAATAAAATAAAATAAAATAAAATAAAATAAAATAAAATAAAATAAAATAAAATAAAATAAAATAAAATAAAATAAAATGAAATGAAATGAAATGAAATGAAATGAAATGAAATGAAATGAAATGAAATGAAATGAAATGAAATGAAATGAAATGAAATGAAATGAAATAAAATAAAATATAATGAAATAAAATAAAATAAAATAAAATAAAATAAAATAAAATAAAATAAAATAAAATAAAATAAAACAAAGTAAAAAAGAGGAAAATAAAATAAAAGTGAAATAAAATACAATATCGAAATGAAATGAAATAAAATAGTATAAAATAAAATAAAATACAGTAAAATAAAATAAAGTAAAATAAATAAAAATTATAAAACAAACAAATAATAAAAGGAAATGAAGCAGCGCCAAGTAAAAGTACGAAAATGGAAAATTAACAGCGGTATCGAGATAAAAACTCTAGTTTTTCACACTTTATGTTTCAAACTATAAAGAGTCAATAAAATAAAAGGCAATAAATAAAATATAAAAAATTATTTAACCAGCAACAGTTGCAATAATATACTACGTTTTAACAACAATAAAACGAGTTAAAACATAAAGCAGCATATAAAAGAACACTTATTAAATGTGCAGCATCCCGCCACCTACATACTGCCTGAAGTTAATTATAAAACCGTTTGTTATGAAAATAATTATTTTTCATTCCTGAAATAAACACAAAAAAATTAAACAATAAAAAAGTTCAGGTCATATGTACAGATATGAATAAAAAGTCGTTGTTATATGGCTCGCTATAACGGCTTTACACTTTTAATGAAAAGTGAAATTTAAGATAGTGAAATAATAAAAGCTGGAAAACAACAACTAACAAAAAATCTAAAATTTTTTTCTTTCGTACATAAAATTTTAAAAACTATTAGAAAATAGTATTTTACGTCGTATACTGAATGGAAAATGACTTAAGCGCTTCCCGGAAATGCATGCAAAAAAAAATGTATATGCGCCTAAAAGTAAGCAAAGCATTAGTTTAGTAGTTTCGAGGAGCATTGTTTTACCCCGAGCTTTAAGTATAACAAAAAAAAAATAATCAACGGAGTAGTAGTTTCTTTTATTCTTACGTTTCCCAGTTTGATCTCTCAAAACACAAACTTTTTAAGAGTATTACGTACCCCTAAAAATATGCAAACATAATTTTAATGTGCTTTTTATTATTTTATGTAACTTAGGCACACATATGCTACGCTCATTATAATATATTTCTATTTAATACACTCTTTGCTCATTAAAAATTATCTAGCGTATTGTATGGCAAACGAATTATTTATTTTCACCAAGCATTACATTCAAATTAAATAACATAAATGAAAATTAGACAAACCAAAATGTGTAAACTAAAAGCCATAAGCTTTCGAAAAATTATGTAATTACTTTGGATGTTACAACAACTAAGGGAGTGCTATAGTATATCATGTGCCCGTGGCATATTTAAAGCATATAAGCTCGTATGCTACTAACTGCATATAAAGTTTGTTACATTATTAAAATTTATTGCCTATTTTTAGGCTGTACGAAGGCAGTTGGTCGCTCGCTTTTTGTTATACATTGTATTTACTCATTATAAACATTAAATCAGTGCTTATAAATCAAATAAAATTGCTATAGAGATTAGGCAGGAAAAAAACTAAAACGCAGCATAGTTTTAGGCGCTAGGAGAAGGTAAACGACTAAATGCAGTTTGATACCTAAAATTAAATTTTGGGGGGGGGGGGGGGCAGTTCTGTGTTACTATTATGTCAGAGATTATCATTAATCAAATTGGAGTCATTAAATAAAAAAAAAATGTAGAATAGACATTGCTAAGCTACCTTTTTAAAATATCTTTTTCGCAATTTATAAATTTTTTTTTTATATTTTTGTAATTTTAATAATACGTATAGTAGACAGCTGAGCATATTATTTAACCATTATTTATTTTTGTTATCTATTCATAAAGAAATACATACAATTAAAGCATTGCGGCCATGCTTGAACTGTGTTTAGTATGAATACTCAATGCTATTGATGAACTTAATGCCGTGAAATGAACATACAGCAACGGGAGCCTAAAAGTATATACGCACAGTTGCGGATATAAATACAGTGGTAGACCAATTAATCGCTGCTGCAAGAATATTTTTAAAAACAGAATATTTTTAAACTAGTTTGAGGAAATTGGTTCAAAAATTATATTCTATAAAGTTTTATCGCAAAAACGTAATCTAACAAAATTTGCCTAAAATTATGCTATAAATATGGTTATTGTGTGAGACGATTGAATTAATAATTTCTAAAATTGTTTAATTATTGAATTTCTATTTTTTTTTTATAGGAATACTCTTTTTTCATCCACCAGTCTGCATAGTTAAATATAATAATGCAATTTAATTTATTATATATATATACATATATTGTTAACGTTGGGCCGGCGCCATCAAATTTCTGCCACGCAAAAAATCGTGTGATTAATCTTACAAGAGAGTGATCCATGATTA
The DNA here is from genome assembly GCA_951509765.1 of Sphenella marginata. Classification (NCBI taxonomy): domain Eukaryota; kingdom Metazoa; phylum Arthropoda; class Insecta; order Diptera; family Tephritidae; genus Sphenella; species Sphenella marginata. Next base: position 96,019,205 of record OX608080.1, on the reverse strand, counting down.
ACCCCTTTAGTCTACAGTTGGCTATAATTCATCACACATAAGTGATTTTTATTTATGTAGCATACTTATAGGGGTGTATGTCCATTATAGTTTTTATAGCATATATCCAGGAGCTAAAAGTACGCTTTTGGGTGGAAAGTGGATTAGGCCTTTCGTACCCGTTCGGGTGTAATAGTTAGATAGAATTGGTCTCTCCATCAAACATACCCAAACAAATGTGAACAGTTCAGCAGAACTGACATTCATCTTTGCGACTCATCCCGGATATATCCTAGAGTAATCACAATTCTTGTTTTATGCGTTTCTGGATGTTTGCGTTATGTGACAATATTAAATGCGCTATAAAAAGAATTTAATTAATTTCACACCACACTACATTGTAAGCGTGACAAATGTTTAATGAGGCTATACTTATATATATAAATACATATAGACACGTATGTTTGAATAAGAGATCCAATAAATGTCACAATTTTCAGCCATATACATAAATGTATACATACAGATAAGCATACAAACATTTAAATTTACTCATTGCGAATTGAATACACAATAAGTCTCATTATTACATATAAAACGTAAATCCTTGGTAGCATGGGCACATATATGTATATATACAAACATTGTTATATTTTTGCAAATGTCAACGGTACGGTAACATATATGTGCAGCTCATAATAAATAAAATTTAATACAACAAAGTTATTATTATTATTATTCTCATGTGTATAATTACACCTCACATTACAAAGTCTCTTTGGAAACATGCAATTATTTTTATATAGCATATCGACGGAAAAAATGTTGCATACTTTTTGGCACGCATTTTTATTGCAAAATTCAATGAAATTTAACTCATTACAAGACTCATTAACGTAAAGTAAGCTGGTTGTACGACCATAAATAATTGTATTACATGAAAAGTAGTTAATGAATATTCAATAAAATTTATTGCATACTTTTATGAGCACATTTGTAGACACATTAATTTTGACACTGAAATATGTGCAAAGGATTTTGTGTTTTAAATATTATAATGAACTCATTAATTGAATTTAAACAAATTTTGTTTGCATAGACAAATGTTTTTTTAAAAACAATAAAAACACTTTCTCAAAAGACGTGTACATTAGAGAGAGCTTGTATACCTTTAGGCGCGCTAGAACTGAAAATTAGTTTTCCCTGTTATGGGAAAAAGTTAAAATGGCGTTGGTAAGCAACGCATTTTGCTTGAATAATTGTAAGAAAGATTTTTAGATATCTGCAGATCTGTCGGTTTTGTAAAACCCATTGACTTGAGATCTATCAAAGTGGAGTTTTCTTCCCTCTTACGGCCATGGTATATTAGAATTCAAATTAAACAATTACTCCCAACAGCCCATTCTCTAGCAGCTCTGGCGTAGTCTTTCACGTCTGTACACATTAAAAGAAGAAAGAATATTCAGGCCTAAACGTGTTCCTCTTCTACGTAGAGTCGGTCACCATCATTTCAACAACAATTTTTAATACCTTGAGTTTGCTTTACTATAACTACCTACTTATTCTCTGTTTCTTCGAAATATTGCGTGTGCTCCATTAACTAGCCAAAGTATCAACAATACTGCTTCACCCCCAGGTACGGCTTATATTACAAATTCAAACATACCTTTTCTAATTTTTCACAAAACAGCGTTAAAGGCATTCACTTTCAACACCAGCATGCGACAAACTTTCTTTTAACAAGTATTTTTCATTTCAATTTTTATCTCCTCCTTGTATGATGCGCAAGCATACAAAGCAACATGTTTCGTGCCTTTAAAACTTTGGTGTTTTACCATCATTTGGCTGAGTGATTTTTGTATATACATACATATATACCCTGCACAAACTCGTATAACTAATCTCTATAGAAAGTGGTCTGTGATTGCCCCCTTTCGTATATAGTGGGCTATATTTATTTATATATTTCATTTGTGTAGCATACTCAAAGGGGTGGAAGTAAATTTTTGTTTATGGAGCATACTTATAGGAGTCGAAATTACCCGTTAGGCTATAAAGTGGATTGACCCTTTAGAAACAAAATAAAATAAAATGAAATGAAATAAAATAAAATAAAATGAAATGAAATAAAATAAAATAATATAAAATAAATTAAAGTAAAATACAAAAAAAGAATAAAATAAAATATAATAAAACAATAAAAATAAAACAAAATAAAATAAAATAACGTTAAATAAAATAAAATAAAATGAAATAAAATAAAATAAAATAAAATAAAATAAAATAAAATAAAATGAAATGAAATGAAATGAAATGAAATGAAATGAAATGAAATGAAATGAAATGAAATGAAATGAAATAAATTAAAATAATATAAAATAAATTAAAATAAAATACAAAAAAAGAATAAAATAAAATATAATAAAACAATAAAAATAAAACAAAATAAAATAAAATAACATAAAATAAAATAAAATAAAATAAAATAAAATAAAATAAAATAAAATAAAATAAAATAAAATAAAATCAAATAAAATAAAAAAAAATTAAATTAAATAAAATAAAATAAAATAAAATAAAATAAAATAAAATAAAATAAAATAAAACGAAATGAAATAAAATGAAATAAAATAAAATAAAATAAAATGAAATAAAATTAAATAAAATGAAATAAAATAAAATAAAATAAAATAAAATAAAATAAAGTAATAAATTAAAAAAAAAAAAAATAAAAAAAAAATAAAAAAAAAAAAATAAAAAAAATGAAATGAAATGAGAGGAAATGAAATGAAATAAAATAAAGTAAAATAAAAAAAATAGATAAATAAAATAAATAAAATAAAATAAATTAATATAACAGGGCACAATCTATGTAAAATTCGCAACTGGGCTGTCCAACCCATTCATAGTGATACTTTCCGACTCATTCCAAATGAATCCTAGACTAACCACATTTTCTGTAGGATGCGTATGTATTTATGTTTGTATGCATATATGTACGTATGCTTACTTTTCTCTATGGGTGTGTTGTTGCTCAAACGCGCCCCAAAAAGATGCTTATCGATGTGCCTTTGATAGCTTTTGCTCTATAAGCAATGACCCTGAGCTTTTATGCTTCAATGTAATTTTTCACCTCATTTTAGTTAATTGAGCTTTTCTTTTGCCTTATTTTTTTGTACTTATTTTTGTTTCTTTCTTTTTGTTTGCTTTCGGTGAAAAGTTGTTTCGAAAGTGAAAGAGTCATTTTTGGATTACAAGTTTTAAGGCAGATAAAAAAGAAAAAAATCAGCTTATATTGATGAAAATTACATTCTGTGAAACGAATTTCTACATTTTGGTGTCAAAATGTTAATAGAGGATTTTCGGATTTTAGTAGCTTTGATTTACTTGTATGCATGCATTAAAAGTAAAGCCGTTTAGCACTACACTTAACTGTATGTATAAAATTAAATTTGTTTAAAACCGATAATCAGAAAAGGTTCGTAAAATGTGCGTGATAAATGAGAAAAGTAGATTTAAGTTTGGATTTGCGAGCTTATTAGTATTTTTGGAGATATTTTGTTAAGTAAAAGAGACGAAAAGTATGATCAGTGCACTCTAAAAACTTAATCAAATACAGACTCATTCATATTAATAACTGCTTAAATATCCACAAGCTGTTTAGTATTTGCTCTCTTCATAACTTCAATGACTGTTTGCAATGCTTTTTGTTTTTTTAGCAAATTGAGTAAAGTGAAAATTGTATGCTGCTCAAATTCTGTGAATTGTTTGCATTGCCTGCACTTTTCATAGTAAAATTTTTCAGTAGCCTCTAACCTCGCCAACAGTCACACAGCCAACACATGCAGTATAGAGTTTATTTGCAGCACATATCAGCATAAATATAAAATATATATCACTTCTCTCATTCCCCACTTCCCATAGTAAATATGTATATAAACTACTGTTCCTTTACATGCATAACTCAATGTTCATATATTCATATAAATATAAATAAAGGATTTTAATGTGAGGTGTGATGATAAGCATATCCATAAAATATGTGTGAATGTAAAGCAATGATAGTAGAATATACATATGACAGACTGGCTGGTTTGACTTAAAGCTTACGTAGTAAAATAGTCAACGTTGTAGCTGCTGTGGACCTTAAGCGTTATTCCAGCTGGAATATTTGCAGAACACACAGTGAGCGCAAAAGTATAATTCATTGGCAACATATAAAATACCATAAAATTTATTAAGTTATGTCAATGTGTGTGTGCATATGAAGGTAGTAAGTATAATTTACTGGGAAAACAATATATTTTTTTTTTATACACGTACAAAATAAATATTTCCGTAAGTGATAAATATTTCACATGACATTAATGGTTCAGTAAAATTATTCGGTTTTTAACATCATTTTTACTTTACAAATTCAAATTCTGGTCGTTCGAGTAGTCATGAAAAGTAGACAAAACAAAAGAAAAGCAAAAAACAAAAATTTTTTTTTTCTTGACAACTGTCAAATAAAACATGACACAATAAGTACAGCAAAACGGCAAATGACAAGTGAAACTTACAAATGACAATTTATAAATCACAACTAACAGAAGACTACTTCAAAATTACGAATGGCAACATGCAAATAATAAAAAGAAAACAAATTAAAATTGACAAATAACGATTAAGTAAAATACCAGTTACAATTGTCAAAAAAAAAAAAATAATGACAAACTAAAAAAAAGTGAAAAAAAAGACCTACAATTGACAAAAAAAAAGAAAAAAAATGCAAAGTAAATAAACTTAAGAACAAATGACTTGAATGAAATATAAATTTTCAAATAATAAATTACATATGACAAATATCGACCGACGATATTAAATGATAACATAATGAGGAACAGTAAAAATGGCAAATTACAAATGACAAATGACAAAGAGAGATTGGCTGTTAAAATTGTTAAAATCGGTTTCTAGTTAAGTTTTTATTTGATAACTGACTGATGACAAAATATTTCTGAATCCAAATGCTATACACAATGACAAGTGACAAATGACAAAACTGAAAAAACAGGTTCTGGTTATTAAAAAAAAAGAGACACGCTATCACTCCTCGAAAATTGAATAACTATGATACTGCAGTCAAGAGTGATAAGCGACAAGGTGAAGGGCAGTGAGGTCAGGGCCCAATCGTTTAGTGGGACTCATCCGGGTGGTGTTTCGACCAGACTTATCTCTCAACACTGGCTTAGCGAAACTAAGTATAGGTGAAAGCGTTTGCAGTGCTGCAGACTATCAATTTATCTGAGGCCCTTCCACAACGACCCTTCTGGGGGTGAATAGAAGTGTCTTTTCAAGATGAGTTGTGCTAATCAGTGGACAATTGACTATTGAGCCACAAGCAGCATGGTTGGGTCTGATCGTATTATGGTCGAATGCCCCGAAACACTGTTTTTTTGTTGGAATGATTGAAATTTGTATTTTTTAAGAATAATTTTTTTTTAAAACTACATGTCCAACACGGAGCCGGAATCTGTCAAAAGTAATGTGTCAAACTTTACCAGGCTCACAGAAAACGTTCAGTGGATTGCCATGGATTTTGACTTATTTCTCTTTCATTTTTTACTTATTATCATGAGTAGCAGCCATAAACAAACGTGCACTTGGAGGGTAACTTTGTCATAATCTCCAAAAAATATTCCAGCAACACTTAATACCATCCAGCATACGCTCTAACGCTACTTTACCGCTATTAACACCCCTCATAATTTCCCCAATAAATTGCACAACACATCGACGCATATTTTTATGAAAAGAATTGCCAGCATAAGTTCAGTATGTGTGTGTGTATTTTTTTATTGTTGCTTAACTTGAGCTTATGGCATTGCCCACAGCAACATCCCACAGCTATGTATAATGCAAATTTATTATCGAAATTCAATTATGCCTTATAATGTGGTTAATACACTTGAGTTGTGGCTATATGCAAACACACACACATACTTACAACAACTGTTGCGTTTCGGGGGAGTGGAGCGTTAGCGCCCCCTGCCAATAAATGGCCCTATGGAAAATTCAAAAATTAATCAAATTACTATGGGAATGAGTGTTGGGGTTGCACATAGCGTGTGGGCGTGTTTTTACCCAAATGTAGTGTCACAAATTTCATGTTTATTAAATATTGCAGTCAAAATGTGAACGCATCTAAATGCTTGTGCTATTTATGGTTAGCCAATAGTGCGTGTGCCTAAAAGTATGCGCAATTGTTTTACTGCAATGTGTGTCTGCTGGTAAGCCACAAAATATTTCACTCAATTTAAATTAATTTAACGCATTCTATTGGCTTTTAAATTTTAATGAATTTGCGACGCACATTTGCATATTGTTGCTAGCGCCCAAAAGTACGCTATAGAAATCAATAAATTTATGCAAACATTTTTGTTTTCTTGTTTTTGATTTTTTCCACTTCACCTGCACGACCACAATTTGCTTTCATTAATTAACCATTATATGGCATTTCTGTTTTAATTTGAACGGTTGGCGAACGCATTTTGTGTGCTTCAATGGTATTTACCATTGCCATATTTTAGGCGCTAGCCAATTGTTGCTACCACCAGACCGTTATGAATGACTGCACAGCCATAAAAAATTTATTGAGGTAATACGCAGTGGTGCGACGACTAATTCAGCCAGTTGATTTACTTTTTTGCACCTAAAACTTTACAAGACTACATAAATCTTAATGTAACAGATTTTATGCCTCCCTTTAGATGTGCGCGCTAACGAACTCTGCTAAAACAAAAATTTATTTGGTCAATTACTGTTGCAGGTCTGCTTCAATGTGATTTTTTTTTGTTTCCTCAAATATACGTTTTATTTGTATTTTCTTGCCTCACACTTCAATATAATTGTTTGCTAACTTGCTTCGATTTTACTTTATGCGCCGTTGCCGTCTGATTTTTTTTGCAGTCCATTTGCCTGCTTTTAGGCGCTTAATTATATTATCAATGCCCGTGCCCGTTTTGTGCTTTTTAACTGCTTTACTTTTGTCCATTTATGTATTTCTGTGTTGATTGCTGGTGCTTTTTTCTTTTTACTTTCTATAGATTTGTATCGATAAATTTTCTTGGCGCGCATTTTTCGTGTTAATGGCATTTCGTGTCTTGTTAAACAGGAAATTAAGTAAGACAGATAAAATGTTGTACAAAAGTTTATTTTGGCATGAGTTTTAGATTGTGATTGGTTTGTGTGCAGTGAATGGTAAATTTATTCGTCGGCAGTAAAGTTTGCCTACAATTTGTGTACAATGCAATCTGTAACAAATTATCGACGGTTATCTTTTCTAGAAATTTTATCAATGCCGGAATATTTATTTGGTAATTGCACAAAAAAAACATTTATATTATTAGAAGCATGCTGAAAGTGGGGTTGATAAAATTATTTCAGTCTTAATAAAAAAAAAAAATTAAATACAATTTTTTTTCCTTGGTCACACCCTGTAACATTGTTAGCACCTAAAATTGTGTTACGGTCTCATACAAATTTAAGATTTAGGCACTGTGCTCTCGCGCAATGCTCTTAATTAATTTACGGAGATCAAGCGCAGTAAAATTGTATTATTTATTTCATAAAATTATTTTCGGCTCATTTCAAGCACAAAAAATAATGTACAGGGTTCAAAAGATGAATATTTTTTATATAAGTAACTCTTGGCAAAAACAAATTACTTCTGAGTAAGTATCTCTCGTCCTATCAGGCACAATCCTACATACCTTTATCAGTGTATTTTCTTTGAAAAGTTTAGCAATGCCAATTAAATGCTTCTTCTACTAAAACTTATTTATTTAATCGTTGCATGCGTGTGATATATCAACTTCATGTGCAAAAATAATTTGGAATTAATGATACGTAACATGCTGCTTTTATCTGTGCGCTATTTTATCATAAATTTTGTTCTCATGCATATTTTATTTGACTGCTGTTACAGTAGGACAGTATTATACATTTTTTATGGAAGAAAATATAAAGCCAAAGCCAAGTATTATTTTCTGCTCATTTATTACTCAGTGCGGTGTATTGAAGACCTTAGATTATTGTCTTGGGGCTGTTGAAGGGAATAATATTATAGTAACCCAAATAGTAGCGCTTTTTCTATAGATCCACTGAGAAAGAGAGATGAATAGAGAAGGAAAGTGAAAGGAACAGATAGCATGGAAAAGAAAGAGCAAGAGGGAGAAATAGAAAGAGAAAACGAGCGGCGAGGAAAGTAAAAGGTCGTAGGCGTGTTTAAGCGACATAAGCTGTGATTATTTCTTTCGATTATTTCATTTGCATTCGATGTCATTGTAATTCGCAATCAACTTATGAGATTTTCCAAATATATAGTGGAGGTTTTTAATACGAAATCGGGGATTTTCAAGGCGAAAATGAGGATGCCAATTCCGCATTAATACCGCATGGACCCAAGTGGAATACATGGAAGGTGTAAGAGGTGCGTCGCAGCCTTCATCCTATAAAGAACAAATCATTTAAATAAAAACAAAAGATTTTAATTCAATATGGTTGCCCCAACGCAACATATGCTCCGTACCCCCCTTTCTACTCGCTCAACAATGAATACAATAATTTGAAAAAATGAACCTCAATAAACTACTCGCAATTCATAATATCGAGGCTTAGATAGAGGGGATTAGGACTAGTTTTGGAAGGTTTAGGAATAAAAAAATTGGCATAGAAGTATAAATGGAAATAAGTGAAGGAATATAAAATTGAAAAGGGATAGGATGATGAGAAGAGGAAGAAATCTTAATAGAAAAATAGTTCGCAAAAGAAAAAGCAGAGTATAAGAAGAAGGGAATAGGGACCAAGACGAAGAGGAAGCTACAAATACGGAGGAAATATCATAAAATATTTGAAAGGCTTCTGCTGGACGTTTGTTGGCTCAGCTAGTTGAATATTATCTCCATATTCGAGATACTGTAACTAAAATACATATACAGGTTGATCAGCCCTATACACACGTATATGAATACAGTGGCTCACAGTGAGAATGACTCTTCTTAGGGTGGATCGGCAAAAAAAGTTTTTCCCGTCCACCCCTAGGATTAAAGATATTTTGAAGGCGATCGTTTTTTACTGCCAGTTCAAAGTTTAGTAATAACTGTCGGTATCTCGATTCACATCATACCTAAATTCCAATTTTTTTTAGTCTGTCGAAAAGGCCTTTAAATTCTGTGAAGCTTTTTCTTGAAAATGATCAAGGTAATAATTGTGGCAGCTTCCAAGCAATGAACAACGGTGTACGGCTCATTAAAATCGGACTTAAAATGGCGACGTAGTGTCAAAAAAAGTAAATAGCCCAATGGGGGGCGTGGCAAAAAATAAAAATAAAATCTTTAATCGTAGGGGTGGACAGGAATTTTTTTTTTTTTGGATGGGGACCGATCCGCACTACTGAACATCCAGTTTTATCGTTGTTAAATTGTAGTCTTTGGACTCTGAAAAAAATTGTTTTTTTTTTTTCTGTACATAGAATCTATGTATAAGAATTTTTGAAATTTTTGCAAAAGCTTGGAAACAGTAGTTCAAATGATTTTATTGAAAAAACTAGCGGAAGAAAATTAATAAAAATATTTTCGAAAAATCAAATATACCATTTCAACTATGAGTTACTGTGCGTATTTGCAATCAAGCCAAAGTACTTATGTATGTGTGAAATGAAGCAAGGCAAGCGTTGAAGCAAAAACGTTTTTGTATTAACATATTTTAGTAAAGCTTTTCCGGCACTTTCCCAACACTTAGTTTCGCATTAAATATTTCTCAGTTTATTTAATTTTTTTTTGTATCCTTATTTTACTTTGCATTGCTTTTATACGCTATCAGGTGCATTTTTTATTTTTATAATGCCGATTTTGCTCTTGGTTTACTACAACACGTTTTACAACACTTTTTGTTGCATCATAATTCTTACTGTAGTTAGACAAAAAAACAACAAAATAACACCAAAAAAAAAAAAGAAAAAAAAAAGACCAGCACTTGTAGCTAGAATCAGCAAATAATATAAAAAAAAAAATCACCACTGCTTGTTGAGCGCACATGGCGTATGCTATGGCAAAGTCGGACTATCCAACTATCGACCATCAAAGCACAGATTTATTGCGCACAATTAACACAACCAACCACCACATAATGCGAGTGCATATTTTTTCTATTGTTACTATTTTTTATAATTTTTTTATCAATTTTTTTTTGTGTGCAAGTAATAACTGGTAGTTTTCTCTGTAACCAATGCATTTGAACAGCAGCCAACAAAGCAGCTGCTATTAAGTCATCAGCAACACCAACGTTGATGCCGCTTGCGTTTTTCGTGGTCAGCAACAAAACTGTTGAAATGATGATGATGATGTTGGTCATTAAAATGCTGGTGCTGCTTGTGGTGTTGGGTTGTTTTTTTTGTATGTTATAAATAGTATTTCTCGCAATTTCTATATATTTTTCTTTAGTCGATGCTGCACATTAAATGTTGCGTTTATGATTTTTTATTTATATTTATTTGGCTATTTTGCTTTTGAGCATTTCATTGTGTACGCTGCTGCGGCGCGCCTAAATGTATGCTCATAAAATATGGTTGCACAATTTTATCAGCTGCAAAATATGCAGTTAATATTGCGATGCTACAAAAGCAAATAATCTCAGCAATGGTAAATATTTCAGCTTTATACAGTATGGAGTTTGAATTATGTGCTCTCATATTTATTGAGGTAAATTGTGCGTAATGCGCGGTGCGATAAATGTATGAATACTACGATTAAGCAAATGGTTTTTTTCTGGTTTTTTGGTCCATATGTAAATATTTGCATAGCTCTTAATGAAGTTCTTTTTATATATGTGTACTTATAATAATTTATAAATATGTTTTTACTATTTAAAATAACTTAAAAAAAGGAGTATATATTTTTAGGAACTCTTTTTTTAAAAAAATATGATGCCTACTTTAAGGCTGAATTTATTAAGAACTTTTATTCTGAAATATATTCGACTAACAGTCGATTAAAGAGTATAATAGGTGAGCCTCTCCATGTGCAGGCAGCTGTTTGAATTAATAAGGCAAACATATCCAAACACCTTAATATTAGTTAGAAAAATTGCATACTTTAAGGCTTAACTGTAGAGCATTAAGAGCGGCTTTTTAGGCGAATATATGTAATTGTGGGTCATTTGTCACAGCGTTATTCTTGTTGACGAAACTATTGGTGGGGTGGCTAGTACAACAAAATGTAATGAATGGAGCTTTAAAAGAAAAATACGCGCCTTAAAGTATGCAACAAAATGTGATGCTTTTCTTTTTAGCAGCGAAAATGCCAGTGGGATGAACTTAACGTAATGTGTTGCATACTTTAAAGAGACATTTTTTTACGACATCTAGTTTTAATAAAAAAATAATTAAGCTTCTAAAAGTGCTTAGCGAAGTGCTGGCTGACGATTTGCACATCAACATCGCAATAAACAAATTAGCAGCCATAGCTAATATACCTAAACGAAGTGAGTTGAATAAAACCAATTAGCTGTACCTCCGCAAATCTATTTATAGTATAAACTCTTATGTTTTATTACGCTTCATTGTCAATTTCAATATAATAAATAATTATAAGTCAATTAGTATCAACAATGCTAAACATACGCTTCACGGCATATTTCATAAAATAAATGAAGTGGAAAAAATATTTTGCTAATACAAAATTAAGTCGCAAGAAACGTAGTAGATAGGCGTAATTATTTGCTTACAACCTTATAATAAATTCACGTTTTAAATAACAATAGCTAATTAATACACCCCAATTTACATTAGAACACCCACCTTCTTTATTGTGTGTGAAATTCAATTTAATTTGTGGCTTAACTTTTTGAGATAAAATTAAATACTGAAAATTATTTGAATCAGCAATAAATGTGTTTGGACTACAGAGAAGAATTTAATGTGAACGAGAGCTGGGTGAAGTTACGGTGACCATGCGTGATTTTTTTTATATATTAAATTGAGGGTGTTTTATGCGAAAACGCTCTTCTGCTTAAAATATATTTTCGGTTATAAATAATGTTAATAAGCTCGTAGAGGAATATTAGCCGAAATAGGCGAAGTAAAATTTTGTTTCAGAAACAAACCTGAAGTTAGGCTAGTTTTAGCAAACGAAAACGTAGTTAAATTTTGAAAAAATAGTATTGAAATTTAGTTAATTCCGTAAAACTAAATAGAGGTTAATTTAAGTAAAAAAAAAATTCAACAATTTGAATTGCGAAGTTGAAGATGGTCACCATAGGCATAGCTAATTGTGATAATTTTATTGCTTTACATTGCAAAAAAAAAAAAAAAAAAAATTGTGTAGTTGTACGTGCACATTCTATGGAAATGAAATGTCAACAATTATATATATATAATGAAAATAAACAGTAAGCGCATAATTTAAATATAGCTTTCATAATTAAGCTAAGGAATAAGTATGCGCCTAAATGTATATTTACTCACACTATTGTTATAGATATGAAAATGTAATGCATTGTAATGAATGTGTAATTAATTATTCAAAAGCTCATTTTCATTTTAAACATATACAATCACATTAAAAAAACACACACATGCACATATGTACCTTGTTATGTTACCTAAAAGGTATGCCCAAGCAGTTCGAGTTACAACTGACGTACTAGCCACTTTTTGAATATGATTACAGTAATTATAGTTAAGTTTTAAAATAAAAATTAATGTAATTAATGTCTAACTTAACGTATGAAGTATCTAATTACATTTCCACAATTTGTCTAATTTTAGTATTGTATAATTTTTTTTCATATTGTGATTACTTTAGTCATTACTTGTGGCTTAGGTAAAAAGTAATGATATCTGTAATCGTATTTTAAAAATTTGAGTAATTTGCATATTACCATTACTTTAAGAATTACCTGTGGCTTGGGTAAAAAGTAATGATAGCTGTAAGCTTATTTTCACATTTTGTGTAATTTTAGTATAATCATTACTATAATCTTAACATACTACTTGTGCTTTAAGTGAAATGTATTGATTATTGTAATGGTATTTTCATAATCATTTATTTAAACCTAATGACAAGTTTTTAATATTATGATTATTTTCATCATTACATGTGGCTTAGGTGAGAAGTAGTGATTACTGTAATCGTATTTTCACAGTTTGTGTAATTTTGGTATAATCATTACTATAATCTTAACTTACTACTTGTGCTTCAATTTAGAAGTAATGATTACTGCAATCGTATTTTCAAAATTTGTTTCATTTTAATATAACCATTACTTTCATCCTTACTTTTGGTTTAGGTGAAAAGTAATGATTACTGTAATTGCATTTTAAGTGCTTATATAATTTTCATATAATCATTACTTTATTCATTACTTGTGGTTTAGGTGAAAAGTAATGATAACTGCAATCGTATTTTCAAAAATTTTATTCTACTCACCATTACATTAATCTTGATTGCATTTTTTTATTACGATTACTTTAATCATTAGTAAGTAATAATTGTCTAATTTACCGATTATTGTAAACCTACATTCCCATTTGGGCAAATTTTACAAAGTTCAAATAACAATTACTGTAATTGTAGTGCGCTGAGACATTTGTATTCGCTTTTTAAGCAATTGGGTTCTCAAGTTTAAAAAATTTTAATTTTCAATTGATTTGAAAACATTTTTCAATACTACATTTTGAAATTTTTTAGCGGGAGATTTTGTTACGGACAAGCAATTGAAAATTATTTTTTATTACCCACCTTAAAACTGAATGTGTTCGAGACTTCACTGCCTTCAACGTATCCCATAGCGAAACCTACCCTAAATACAAAAATTTGCACAAAGAACATAACAAAGCCAATTTGATGACAAAAGGGATTTGTTTGTTGCGATAACGGTAACGCGCACTGACCGACAAAAGCCATTTTACTAACACACCACGCATATCCTTAGCACACATACATTTTTTATTGCATACACATAGGCGCAACAAAGGAAATGTATTGTAGTGATGGACATAACGTTGCAGCGCACAAAATTGGACAAGAATTTAAAAAACAAAACAACCGAAACTGTTGTATCCAGTGACAAAAATAAAACAAAAAAAAAAAAAACCAACCTTTAACACAACAGCGTGGCATACTTGTAGGCATGCTGAATTAGGTTACACTGTGAGGAAGGCATTGTTTAATACATTTTTTTTTCTGACAAAATTTTTATTTTTTTTGTTTTCGGCAACTCTATTGAGCACAACAATGAGTTCGGTGCACATAACTGTTCCAGTTAGTTGATTTTCTATACAAAAATATTTATGATTTATGCATATTTGCACGTATTGTGCACACCATTGTTCGAGTATGTGGAGAGGAATAAGAGAGGAGTCTGGCTGCATGTGTGATGGACTAAAATGTGTACTAAATTGAAATGTTTGCAATTCTTGCCACCAACCGCGCTTGCATGCGTATGTGTGTGTGTGTGTGTGTGTGTGTGTGTCGAAACATAAAAACATATGAAATTCTTTGTTTTGAATTTTTACTAAGCCTTTTGCTGCATTTGAACATTTTCGTTTAGTTTTATTTACTTTTTTTGAAGTTAGTCAGTCAATTGCGTGTTGTCTGAGTGAGTAAAAAGGACCAACTGCTGTGATATGAAAATAAATAAAAAATTATTGCTCAGATGATAAGTAAATAAAACCAAGCAAAACATTTATGTTAGCTTTTGTACTTTTCCAGTTAAATTTCATAAAAAGCGTAACAAACGCGCAGATAAGCGAAGCCTCTTTTGTTACGTTTTGTAAATCATTTTTTATGTGCATATATGTAAATACATACATATGTATGTATGTGCGTACATTAGGGCAGTTCTACTAAGAAAAAATCTGCACCTTTTAGCTTATCTCTCTCAGAAGCAGCTCTGTCCAAATGCTACGAAAAATTATTAAGCTTTAAATGAAAAAATATTTTTTTTTGGTTTTTACGGTCTTTCTATTTACATATATTTGTAAGTTTTGCAAGCTCGAGACCAGTGAACAATAATAATTGATTTTGTTTTCTGTTTATCACATATTTGTTTTTTAATCCACTAAAAGCGCGTGCAGAAAGTAAAAGAGAAAAATTTATAGAAAAAAACTTATAAAAAAAAATTAAATTTTTTTACAAGCCATTAAAATTAAAGACAAATAAAAAATTCGATAATTCACATATAAATCGATTAATCGCATATAAATCGATAAATCATATATAAATTAACAATCCCGATAAAAACCAACCACTGATTAAAATTGATATATCAAATTTTGAAAAAGTTATTCATCAATAAACAAAACGAAGGAAATAAAACTAGACATGATTTAAAAAAAACAAATTATCGATATACAGTTGACAGTTATATAAATCAATAAAAGAAATCGAATAATCTTAGTAAAATTTAAAATAACTTAAAAGAAGCTGCTAAAAGGACAAGGAAACTTGAATTAAAACAAGAGAGTAAATAAGTCAAACAAAATCAAAGACAAAAAATAATATTTGGCCCATTCAATATAAGGAAATTATCGATAGCAACCGATATAAATTGCGGTCACTTGAATATGACGATTAATGCAATAGATAAAATCGATATATTTTGAAATACCGATTTAGTTAAAAAATAATAATATAAAAATTACAAATAATCGATAAAAAATGTCGATAACTAATTATCAGTTTTTGGAATTTGTAAACCTTTTTTTAATAATTTCGCTTTGTAAATATTATTTGCTGTATACTAAAATAAATTTTTGTTCGTTTGAATAAAATTTACATTTTATTGCAAAACATTTGATAACTTATAAATTTTCCTTTTTTAGAGATATATTTGCCATTTTTAAACTCATTTAATATATGCTAGAAATTGTTTAATATTTACTGAAATTTTTTGAAATTCATTTGTCTGTTTCGGAAATAAATTTGATAATTTTTATGTATCTAAAAATTCATCTTCTCTCTTCTGAAACTCAATTGCCATATTCGAAGTACTTTTTCCATTTTCTAAAATACGTTTTCACTTTCTTAAGCTCAATTTCTTGTTTTTAAAAGTACTTAGGCTTTTTGCTGTATTTAAAAATTCACTTTCATTTTTCTGAAATTCAATTAGCAGTTTTGGAAGCACCTTTTATATTATATAAAAATTGTTTAAACTCGTTTGCCCTTTTCTTAAATATATTTTTTTTTGTCTGATATAAATTTTACCTTTTTCGAAATTTTTTTGAAATTCATTTGCCCTTTTCTGCAATATATTTTCTATTGTCTGACATATATTTTACCTTTTCTCCAATTTTTTGAAATTCATTTGTCTGTTTCTAAAATAAATTGGATATTTTTACTATATATTAAAACTCACTTTCTCTTCTGTGAAATTTTTTTTGGCATTTTCTGAAATACTTTTGCTCTTTTCTGAAAGAGATTTGCACTCTCTTAAACTCATTTACTATTTCCTCAATAGTAGTTGATCTTTACTGAAATTCAGTTGCTGCTGTCTGAAATGTAATTTACCTATTCTGAAATACATTTAACGTTTTTTTTTAAATATATTAAAAGTGTTTGCTGTATTTACAAATTAAGTTTCTTTATTCTGAAATTCAATTGCCATTATCTTTAATATATTTAATAATTTCTGATATTCATTTGCAATGTTCTCAAATATGTTTGATCCATTCTGAAATATGTTTTTAATTATTTCACTTTCCTACTTCAGTTTCTCAAGTTTTTTAATTTCACTAAAATAAGCAGCAATAAACTTCTCGAGCACAGATAGTCACTTATTTTTGGAACACCCTGACATAGATATCATAAACACAAATATGCATCTATAAAAATGTTTTGCATGTATGTAACCTATACTTTCAAAAAATTTATTTGTATTTCTTATATCTTATTTCACATTGTAAAGCTGATAAAAACAAACTTTGGATAATATAAATATAAAATATATCACACATTAAAATGGAAACAAAAAAAAAAAAAACAACAACCAGCGTAATACAAATTTTAAAACCACCTTAGGCAGACTTTTTACATACCCAAAGTAGGCGTAATCTTTTACTTTTCACATCTCACGCCATGCACTCATAATTTTAACATTTTTCTTTTTGAGAAGCTTTGAAAGACAAATGATTGTGTTTATAAAGGCATTTCATTTGACATGCATAAAAGTTGTAAAAAAGCGCAAAAGTTAAATCTTAGATACATTTTGATGCATGTTTTATATCTTGAGTTTGTGATATATGTCTTTTTGAGCTATGCTTAAGTATTTATATGGATCATGAAGAAATGACAAAAACTCTGAAGAGAAAGTCAAAAGCGGATTACAAATCCGGTTGATTGCTTAAATAAACATTCCAGCATAACCCTAAGCATATGTCTATTGAGGGCGAAAAATTTAAAATTTAATACAAAAGGAAAAACTTAAAATTTATGCTTTACAAGATATGAAAGAGCGTCAGTACAATTTCGTTAACAACTAACTTTCGCTGTATCTCAGAACTGGTAAAACGCTGCATACGATTTTAATCATTATATCTCCGAAAGCAGATGAGATATGTAACCTATTCACATCATTTATTCCAGCACTCATTATCATCTTTCGTTTGATACCCATATTGTACTAAAACATTTTGGCTCACCTTGGTTCATCTAACGGTTGATATCTCTAAAACTGGCGGGGCTATAGGAACAAGTGATATCTTAAACTTTAAGTCAAATATCTATTAATGCAACGATAGAAGTTTAATTAATTTTCATTAAACAGTTTTGCAGTGATGCGCGAACAAACATACAAACAGACAGACACAAATTTTAAAAACTGTTGATTTGGCAACTATGGACTTAGAAATAAGCTCTCCTAATGATTTTGCTTCAATATCTATAATGTCCGTCACCAAAAAAAATACAACAATCTCTTCACAAAACACAAATCAGCATACAAAATAAATTCATGCTGCTTGATTTTTTAAATCTTGCAAGTTAAAACCAAAATGAAAAAAAAAACTAAAAGTCCAAAAAATTTACATTTTAATATTTCCATATAATTTTTGCGTTAATATTTAAAACTTTTTCGCAACACAGTATTTATTAAAGTTTTGTCACCGCGCCCCCCCACCCATTACTCCGCTCACATACAAAGTTTTGCGCTATTCGTTTTAGTTATTTGTGTGCCAAAATTTTAAATTGAATATGGAATAAAAAACTTACCAGCAAACTACAGCAACAAAATTTTCTTCTTTTTTCTAACGAAATAGTGCACTTACCTAAAAGAGAGAGAGAGAGTAAAAAAGAAATCGTAAGTGGTATACGCAAACAGAATTTAATACGATAAAATAAATAAAATAAGAAATATTGAAAAAGCTGTTGCTGAGAAAATTGAAATTTTTATTAAAATACCGCAACCGCGTGACACGAAATATGCAATTTCTCATTTTCACGCTTATTATAATAAGCGCGCACACACACATACTGTATCAACACAAACATATGCATCTTAATATACAAGACTTCGTAAATATTTTCATTTGCGACAAAAAAAAAAAAACAAAAATTCAAATTTATTTGATGCTGAGTAAATACCACGAAATAATAAAGAAATGTACTCAAGAAAGGAAGTGGGGCACATCCTCAAAGAGTCACTTGCTTTTGCTGTCGTCCCAGCTTATTCGCATGAATCTTTGTCATTTCGTTATAATTTAATCCACGTTTGGTATGTTAATACATACATATGTACATGAGTGTGAATATGCATACAGTTGTGATAGAAAAAATAGCACTCAAGTTTAAAGCGACATAGTTGAAATTTCGGGATTGTTTTCTGTAAAAATTTTGGAATTTTTTTCGGTACAATTTTCAGATCGTTTTCAGGATGTGACACTCTTTGGGACAATTTCT
This sequence comes from Sphenella marginata, assembly GCA_951509765.1. Taxonomy (NCBI): domain Eukaryota; kingdom Metazoa; phylum Arthropoda; class Insecta; order Diptera; family Tephritidae; genus Sphenella; species Sphenella marginata. The sequence continues at coordinate 96,000,291 of OX608080.1, read as the reverse complement.
GACTTTTCGCAATAAGTCCCGAAATAGTATCGACAATCCCGAAACTTCTAAAACTGCCCCGAAAAACTAAAGCAAGCAATTTTGAAGTGGTACCCAAAAGAATGAAAAAGGCTTCGGGACAATTCCTGGCTTCTCGCAACAAATCCCGAAATGGCAGAGACAATCCCGAAATTTCGGGATAGTTTTCTGGAAGATTTCGGAATTTTTTCGCTACAATTTTCAGATCGTTTTCAGAATGAGACACTCTTTGAGACAATTTCTGGCTTCTCGCAACAAATCCCGAAATGGTAGAGACAAACCCGAAATTTCGGGATTGTTTTCTGTAAAAATTTTGGAATTTTTTTCGGTACAATTTTCAGATCGTTTTCAGGATGAGACACTCTTTGGGACAATTTCTGACTTTTCGCAATAAGTCCAGAAATAGTATCGACAATCCCGAAACTTCTAAAACTGCCCCGAAAAACTAAAGCAAGCAATTTTGAAGTGGTACCCAAAAGAATGATAAAGGCTTCGGGACAATTCCTGGCGTCTCGCAACAAATCCCGAAATGGCAGAGACAATCCCGAAATTTCGGGATAGTTTTCTGGAAGATTTCGGAATTTTTTCGCTACAATTTTCAGATCGTTTTCAGGATGAGACACTCTTTGAGACAATTTCTGGCTTCTCGCAACAAATCCCGAAATGGTACAGACAATCCCGAAATGATCCCGAAACTTCTAAAACTGCCCCGAAAACCTCAAGAAAGCAATCTTGTGATAGTAACAAAAAAATTCTCAAACATTTCCGAAAAAAATGCCTTAAGTACCTACGTAATTCCTGCATATTTCCTGCTTCAGCAGTGACTTTCACAAGCTCTTCGAACCGCAGACACGGCCATATCCCCTAGCAATAATAATTTTCAATAATAATAACCATTTCAGCAGACAATAAGCATTCATCCTAGATTAAATTGTAAACGCTGTGTTCTTCGTATTTAGGTCTCGGGTTGGCAGGTGCTTCACTGCTATCTTTTCACTCGCCACTGTGTACATCAAATATGCATAGAATCACATACATAAGTGATACACTCACACACACACATGCATAAATGAGAAATTATTTACGCTCATTCACGCGTATATTTAATCATTACTCACTTAATTTAATTTTATTTGCTATGATAAGGGGTACTGCTTGGAATGTAGAGAGCGCGTAATGTGGATTTGCTCAAAGTTATATTTATGTACAGTTGTGTTTGGCTTTGTAATACGCGAATATGAAAATTTTGTATCATTTACAAAAAAAAAAAAATGTGTGTCATTTCACAAAACGAGAAAAAAATTTTAATTGTGATATGTGTAGTAGAGGGACCGCCTAAGAGTTTGAGTTAAGGTACGAAGTTCTGGAAAAGGAAATACAGCAGCACCAGTCAATAAGGTCTTATATTTCAAGATAGACCTTCGGCTGTCTATCGAAGAAAATTTGATTAAAATCCATGCAGAAATGGTTTAGTGAAGCGCGTACAAACATACGGACAGATACCTACACAAACTTTTAAAAATCAAAAAAGGTTTGGTGGACTGTTTGTTACACGTCACACAAAATCTGTTGCAAATGAAAGCTTAAAAAACTTGAGATGGGACATGTATACTTTGATGACTCCAGATTTGTTAAATAATGATTATTAATTTTAATCATTGATAATCAAATTACATTTTTTTGTTACTTTTGTAATGATAATCGAATATTTTTAGAATAATTAATCGATTGGGATACAATTTTTGTTAGTTTAATGAGGATTTATTTCGTTTTTCAATTTAATCCTACGATTAGTCAAACTAAACAAAATTTCAAATTGAATAAATTTTTTGATTAATTGCGATTAATGAATTTTTTAATTTTACTTAATATTGAAATCAACAATTTTAATCAAATTGAAGTTTTGATTATTCTTAGGAATTTAAAAACGAAATAAATCTATATTAATCGAACACACAATTTAATCATAATCGATTAATTATTCTAAAAATGTTCGATATCAGAACTAATCAGTTAAATTAATAGAGCAGTTGAATATTATTGATTTTTAATTTTAATCCAGATTTAAATCGAAGGGTGCTGAAGCCTGAAAAGCCAATTGTCTTGAGTTGAATAGCTTCCTAAAACCTCCATTTTAAGGGATTGAAGATAATACCTAGTACGAGACTCCTGAGCGCTTCTTCGATCCAATGAAAATTGATGGCACCTATTACCGCAAAACAAATATGAACTCAAATATTTACCTACACATACATATATACTTGCTTTATTAACTCATAAATAAATTTTGCATTCACAATAGAGCAAAAATCTCCACAGACACATGGAAAATTATCAGCTCAACTGCGCTCAATAACAAGCTCGAAGATTTATTAGTGCAATTTAAATGAAGCATACATGTAAGTATGTATAGGCAAACAAATATTGTACAATTGTATGCACAACCAACATGGCCAACATTAGTATGTATGCATGTGTAAAACATATTTGCAAAATACCAAAAACTGACAAAAACCAAACGCAGGCGAAGTATTTCAATGTGGCTGCGCCTTAATGTAGACTTCATACAAATGAGCTAAGCTAAACTAGTACCAAACCCAGCTACATACAACATCATCAATTTAACGTACATATGTATATATGTATATTCGTGTGTAGGAAACTCAAGCAGCGTAATCAAACACACTTAAACATATCCGTTAAAAACAAACACACACATATACACACTAATTTGAGTTTACATACATGCACACATATACATGCGCATAGATATAAATGATGACCGCATTTAAGTCATAACTCACGCAAAATAATGGTGGCGCTAGCGGCGATGATGGTAAAGGAAAACAAAAAAAAAAAAATGTTTGTAACAATTTCTAGGAACTCACGAAATCCAAGTGCAACTAAATATATAATGCATATCCATACATATATGTATTTGTGGAGAGTACAGAAGCCACGCATAAAAGTAGGTAATAAAGTGCGCTTATTTTGTAACGAGTCGGTTAAAGAACTCGAATATTTTGAATAGACTCGACTGTGGGGCAGCAATGCACTGTGGGATTACAGAGATGCTTTGGCGATAAAAAGTTAGCTCACAGATAAAAGTGACGTTTGAATTTGAATTTATATGATGTTGTGTTTGTTGTAGCGCGACATTGAGCCAAGCTAATTGAATTGGCTGTGTCTCCTTCTTCACATCATTTCTTTATTGATCATCTCACTTTATCTTTATAGGTTGCAGTTTCACTATCACTATCACTCTCACTCTCACTCTCACCCTCACTCTCACTGGCACTCTCACTATCACTATCGCTATCACTATCACTATCACTATCACTATCACTATCACTATCACTATCACTATCACTATCACTATCACTATCACTATCCCTATCCCTATCACTATCGCTATCACTATCATTATCACTATCACTATCACTATCACTATCACTATCACTATCACTATCACTATCACTATCACTATCACTATCACTATCACTATCACTATCACTATCACTATCACTATCACTATCACTATCACTATCACTATCACTATCACTATCACTATCACTATCACTATCACTATCACTATCACTATCACTATCACTATCACTATCACTATCACTATCACTATCACTATCACTATCACTATCACTATCACTATCACTATCACTATCACTATCACTCTCACTCTCACTATCTCTATCACTATCACTATCACTATCACTATCACTATCACTATCACTATCACTATCACTATCACTATCACTATCACTATCACTATCACTATCACTATCACTATCACTATCACTATCACTATCACCATCATAATTTTTGCGCAGACACCCAAGATACCTGCCCCATAGTACATTGCGTTTATTGCTTTCAATGCGTTGTGGTGCAAATGGCCTTTAATGGCTTATAAGTGAGTTGGAGCATGTGTGCATGTGTGTGCGGGTGGAAAATGCATGAGCGCTAATACATCATTGTCGCTGTGCATGTGTGTGTTATTTTGATTTTGTGCTCATATGAAATGCACACCAACAATATTTCGAAACAATTTTACAATAGCTGGTAAGCGCGAGTTTTTATTCTTTTTTTTTCTTTTGGCTTTAATATACCAAAGTTCAATGTATAAATGTGTTTGATGTGTGTGCACTTTTTGTTTTCCCCACCCATTTATAAGTCTTTACTTTGCTATAAATCAGCTATATTAAAAATGTTATGCCAGCTTGAAAACAAATTACGCAAAACAACCTTAGCTTCCTTCCTATATGCCATTCCCATTTGTTCGCTCTAACTTCCGCTTGTTACTACCTACGCATTCTAACCTTTTCATTAGATGAAAGCATATTTTGCTTGCCGTATATATGTACATATGTGCGTATAGTACAATCAACTCGTATTTCATTACATCTAAAAATACAACTCGTATTTGCTTAGCGCGTGTAAGTAAATATTTTAAAATTTCCGCTCATATTTTCTGCGTTATGCCCACGGAAGTATTTTCTGTTTTTTTTTCTGTGCATGTGCTGCAAATATCTATTTAATATACAGCGCAATATTTCGCTTTGGCAGCAAAGTCCATGTACTTTGTCATATTGTTCGCAGTATAAGGTAAATACCCCTTTGCGATGGTGCAGATGAGATGAAGATTGAATTGGTTATATAGGGTAAAAACTTTTATAGAGGAAAAAGGGGGGCTTTGTTGTATTTCTTTGTATTCAGTTGAAAACACAATATTACAAAAAGGGGGAAACGGGTGAGAAGACTAAAGAGGCGGTTAGATGGCCATTCAAAGAAGAAGAAAAATGGTTAAAAAATTTGTTGAAAATGTTTTGTGTTGGATAAAATAAAAAAAAAAGTAAAATAAAATAAAATAAAATAAAATAAAATAAAATAAAATAAAATAAAATAAAATAAAATAAAATAAAATAAAATAAAATAAAATAAAATAAAATAAAATAAAATAAAATAAAATAAAATAAAATAAAATAAAATAAAATAAAATAAAATAAAATAAAATAAAATAAAATAAAATAAAATAAAATAAAATAAAATAAAATAAAATAAAATTAAATAAAATGAAATGAAATGAAATAAAATGAAATAAAACAAACAAAATAAAATGATAATAATAAAATAAAATAAAATAAAATAAAATAAAATAAAATAAAATAAAATAAAAGAAAATAAATTAAAATAAAATAAAAAAAAAATAAAAAAATATAATAAATTAAAAATAAGTTATTAAAAGGAAAATAAAAAAATAAAAACAAATAAAATAATGTAAAAGAAAATAAAAAAAATAAACTAAATTAAAATAAAATAATAAAAATAAAATAAAGAACAATTAAAATTCACTATGAATTATAGTTAACTGGTCTCGAGCTTGCAAAACTTACAAATATGTAAAACAAGAAAGACCGCAAAAAACCAACAACAAAATAAAAAAAAATTAAGTAAAATAAAATAAAAAACAAAATGATAATAATAAAATAACGCTGAATGTTAGTAGTACATTCAACTATTAAAATAGTCACCTGCTTGAGCGCCTAAAGATATGCTATCAAATTTTTAAATTGACGAATGACAAAGGAATAACCGAAGCAATGCAACAGAGGGAATTACAAAGCTAAATAATGAAACTAATTGAATAAAAATTTATTTGTAACAGTTAAATGTAAAACACATATAGAAATGTAAAAATAACACTGTGCAACATATGCATGGTCTGGAAAAGGTTGATATACTTGGAGTCTTCGTATCACCAGAGTGGCAATCTGCCACTAGTTTTGGTTAAAATTTATTAACATAATTTTAGGCGCAATTTTTTGAAATTATTAAGATCTACCAGCTTGTTAAAAAAAAACATTAATTTGAGGATTATTAAGAAATGTGTTGTATAATTTCCTTCTATATTGTACTGTAGTTAAGTTTACAGATTTTTTTTTGTCTCTGACAACCTCTCTGACTTGTCTTAACCATATTTGTATCATTACGCGCCTAAAAGCCCTGTTGCACTGTGTAATAACGAGCATTCAATACAATGAGTGTGTATATTTAATACGAACAGGCATTCAAATAGAGTTGGATTTTCGTACTTTGTGAACGCGAATTAAATGTATCCAATTATGAAAATGTAATTTGGCGTGCTATCAGTTAACTTTATAATAGAAGAGCTACGTACATACAACCATCAGTAAATATCAAATAGAAAATTTATAAATTTTTAAACAAAAGTTAGCGCTAAAATACGTGGCGCAGTTTGTGTAGGTGATGAGACCAAATTCAATGTACCCTCAAAGCATATCAAATTTATAGTAATTTAAATTTGATACGCCGCAAATTATGCAATGCAGCTAAACTACAGCTAATACCAATGTTGTCCACCAGGCATATAGATAGTTAAGTACAGCGAAAGCAATTATAATACTACGCAACATTTTAGTGATGGGCGTTGAAATGGTAATGACAACAAGCAGATTGTTGCGTTTTAGAACGCAATAGACAATTTTGTTGGAATTTCATTTTCTACTCAATAAACTACAATTATTCGGGTACGATTTTATGCCTAATGGGCAAATACAGACAATTACTCGTATAGACTATACGCCCATAAGTATGCTATGCTTAAAATTTTAAAACTTTACAACCATTTTGAACAATGAATATTAGGTAAATTATGTAGCATCGCTTTGAACACGAAAAGGATACTCATTATGTCTTAAAAAAAAAATAATTTAAGGCTCGGAGTCAAGACAATAAGTGCATGGAAAGGGATATCAGTTTTGTTGTTGTAAAATTACTTTACTCTGAAAATTCGAAATGCGCCATCGACAATGACCGAATAATAGACTACATAAAAAATAATTGGGCACCTAAAAGTATGCAATATTTAGTACTACCTATGTACCAAGGACTACCATTTTGAACAGTAGGTGATAAGGTGCTCAAAGGCGCATAATTTATTCTTCTGGTCAGGTGGGTTCCAGAATCTTTGAGGAGGTACTTAATATACCTAGTCATTCAATGGAGATCGAAATTATATATATAAAGCTCAGCTTAAAGCACGATGGATATGGGTTTAATTAAAAAAGCTTCACGGGTAGGATTTCATTGCTTTAGAAGCATACAACGGAGAGGAAAAAAGATTTTCAAAGTTAAAAAAAAAAGTCGTCGAAAATTACCTGGCGACGGAGAAGTAAAAAAAAAAGTGGCATGCACCTAAAAGTATGCAACATTTAGTACTAAGTATGTATGTATGTGTATTCGACAAACTACTCAAAATCACATATTTTATTCTGTGGACCAGGTGAGTCCCAGAATTTTTGGGGTGGTAGTTCATTGAGCTAGTCTTTCACTAGGGTTTGACTTTATGTATAAAAATTGTTAGGCATCAATCATGATGGATCTAGGACTGTATTAAGATGGCTTGACTGTTCGGGGAAAACTGGTTCTCTGTTGGACTACTACTGATTTTGAAGAGTAAAAGTGTGGATTTTTCGCTTTTCAAGGAATTCTGAGGACAAGTCAAAACGCGAGGAGAGCAATAAAGAAGTCAAAAGTTTCTCACAAAATCTATGAGAGAATGAGCTTTTGGATAATCGTCTGTATATTTTTCAGACGCTATTTCTTATTTTCCTTAAACTGTGGACGCGGTCAGTTGACTTTCACAGGGCTGCCTACTCGAAATAAATTTTAAAATATTTTGTTTTTTCTAGGGTTTCCTGTTTCTATAGCAGTTCATGCGCTTTTTTTGCACTCATTCCACTATGCCTTTGATTTTTATTTTGGAGATTTTAATTTACTTTTAAAGATACAAGCAACTTAGTGAATGTCCTACAAAAACGACAACAATGAGCATAATAGCAATAATAGTTAAAATTATTTAAGTTTAACTTAAGCGACTCATCTTAGTTGCCCATTCTTACACTCCAACTAATCTACGTACACGCAAATGACAGAACAACAGCTAAGAAATTATATATATAGCATAAACTTCAACTTCGCTTCAACAATAGCAACGGCACAAGCATCCTCATTCACATTCGCATTTGTAAGTTGTCTTCAATTATTTTAATTACGAAAAGTTAGCAGTAGTTTACTCAATGATCGGTCGCTGCTCGTAGTGCTGCCGCTGCAGTGGCGTTTGGTGGTAATGTGGCACGCAGCTAAGCTTACTGTGGAAATTTCTTCATAAAATAAATGAGATTGTGGTTTATTTTACTTAATAATTGACGTTTTTTTTTTTTTTTTTTTTGAGTCATTATGACAACAAAGAGCTTTGGTATTCTTGTAATTAGCTGCGTTTGTGCCTACTTTTAGGCGCCACAACTTACGCTAATTAATTACACTTCAGTTGAGTGGGAGTTTTATTTGTTTTACTTGTGTTGTACTTAGCGCGTTGACATTGAGTCTAAGAGCATTAAAACGCTGAAAAGTATGCTATGTAAAATGTAAAATTCTAGCGCCTAGATGTATGCATTGAAATTTAAAATTATTTTAACTCTTGATTTAGAAAATTATGCGCATAAAACGGGTGCATATTGCCACACAAGGGTCATTGCTACATTTAACAAACAAAGAACTAACCGGAAGCACACATTTGACATACTTTTAGGCGCATTAAGTTATACAATTATGTTGTCACAACAAGCACTAATTCCAAAGCAAAATAAGTTAAAATCTTCCTTTTTTCGTGCCATGTTGCACAAGCCAATTAAGTTATTATTTTCTTTACGCTACTCTCTACCCTGCGCTTAAAAGTATGCAACAAAAAAGTATTTCACAAAACCTACGCAGTGGTCACTAGCTGCACGTGACTTTGGCAATATGTATGTGGGGAAGCTGCTGTTGCTTTCCTCTTTAGCTTTCACAAAAGAACTCGCTTCCTGGCACTTCGCACGTTTTTCTCTTTCTTCGGGTTTTCTCATTTTACTTTGCCGTTTCTTTTAAATTTTTTACTGCCACCAACTCTTTTCATAGCACTCATTATGAGTTTCACTTAATTCGTAAGCGCTTACAATTAAGCCATTTTATGCACAGAAAGAAAATTTAATAAGCACAGGAAAATATGAAATGAACGAAAGAAAAAAAAAATAATGAATTACCATTAATAAAAGCATGTAAGTGTAACCTTTTAGGGCTGAGCCATACAAAGTCGTGCTAATTATTTCTTTATGATCTTCCACTTGACAAATTTTTACTTTGTTACAAAAGAAAAATGTATTTTTTTTTTTTTTTGATTAACTTTTCACGTGAAGTTGTTTGTATTGATGTTAAGTTTGAGAAAAGTTGCATACTTTTAGTCTAAACAATGATTTAAAGTGAAAGAGTTGGGATAAGGCGGGATTGCTTTCTTTTGTATAGAAATTTCTAGTTTGCGGAAACTATGAGTGTGAGTATTTACGGTAAACAAAGAACAAGCGTGGCTTTGAAAATTTAGTTTCAATTAGAAGCTCTGATCCTGAAAGTATGCAAAGAAAAGTCGCATTGTTGTACGCAAATTTTTGTTTCTAAATATTTTTTTTAATTGGCTAAAGTTTTGGTTTTTATAATTGTTGTTTATAGGCACAAAAACTTTACCACAAGCTTTTGTGGGATTCCAGTAGAAAGTGAGCGCCCTCTGTTGGCTATTAACCCGATACCTTTTGGTACACCCTTGCGGTGGATGACCGACTGTTGCGGGAGTGATTTGGTATGACCAGTGGGGCCTTATATGTCATGTCACGCAGTTTAAAATATATTTTTTTTTTTAAATATTTACAGTGGTTTTAGTTGAGAAAGGTAAGGAAGAAGTCTCCGGGTTTATTAACTTTTTAGTGATAAGAAAAAAAAAAAGAATCAGAAAAGAACAGGCTTCTAATGCGGACGGGGTCATATTTTATAATACATAAACTAAAAATTTTACTGAAATCGGGCTTATCCATTGCCACTCTCTACCGAGGAAGATATCAGTTGGTGGTCTCACAGTTGGAGAGCAAAAGCTTCTCAATGAAATATCTGCCAATCGTGGGAAGTCGATTGATTTTTTGCTGGTTTCCTGATCCAACAAAAGTGAACCTTAAATGATAACGTGAGTCCTCTACAATATCGTTATGTGCGAACTTCTATCAAAGACAGATAGGCAAAGGTATTTGTAGCTCAACCGAAGTTTATAGGGAAAAGCAGATAGGTGATCATGCAGACGAGGCCCATTCCCAAATCCAAGTCCAGACAACTTCGACCACTTTTTCAGAAATTCCTCACTTCATCCACTCAATTCACCATGCCTTATAAAATTGCAACACCCTAAAGTACATATAGTAGTTGTCATCCGCTCAACCCCACATGCACTAAAGTGTCTTATAACATTTCATAAAATCTCTCAGCCGCATTGCAGCAAAATGTCGAAAATATCACAGCTCATAAAAATGGCGTAAAATGACATACAAACGAGACTCTATACGAGATGCTAAAGAATGCACAAAGAGGAGACACTCAAAACGAGTCGATGAAAATAAGCAACAAAAAAAAAAAAATGAAAATGGCTAAAAGTTTAAAGAACCAAATAAGAAATAAGGAAATGTCTGTTAGAAGCTACTTGTAGTCGTTGAGCCAAATAGATATTGCATTGGGAGTAAGTTTGCAACAAAAACAAATACAAAATTTAATAATGCTGTGAAAAGTAACCACATATGTTAGTTGCAATCAAGTCGACAAAAGTGGCAACAGCGGCAGCAGCCGGCATATTATTATTTTCATACTCATATTCACACGAAATAGCACAAAAGTGCACTAAGGTGTGCAACAATAAATGCAAGTACGAGTTGAGAATGAGAGTGGCGCAAGCGGTGAGACATTATTTGGGAAACTGCTAAGTATCATAAAATGAACGTAAAAACTTGAGTGAGGGAGTTGTGGGTTGAATAACATGTTTCCGGAGGTGTGAATTTTTTTCTTTTTCTGGAAGAGAATGTGGTTTTACGAAGACGATATTTCGACAAATTCTATAACACCCTAAATACTGATAACTTGGTTTTTGAAGCAAATTTCCAGAAATTGAACTTTTGAAAAATTGTGGGCGTGGCAAGGTATGGAAATACATACATAAAAAATTACGGTATTTGGTAACTTAAAGGTACGACTACTACAGAATGGCTCACCCAATTTCAAGCGTCTTTGTACTATTAGAAAGGTAGTTAAAACAGTTTTCGAAAATATACACTGTAAAAAATTTATATACAATATTTTTTTGTTAGAAATAAAATTTAAACTTGGGAAAATACTTTAAAGGCAGTATAAATTAAATTTTACAATTTTTAAATGATACAAAAATGGATTTCCTTTACTTTTTTTACACATTTCTAGTAAATGTAAATTTTAAATTTTTTTTCAAAAAAAAAAAAAGTTTATTTTAGTTTTTAAATGTATTAAATAGAGCTTTATAAAATGTTTTTTTAAGGTTAAAAATTTTAAATTAATTCAAAAAATTTTATCAGCGTATAACTTTATTTTAGTTTTTAAATGTGTTATAAATATTAAATGGAGCTTTATAAAATTTTCTTTTTTTAATTTAAACATTTGAACTTTGAGGTATTTTTTTAGTTCAAAATTTTATTTTTATCAAATTTTTTTTCTGAGTGTAAAGCTTTATTTTAGTTTTTAAATGTGTTGTAAATATTAAATATAGCTTTCTAATTTATTTATTTAAATATTTGTGAATTGAAGTATTTTTTAGTACATTTTTTTTATAAATTCTTTTTTTTTTCAGTGTAAAACTTTATTTTAATTTTTAAATGTGTTATAAATATTAAATATAGCTTTATAATTTATTTATTTCATTTGAATATTTGTGAATTTGAAGTATTTTTTTAGTACAAAAATTTTTTTTTATAATTTTTTTTTTATTGTAAAACTTTATTTTAGTTTTTAAATGTGCTATAAATATTAAATAGAGCTTTATAAAAAGTATTTTTTTTTAGTTAAAAATTTTATTTTCATTAAAATTTATTTTCAGTGTAAAACTTTATTTTAGTTTTTAAATGTGTTATAAATATTAAATGGAGCTTTATAAAATTTTCTTTTTTAAATTTAAACATTTGTGATTTGAAGTATTTTTTTGGTACAAAATTTTATTTTAATCCAAAATTTTTCTCAGAGTAAAATTTTGTTTAGTTTTTAAATGTGTTATAAATATTAAACGGAGCTTTAAAAAATTTTCCTCTTTTTTAAACATTTGTGCTTTGAAGTATTTTTTTTAGTTAAAAATTTGTTTTTTTTTTAAATTATTTTTTTCAGTGTAAAATTTAATTTTTGTTTTTAAATGTGTTATAAATATTAAATGGAGCTTTAAAAAAATTTCCTCTTTTTTAAACATTTGTGCTTTGAAGTATTTTTTTTTAGTTCAAAATTTTATTTTTATGAAAAAATTTTTCAGTGTAAAACTTTATTTTAGTTTTTGAATGTGTTATAAATATTAAATGGAGCTTTATAAAATTTTCTTTTTTTTATTCAAACATTTGTGCTTTGAAGTAGTTTTTTAGTTCAAAACTTTATTTTCATGAAATAATTTTTTCAGTGTAAAATAAATTTTTTGTCTATGAAATTTATTAAATATTACATGGCACATCATCTTAAGCCTACTTTCGAAGTTTGAACCCTACCAGCTGGAGTGTTTAGGAATTAAACAAAACACATTTAAATAGATGCATCATTCACTTCTCCCTTGCACTACACTAAGTTCTTCCAAATAAACCACGGAATTGAAGAGAAAATGTTTACTATCTTAGTTTTTACGCGAAAATATTTTTTAATCAAAATTCTTGACATGCTCGACAAGTAGCGAAGCATTTACTATGCTTAGCTTACACCGCTGTTGGCACATGCAAAAATAAACAACAAATATTTAGCATGTATGAACAAAAAAAAAAACACAAAAACAAAAACGATGAGATGAGAATGTGACAACAAGCTGAGCTAAAGTGATCTAGAGCGTGTGTGTTTCTGTCTGTCTATGAGCTTAGCGCGATGCGCTCGTAAAAGAAATCGTATTAACACCAAAAGCGGAAATGCAACAGTGTATAGTATACCACCAATAGCGCAACATAAAAAAGGACAGCACACTTTTCCACTTGTGTACGTGTTACCTTTACGTAACGTGACTCGCAACGGTGTTAAATTAATCCCAAAGCCAACGCTAATGTCAAAGCAGTGATGTAGCGAAAAGTAATGTGAGGAAAGTAAAAGAGTAAATATAAAAGAAAAGTCAAACAAAAGAAAAAACAAAAAAATTTTTGATAAAGCAAAGTTGATACACAGAGATGTTTTGCTAAAGGGAGGAATAAAGAAATTAAAAGGAAAAAGGAGCACGAAAAAGTAGCGCACATATGTATGTATGTGAACGGGTTGAAGGATGACATTTGAAGTGGTTAAAGGGACTGTACTAGAAAAGAATGAAACGAGCACAATTAATAAAGGAAAGCAATCTAATAACATGTTCACATAATTATGTAATTGTGGGGCTCTCTTTTAAAGCACGTTTCAAATATAATTTATTTAAAAGTGGTGGTCTTAGTTAAAGCATAAATTAATCAAAAATCAGGTAATGTGGTACTGCAAAATTAATACATACATATGTATATTAAGAATGAAATCCTTTCGAATAGCATTTGGGTAGTCCTTAACTACGAAACAAAAAAATAATAGTGCTTTAGTCCGAAATATTTATTTGAAGAACATAAAAAGCTATATTGAAAATCAAAAGAAAGAAATTTAACGGCTAAAAGGATGCAAAAAATACCTTTCAGTTCGAATTTTATTTAATTTGGTAAGGGTAAAGAAAAAAAAAAGAATTCGCCTAAAAGTATGCAAAAATGTCCCAAATATTTCTTAGTTCGAATTTTTTTCCATATTTTGTTAGTATATATTTTATTTAGTATAAAAGGCTACCAAGATTTAAACAAAAAATCGTCTAAAAGTATGTAAAAATATCTCCCATATTTTCTAGTTCAAACGCTTTTCGAAATTTTATTTGTGAATATTTAATTTACTATAAAGGCTAGAAAAATTTAATTAAAATATGCAAAAAATCCCCCATATTTTCAAGTTTGAAATTTTATTAGTGCATACTAATTTAATAGCTATGAAAGGCTACCAGGGCTAAAAAACGAAAATTCGCCTAAAAGTATGCAAAAAATGTCCCTTTTTTTTAGTTAGAATTTTTTTTGATATTTCATTTAGCGATATGTGCGATAGCTATGAAACAAAAGTCGTTCAGGGTTTAAAATGTTCTACGAAAATGTTGCAGAAAAATTGTAGGAGATGAAATCTTTCTAAAAATAACGTAAATGGCTGGAAAAAATAAAGAAGAAGAATTTAACGCTATGAAGTATGTAACAATTTTTCAGCTTCATTCAATAACAATTTTAGCGCTTTCTTCGATCTATACCTTATCAGAGATTTGAATAAAAGAAAATTTAAATACTACGAAATTTTGATGGTAAACCGAAGTTTAAAATTTCTTAAATTTCTGAGTTGAAATCTTGGAAAAAATGCAATGAAAAGCAAGAGAGGGTTGAAGAAGAAAGCTAAAGTTCGAAGCATGCAATAGTTTTTAAAAATGCTGTTAATGGAATTTTATTTACCAACTTTGATAGCTGTTGGTCTAGTCTATGTTTTATGAGTGCCAAACGAAGGATATTTAGGATAAAAAAGAAGAAATTTAACGCCTTGAAGTAGGCAACAATTTTGCAATTTCTATTATTAGAATTTTCTACACTTATTAATTTTGCCATAATTTTTCAAAAAAACATTTCAATAGCAACATGATGAGAACTATATTGCATATCTTTAGGAACATTTTTTTTTTTATTTAGCGTTCTATTTACGAATATTTCATCTGAGAGGAGAACTGCTAGATAGGACAACCGGAAAATACTGCTGTACAACGTTTAATCCTTTAGAAATAGCTAAAATGTTATTTTATTTGGACTTTCTAAGATTTGTTCAAAAAAAAAATTTATGGTAAGGGGAAAGAGGGCAGCAAATGATATTCATAAGCAATTCAAAGTCAGGTCTGATCTACAGGCTAGAAGTACCTCATGTAACAATACATTTTTCCTTTTTACTAACTAACTAGTACAGCCATAAAAATAAATTGCTGTAATTATGCTTTTTTGTGCAATATAGAATTTTGCTAGTTTAGACTACAATTAAAACAAAAATTACCAGCAAATAATTGCGCAATAATTAGAAATACAAAAATATGCGAAAATTTCTAGCACGTTAGCCAAAATTTTTGCCTTTTGTATATTAATAACATCCATAAAATAACTAATTTAGAGCGAGTTAGGGAAATAACTCATAAAACTTTTACAGGTATGCATACAAAGTGCAAAAGTGTGTGTGTGTGTGTGTGCGAAACGAAATGAACTACGAGTATTATATTTGTCTAACATGACGATTAAAAGCATAGCATACACACCCACAGCAATTACCAAAAACAAAAAAAAAAAACACAATTTACAATGAAGTGGTAGAACGCCAAACGTTATAAACGCCCACGTATGTTATTACTATTGCAAGCACATACAAACAGACATTTGCATACATATGCACATATTCACATAGAGGTGAGCGCTGCTATTCAATTTTGTGTTATTTATTGCATGTCGCTTCATAGGTATTTTATGACTGTTTTGTACAAAATGAAGACGACTACAGGTAAAGTGTTATGCGCAACTACTAGTTTAAGCGCCTGTAAATATACTACAAAATAACATATTGCAAAAATGTTTTATAAGCGGCGCGTAAATTATTAGTTGCACTTGATAAGCGTGTAGTGGTGATGGGTGCCATAAAACGGAAAATGTGAAAATGTTTGCAATACAAACTAATTTTGGCGCTAGAATTATTTTAAATTATTGCTTGTGTTTGAAACAAATGCTTGTTGTTAGTGTTATTTGCTAAACAACAGAAAACATCTAAAAAAAAAAAATAAATTTGGAGGCCGAAAAATTGTGACTGTTAAGCTCGGTTGCTTACTACAAATGAGCTAAAAATAACGACCTGCAGTAGAACGCAGTTAGCGTATGTGCGCCTAAAAGTAGACAACATACCTGCCAACCATCAGTGGCTAAAAATCATGTCAAAATATAAGTAAAGGTACTTTCGTACGGAGAGGTTCAAGCTATAAACATGGTGCAATTTCATCACCCTACACATGTGAGCCCTTTAAAAGTTGCATACTTTTAGGCACTCTACTTCTGTGAAGTCTGGTTCAAAGCTGCATACTTTTAGGCACTCTACTACTGTGTAGAAAAATCTGCATACTTTCAGGCACTGCTGTTTAAACGAAATAATTGAAGTTGGTATTGGCATACGTATTCAAAATTACCGAAAGTGGTTAACCATGTTTGCTAGGGTATCTACTTAACTGCTGTACAGCGCTAAACCCACAAAGTTTGACTCAAGCAATTTTCTAAAAACAACATGTGCAACAATTTGAATTTTGGTGCCACCTTACACTTGCACACAAACACACACATAGCTCGTACTTCCGACCGCTTACAACCTAATACTTAACTTGTGTTGTTTTTTTTTTCTTATTTTTATTAAAACGCTTTCTCACCTCCAAAGTACGCTTTTACAACCAGCGGAACATCAAAATTATCTTTGTTTTCTACTCAAACTTCCTAATGCGCTTTTTGTTTTGTTTTGTTTTTTATGTTGCATACTTTTTGGCGCTAGCCAGCTAAATTGCTAGTTAAGCCTACTTAATAAGCTTTTGTTACCTGCTATAACGTTGTATTTTTATGCACACATATACATTTATAAATACTTCTGCATAGATACTTTTACATTTAGCACTCATTTTACATTTCCTACGTTATTAGAATGGGAATGAATATTGAATTTTGCTTTGCTTTTTTTTTGTGTTGCCGTTTGAAAAGTCAATGTCTATCTACAAAGGGATGTATGTATCTAAGGCAGTAAAGCTGCTTTGTACTTTTGTCGATATTAATTCACACTTCCTTTTACAACTGACAGCTGTTAATGTTTGGTAATTTGCATAGTTATACTTAGTACTGAAAGACGATTCGTTTTTGTTATGTTAGCAGTTAGCACTTAACAGTTAGATACAAAGAAAGCGTTGATAATTGCTACTAAAATGTGTTGAGTGAAAATTGCACACATAATTCTTGGCGCTTTCCTTTTTGTAGTACATGTGTGATTATTAAGTTAATAGCTTTGCGAATGTTAGCTGTGGCAATAAGAAGTAATTTTTTGGTGGTCTGATTTAGCGCTGAAATGTTGTAGCAGAATGGGAAGCAATTGAAGAAATATCTATAGCAATGGTAAATACATACAGTAAGGAAGTCTACTTTCAGGCGCATCATATACTCACTATGCTACTTTGGTGGTTTCTACAGACTGATTTGGACGCTTCTAGCTCCACTCTGATATTTGTGGAGCTTCTGATCAGCATAGTCTAATTTTTACTAATACTTATATTAATGTAACAGCCACCCATTAAAATAAAAAAAAAAAAAAATAGAATAAGATAAAATAAAAAAAAAATAAAATAAAATAAAATAAAATAAAATAAAATAAAATAAAATAAAATAACATAAAATAAAATAAAATAAAATAAAATAAAATAAAATAAAATAAAATAAAATAAAATAAAATAAAATAAAATAAAATAAAATAAAACAAAATAAAATAAAATAAAATAAAATAAAATAAAATAAAATAAAATAAAATAAAATAAAATAAAATAAAATAAAATAAAATAAAATAAAATAAAATAAAATAAAATAAAATAAAATAAAATAAAATAAAATAAAATAAAATAAAATAAAATAAAATAAAATAAAATAAAATAAAATAAAATAAAATAAAATAAAATAAAATAAAATAAAATAAAATAAAATAAAATAAAATAAAATAAAATAAAATAAAATAAAATAAAATAAAATAAAGTAAAATAAAATAAAATAAAATAAAATAACATAAAATAAAATAAAATTAAATAAAATAAAATAAAATAAAATAAAATAAAATAAAATAAAGTAAAATAAAATAAAATGAAATAAAATAAAATAAAATTAAATAAAATAAAATAAAATAAAATAAAATAAAATAAAATAAAACAAAATAAAACAAAATAAAATAAAATAAAATAAAATAAAATAAAATAACATAAAATAAAATAAAATAAAATAAAATAAAATAAAATAAAATAAAGTAAAATAAAATAAAATAAAATAAAATAAAATAAAATAAAATAAAATAAAATAAAATAAAATAAAATAAAATAAAATAAAATAAAATAAAATAAAATAATATAAAAAAAAATAAAAAAATAAAATAGAACAAATTAAAAAAAAAAATATTTTTATGCATAAAACGCCTGGGCCGATATTAATATAATATGATTTTTCTACATACATATATATATATACCCATATGCATCATCTCATTGTTGAAAGTCATTAAACGTTATTCAAATAACTTCTGTACAGTTAAATGATCTTATTTGAAAATAAATTTAATATTTTAACTTAATATTACAAACAAACCAAAAGTTTTTCTACTTAGGAAGTGAAGTCCACAACATTAGCACTCAATCTAAATAAAATCTCAAGCTAACTAATCAACTTACATATGTACAAATAAATGCTAGAGACAATAACTACGTACATAACATACATACTATATGTATTTAGTGTAGGACATATGTATATCAGGAAATTTTGTAGACAAAAAAAGAATTTGTTAACCAACTTGCAACTAGACCTAAATAAACTAGTCTGCGTTGTAGTTTTATATTAAGCTGAGCATTGTTGACATACTAGATTATATTTTATAAGAAAACCAGGCACCTTTGGGTTTCTTCATAATTTTTACAATAGAAAATAATTGAAATTTTCAATTTGAAAAATTTTACTCCTCAGAGTAATTCGAACTTAGTCAAAAAATTCGAGTTAGTATAAAGTAATCTCTTCTCCGACTAGTGTGCTTTTTCACTGCCGGGTATATATGTATGTATTTTCCTTTGCGCACATGCACTCAAACCCACACACACACACACACAAAGCCGCATTTAACAGCATCACACTTGAAAAGTTTATCACAAACTGTAGTTGTTTTTGGTAAAGGCTGATTAGCTATTGGATTGGTTTGAGTGCAAAAGATGCTAAAATTTCGTTAAAGGGGGAGTGGTAACTAACATTTCGTTTAGAGTTCACATATAGAGAACAATGGAATCAGTACATATGTACATATGTATACATATGCCAATAGTGTTATTTTTGTTGTTGTTATTATTTTGTTTACTTGGCTGCTTGTTTGTTTCTGGTAACGATCTAAGTTGATTAGACTTTCGGTTTGGACTAAAACTTAAAACTTTATCCTTAAACGATTTACAGTTTGTTAAATAAACTAAATCAAGTGCTAAGATTGGGGTTTTGTATGGTTCTTAACAAACTTGCAAATATGAGCGCACACACACACACGCCTGACTAATATATGTAAGCGTGAATATGTGTGTGTGTGCGCGTAGTTAATTTTCCTGTTCTGTGATATCTAGGCCATATTCAGTCAAGATGGGAGGAGTAAAATTCTAAATTAGTCTTGCAGCGGGGCTGGAAATTTTCTTATTAAGACTAACTTATAACTTATACATGTAATGTTAGCCGTATTTAACATCCCAAGCATAGACGTAGCCGGAAACATTACCGCAACCGTAAACATTAAATGTAAAAATTTTGCGTGAGCGTAAATTTAACTGTAACTGTTAACGTTAGCTGAGAAAATTTATGTAACCATAATTTTACCCGTAACCGTAAACATTACCGTAAACGTAAACAGTAAATGTAAAAAATTACCGTAACCGTAAATTTAACTGTGACTGTAAACTTTGGCTAAAAAATATACGTAACCATAATTTTAAACGTAACCGTTAACATAACCGTAACCGTTAACATAACCGTAACCGTAACCATAACTGTTACCGTAAGCTAAATTACGCATTACTGCAGCCGTAAACATAACCTTATATATCACAGTACTCGCATATAAAATCATACGCATAGACGTAACCGTAAACATAACCACACTTAATGAGAACGAAACCTGCGGGGCGTTACTCTACATACTTTTATTGTATTTTGTTTGCAGTTCAGTAATTTAAAAAAAATTTCAAATTTGGTAAATTCTCTCTCATTTAGAGGTGTGTTTTGAAATATATTTTTTATCTAATTAAATAAAAAATGTAAGCCCTTTCACTTACCTTCATAAACTGTTAAAGTAGCATCTGCAGACACAGCATCACCAACACCATTTTCAGCTACACATTCGTAGGGTGCATCATCACGTCCAGCACGTACGGGTTCAATGCGTAATATTGAAACTCCACCGGGTTGCTCTAGTACCGTATAACGAGATTGAGTGCCTAAGAGAGAGAAGAGAAAATGTTTGTCTTAGGTTAAGGGATTTAGCGGGATTTAATAACTTTCTCATTTAAAAATATGGTGACAATTATTTAACTATTTGTTCTTCTTTTAATTACCTGACACTTTCTTGGCATTCTTGCGCCAAACAATTGATGGTGGCGGATCCCCACGAGCAGCACAGTAGAAGCTCGCCACACCGCCCACACGTACACCCTGATTCTGTGGCTTCTTGATGATCTCCGGTGGATCTGTAAAAGACAAAAGGGTAAAAATGCAATTAGTTAGAGTCCCAAAAATATTAAAACGAAACAGCTGAGAAGAGTAAAAATCGATGATTCTAACCAACGCAGCAGAGGACAAAAGGAATGTATATTTAGAGGACCAGCAAAAACTAATAATTCCATTTTCCACGAATCAAAAAACGAACATTTACTAAAGAGCTAAGCACCGAGTTTTTTTATTAATAAAAAAAATAAAAAATTTAACAAAAAGTGTGACTAAATCAAACAAAAAAATATCTGCACATGAGCCACTGTGAGCTTACAGGATTGGACAACTGCCACAACGTGTCCACATGCGCTGAAAAAGAGCACGTAACAAGATTCACGCCTAAGCTTCTAAGCAAATTTATGTATCGTGTGTATATTTTTTAACATCAAAGCATAACTAGATAAAAATGGAAACAACAAAACGGTAGGAGATTTTAAAAAGCTCAAAAAAAGAAGAAGAAAATATGCAAAAGGTACACATGCCAACATATTCGACTGCTTTTGCTGGCCCACGCTTTGCAGCAGATTTAAGCCTTTAATAAGCTATGTAAACATTTCGGTTCATATGTTTGCAAATGCATATGTATTTAATTTGAAAAAATGTATCTATGTAAAGTTTACATAGGAAAATGCTAAATTAATAAATAAAATATTCAGTGCAAAAAACTGGTGTAGATACGCTTTAAATTTCAACTGGATTTTTTCTTTTAGTTCAGAAAATGTAAACTTTTTTTATTCAAAAATAAAAAAAAATTATCATTCATTAATCTATGCTTATGTCAGTTTATGCAATATTATGTAATGTTATTTACTTTTTTTTTTTGGTAATGAATTCCTACCTTATATAAATTATTTTGAGCAATGTTATGATATATTTTATTATGTCACGTTATGTTATGTTGCATTATGTCACTCTATGCTAAGCTATATTATGTATTAAAACATTGTTTCATGTAAAATATTTCGTTATGTCACAATATGTCACGTTATGTTATGCAGGGTTATGTTATGTTACGTTATGTTTAACTATGCTAAGCTATATTGTGTATAACATTGTTTTATGTGATATGTTTTATTATGTTCACCTATGTTGTGTTATGTTATGATACATTTTCTTATGTCACGATATGTTATGTTATGTCATGCTGTGTTATGTTATGTTATGCTGTGTTATGCTATGTTATGTTGTACGTTATGTTAAGCTATGCTAAGCTAAATCATGTATTAAAACATTGTTTTATGTGATATATTTTACTATGTTCCGCTTTGTTATGATATATTTGTTATGTGTTATGTTTTACGTTATGTTAATCTATGCAATATTACGTACTAAAACATTGTTTTATGTGATATTTTTTAATATGTTCCGCTATGTTGTGTTTTGTTATGATGTATTTTCTTATGTCACGATATGTTATGTTATGTTATATTACGTCATGTTACTTTCGATTGCGTCAAGTTATTTTTCGTGTGTGATTTTACAGCTAGCATAAGTAATGCTGTCTTTAATGACATGTTATGCTATGCAATAATACGTCATGTTAGATGGTTACATGTTTTTAGGCGCTGTTCTGTTATGTTGAACAAAATATTATCCTGTTATGCTGTGTTGTATTTTGTAATGATATGTTATTCTAGTTCACATGTTGAGTGGTTTTACGTCATGCTATGTTGTTGCTTGCAACTTTATTTCTGCCTACTACTTGTCTTATGTTAATGTTTGAATATGTTATGCCATGTTATGCAATGTTATGTTATTTTTTATGATTAATTTTATGTTATGTTATGCAATGTTATATTATTTAAATTTTTTTTGTAAAAAAAATTTTTTTTGCAAAAACACTCTATTTCAGATAGGGAGTTCTTACAACAAATACTGAGATAGAGAGCTTTTGAAATAGGTTGAACTTCCACTTCCAGCTGCCAATGTATGTAAAAAATAACTAACAACTCCCTTACATAAATTCACGTCAAAATACTCGCATGTTCAACTAACAAAATATTTAAACTCCGCAGCATGAATTAATTTTTAAATACGATATACGCGCTTATTAAAAAAATTATATACATACATACTACATATGTACCTGCATGTTTACTTTTAATGGAATTCCTGTTTATTGTTGTACATATGTATGTACATTTTGTTATTTTTCAGTTGTTCGTGTGAAAAATAAAATTAATGTTTCATGAATAAAAATATTTATAACGGAAGTGAGACTGAAAATAAATTATTTACTTTGATGAACAGGCGGAAAGTGATGGTTGCATGAAAACATCATACAATGTATTAAAATTAAAGAGGAAAGTATACAAAAAGACAACAACAAAATGTTTGTTAAATAAAAAATTAAATTTTGTAAAATTAAGTTCTACGGAAATTGATAACACACGCGCAATTAACACTTTGCTCAACTGCCTTTAGGGACCTGAGGATAGAAATTTTGCCCAGTTAAACTACTTTTAATAAAATTAAAATAACAAAAAACGGAAAATTCTCGTAGGGGCACTTGTAATAATTTAAGAAGTCAAAGGAGCCAATAAGAAATGCTAATTTACACTAAAAATTGTACGCTCAGGGCGCTTGAAATATTGGGAAGGTCTGGTCGGGGGAAAATAAATAGAAATTAAAGTTTCAGCTAATTATAAAACATGTAAAAATAAAGTCAGTGCTTGATCTCTTTCTAAACACCTTCAACTAAATATTTCTCTGAACGTAAAATCAAGCTTTGAAAAGCTCTGATTAAAGAAAGCTTTCAGTTTTCTACCGCACTTTGTTTTAAAATTTAAACTTTCATTTTATGAATTAAATCTTTTTTTTGAAGAAACCTTTTTTTCAGGCTTACTTACATAAATTAATGTAAAGGAAAGCTTATATTTTAAATCACTGCTCAGTGAATAGTGGCTGGCTATAGTTACGGTAAAATTCTAAAAAAAATTTTCGCTGTGAAAAATTATGCAGAATTGGTCTGAAAGCTATATTTTCAGCAACTCTTTACTAATCAGCCACTGCAACTTGCCAACATGTTAAATGAAAATGTGGCAACCAAAGCTTTGAAAAGCTCACGCCAATAATTTGACTAGTTCCAATTCTGCCGATTATTTTTTTGCTATTACTATTTTTTCAATGAAAGCTTTTTTCGTGAAAGCTTTTTTTGATGAAAACTTTTTTTCGTGAAAGCTTTTTTTTTTGATGGAATCTTGTTTTGCAGAAATCTTCTTCTTGATAGAAGCTCGTAAGGAAAAGCTTCTTTTTTTCTTTGAAAATACTGTTTAGTGATTAAAGTGTAGAGCTTTTATGAAATAAATATTCATTAAAACTTGCTAATCCAACGGTTTGTGGAATGTAACATCCTATATTATGGATTAGAAAAAAAACATAACTACTCAGCTTTTAATGAAATTATTTTAATGCGTTGTAATTCAAATTCACTTTATAAACCCCCTCACACTCAAAACTTACGTGTTAAATATTGTATATATGGAAAATCCGAAAAATTTGCATCTGCAATACACAGGAACATTAATTTCATTTGTTTTTAGGTTTGATTTGTTTTGTTTAATTTTTATATTATTTTGCTAAATTTTTAATGTGTTATGTATTTATTATGTAAACTAATTTATTACGTATGCATACTATTAGCTAGTACACAAACACATACATATATATGTCACTTTTGTTGGTTACAAATCTGATTATATGAGTTATTTCGTTATGCCATTAAGCAAATAGTTTTGGGTTTTTTTTTTATTTATTTTTATCACAATAAATTAGTAAATTAGTTTTGTCAGATTTTAATTAGCATTGTATTTGTAAAAGCCTAATGCTTTCGTATGCTAGTACGCCGCTCCATAAGTGCATATATGTAGATATTAAATAACACAAAACATACGCTTTTGATTTATTTATTGTTCATTAGATTTGGTTTTTCGTAGAGCTCGTTTTAATTTTAGTAGTTAATAAAAAAAAATTTGAATTATATATTTTGCATGGAAGCTTTTTAATTGATAATGGGCTATTTTGACAGTTAAGTATATTCGTTTATTTGAAATACATACTATTAATAGAATACTTAAATTGATTTTTATTTTTAGAACTTTTTAGTAATGAATTTGTTAAATAACTTAAAACTAATACAGTCGGCTTTTTAAAAATACAAACGTATATAAGTAAATGAAATATGATTGAAAAATACTATTAAGCTTATATGTATAAGTACATAAAATATTTCAACGGGAGGTATGCTGTTCACAAATATCTGCTAAAATATAATTTTGCGAACTTTTTATTCGCACAATTTTTTTTTTAAATGGTTTAATCGAAAGCAGCAACAACATGAGCAAGCGGAAAAAAATGTGGTCGAAACCAATTTTGCTTGCTCTTTTGGCTTTTAAAGAAATATCAAATATTTGAACGCAAATCAAATTTTGTTATTTTATTCATAAGTCGCTCAGTGCTTACCGAAAAAAAAATTTCACTTGCTTAACTTCTACAAAAAAAATATAAAAAGGTGTATGCTATATTTTACGCTAGATAACTGTAAATAGATCAGTAAAAGAAATATTCAATTTGGTTGAGTAGTTATGTCGTGATGCAAGCACAAACACACATACAAAAAAACAGACCGAGAAAAATGAAAGAGTTGCCCTTCATTTTGCGCAATTTTACTATGTTATCAGTAGCAGAATAATGTATTTTGTAAAATTTCGTTCAATCCTTAGCAGCTGTTTTTGAGTGTAGGGTACTGGAGTATACCAAAGCCGAACAAAACATAAAAAAGCATAACAAAGCGCGACATAAAATAAAACTGAAACATAGCGTAGCATAAAGACACATAGCGTAGCATAAAGACACATAACATAACATAATATAGAACAACATGAAAATAAGAAACACAAAACAGCGCTTTCAGGATTAGTTTCGTAAATAATTCAAATAATAAGAAACAATGTGAGCATAACACAATACATCACAGCATAAAATGGCATAATATTACATTTAACACAACATAACATTACATAGCATAACATAACATAATATAACATAACATAACAAAATAAAATAACATAACATTATGCAACATTACATAGTATAACATAACATAACATACCTTAACATAACATAACATAATATAAAATAACATAACGTTACATAACATAACATAACATAACATAACATAACATAACATAACATAACATAACATAACATAACATAACATAACATAACATAACTAACACAACATAACATAAAATAACATAACATAACTAACACAACATAACATAACATAACATAACATAACATAAATAAAATAACATAAAGCACAACTTTTAAAATTACT
Organism: Sphenella marginata; assembly: GCA_951509765.1. NCBI lineage: Eukaryota > Metazoa > Arthropoda > Insecta > Diptera > Tephritidae > Sphenella > Sphenella marginata. The sequence goes on along the minus strand of OX608080.1, from coordinate 95,974,221 downwards.
TTTGTTCGTCATTTAAAAACGAAAAAGAAATTCCACGAAAAAATCAATCTTCATTTGATGCACACCTTTGGATGTGACATAACGACAACTTGCGTATCTATTTATTTTTCACGCATTTCCAGTTATTGAGAACGACACAAGCCCCCACACAGATATCACACTCAGAAAACCTACCTAGGGGTATATTGATTGTAATCGAACAGCATTTACTGCAAAAACAATTTTCTTTTTTTCATCTTCTTTGCTTTGAGCAACACCGCGTCGTCGTCGTATGATTTTTTTTGCCACTTCGATTAAAATTGTCGGCTTTGGCAACATCTTGTATATGTATTTCTATAATATATAGTATTTCTTTTTTTGTTTTATTTTCTTTTGTTTTTGTACAATTTTAAACGCTTGAATGGCGCCATTGATGAAAATCGCCTAGAGAAGAGTGGAATAAGAGAAAGTAAAAAGCATTGTATCAATCAACAGTGCAAGAGAAGAAGGATGGGCCGGTGAAGCAAACTGGGAGCACAATTCGTTATCTTACAATTGAAATTGAAATCCATTTCGTTTTTGATTTTATTTGATTCAATTCTGCTCTGTCAACTAACAGTGAATGCGGAAATGTGAAATGAAAAAAATTAAGTATACGCCATGGTGGCCTTTGTTTCAATCAGTATTGATGATTTATATGTATGTATGTATAAAGAAAATTGTCATCTCTTTTTCACAAAACAGAAAAAACATTGCTATTAGAACAACTGTCATTGTTTTCAACGTTTTTTATTTATTTCAAATTATTTATAATATATATTTGTATAACTTTTCCCCGTTATTGTGTGCCATTGCATTTTGATTGGTATGCTTTTAGCCTGCGCTGAATGATTTCTTCGTAAGTAATCCTAAGTAGATATTTAGCGGTAAGTGCAAAACACCGTTAATGCTATAGGTTATAAGGCAATTTAGCAATGTCATCAACGCTAATGTACTTACAGAAAAATATAAAAAGCGATAATGGAAGTTGAATGGAATAAAAAAGGAGCAGAAAATGCTCTTTACTGCGTAATGAGTAATTATAAAGAGATTTATTGTGACAAGAGAAATGAGCCTATAATGGCAATATAATGAAATATGCTTTTTGGCTAAGGCAATGCCTTTTGTTATATTCAATGATATATGTGTGCAACAGTATTGTTCGTGAAAATTAATAGTGGCATAGCGGTTGATACTGGTATTGATTAAGGTAATGGTAATGGTAATGCTTTTGTTGGTAGTATTGTAATGTATAGTGGTGGGTTATGAGATTGGGGTGCATTGGTATTGTTATTTGTGGAAGTAGTGGTACTGGTATTGGTATTGGTTTTAGTAATGGTGTTAATATGAATAACAGTAATGGTAATGCTTTTGTAGGTAGTATTGGAAGTGTAATGTACAGTGGTGGGTTATAATATTTGGGTGCATTGGTATTGTTATTTGTGGAAGTATTGGTTCTTGGTATTGGTATTTGTATTGGTTTTAGTAATGGTATTGATTTAGGTAATGGTAATGTTAATGCTTTGGTGGTAGTATTAGAATTGTAATGAATAGTGGTGGGATTTGATATTTGGGTGCATTGGTATTGTTAATTGTGGAGGTATTGGTATTGGCTTTAGTAATGGTATTGAGTTGGATAATAGTAGTGATCGTTTTGGAGATCGTGTGGGTTTTGGAGCGTATATTGGTATCGATTATGATATCGGATTGAATTGGTAATGTTATCTGTATTGGCATTGGTTTTAACAATGGTATTAAGTTCGGTAATGGTAATGGTACTGCTTTTCGATGTGGTACTGGTAATAAAACGTATTTTCGAATCGTTTAGGATATTGGAATGCTTTGGAATTGTTATTTGTATTTTTATTGGTACTGGTATTGATGTAATGGTATTGATTAAGGTAATGGTAATGCCACTGATTTTAGGTATGATGTTGGTTGCAATTCTGAAATGCATTCATATTTTTATTTTCATTGGTATTTATACTGGTATTGGTTGGAAATATGGTATTGATTTAAGTAATGGTAATGTTTCTGCTTTTGGAAGAAGGATTGTTGAAAAAAAAATCATTGAAAGTAAAAATCAACCATTTGTGCACAACGCTAATGCGAATATCATTGGATGAGATAACCGAGCCTAAAATTATGCAATACTATGCTGCAACATAGTTTACATTTTTCCGACTGGGCTACGGCCAATAAAAAAAAATCGAAAATTGTATTGAATACTTTGAGGGGTTACAAGCTACGGAGTCAATTTTTGATAAAGCCTTATGTAGAACTATTTTCAAATTTTCTTATTTTTTCAGAAAGGGTGCTGCCTGCAAATATGCAACTTAAAAAATATATGTTTGCTTTCGCCTAAATGTATGCAGAACTTTACAAACTTATTTATATTTGGTTCGTTCAAGTTTAAAACTATAAATAAATAGCTTGTTGAAAATAAAAATAAAATTTATTTTTGAGGCCAATTTTAAGGCTCGTCTAGGTATCAGCTATATGATTGTTTTTTAGTATTCCCTGCTATAGTAAAATCCAAATGGTCAGCCCACAATTCAAGCCAAATTGATAGCCCTTGCTGTTAAAAATTTAAATTTGCAAAAGTACATAATTTGCTTGCTACAACCCAGGCCTACTACATATTACATAACTCAAACGCACTGAAGTTGAAAATGAAAAAAAATCCCCTACCACACATTTAAAATGCTGCATTAAAGTGCAACGAATGCTGACACAATTTTCGAGTCGTCATTACAAATTTGTGTATATCTTGTGCCAATAGTGCGCATCCGTTGGCATCAGCACGAGGTCATGAGGGGGCTAGACGGGCAAGGTGTAACATATCGATTTCTTGCCAACGTAAAAGAATTTATGGCTACACACACACACATGCAAGAAAACAGAAAATGCAAACTTATCTCGTGATATATATTTGTGGCCGCATAAATTTTGAACGACCTCAGTACCAAAAAAAAAAAAAAAAAAAAAAAATCATTGGAAGGCAGAGAGGAAAAGCGCGCGCGAAAAACGAGGAAATATATGCAAAAATCATGTGAAACATTGCTAATGCCAATCATGAGCACGTAAACTTGGCAGCACTTTCAGCATATAGTGCCAGCCAAGGTTTGGTAGCACCTGCTATACAGCATACATTTAGGTGCGTCAAGCCATTGCTTGTACAGGTCGTAAAATTATCTTTGAAAAATGCAAAATAAATCAAAAATGTATGGAACAGAACACAAGGGACGCATTTTCATATATTTATATGTATGTATGTATGTACTTTTGTCCAAATATTTGCATGTGTTTCCACGTAGATATGTATATAAATATGTAGTTTTACACACATTTTTCTTATTTAATTTTCGTAGCATACTTTTAGTTGCACTAACAGGCAATGCGCAAATGTGCGAAACGAACGTGTAAATGTTCAAATAAATTGAATGCTTTTTCACCTTTAAGTGCGATTGAAATCGTAAGGTCGCTAGCTGGTACATACTTATGTAGCTTAGTGTGGCGCATTTGAAATTGAAAAAATATGTTAATAGATGGCTGTTTAGTTGTATGATTGTATAACTTATACACTGCTGCAGCAAAGAGAATTGAATTATGCGTGTAGTGGACCAGTAAGAAATGGTTTCTTTTAGTACCACGATTATGGTTATACATACATAGGTAGATAATAGTTCCAGCGTAATTCCAATCCAAGAAAACCTTACTTTATTGGAAAATCAAATTTCGAAAGAAATTAAAAAAGTAAGAACATATTCGTAGAATTTAGACTATGTTCGAAAATTTTTCAAATCATTTCGATTTATCAGTTATTTCGAATTTTCAATTATTCGATTACCGAAATATTTAAACACGAATTCGTATGCAGTTATTTTCCAACTATCTGAATTATTTTCGAAACCCACTTGTTTCCAAGATATAACTTTTTCAAATCATTTTTCATAAGGTTATATATTTTTTGTTCAAATTCTAATTAAAAAAAGCGTGGATATGCACAAAAAAAATTTAATTTCGAATTTTCGGTAATAACTTTGAAAAAATTCGAACTTCCATCGATATTAATAAATATGTACAAACTATTTTTTGAATCGAGACTAGAACAATATTAATAGAAAAATTACAAAGAAAATTCGAGTTTCCGAAAAAAATTTGAAAGAATTCGTACTTAAAAAAATGTTATCATTGGTTTTGCTTTCTCTGCATAAATATGAAAAAAAAAAATTAATTACCGATTTTCGTAAATAAAGTTAAAAGTAAAAATGTAAACACCAAATTTTGAAAAACATCGAGAATAATATTAAAAAAAGGAGATAAAAAAATTTTGAACTTCGAATAAGCTAAAATAAAATTTTAAAATATCAAACTTTTAAAAACATTTGTATTAAGTTAATGTAGGCACAAATAAGGCAACATTTATTTAAACTTTGAATTTTCGAAAATAAAGTTTTGAAAAAATTCGAACTTCGAAAAATATAAGTGAAATGCTAGCCCCTAAAAAAACTAAATAAGTAATATATCGAAAAATATTTGAAATAGGAAACTTTTTAAGCCACCACTTTATTTTATTTGGGGGTTTCGAAAAAAATAGAAATTTTTGCTAAAATTCGAACATTTTCGTTTTATTTTAGCTATTTCCTTAAGTACGTAAAAATTCAAACATCGAAAATATTTGCATTTGCACAAATTAGGCAAAAAAAATTTTAACTTCGAATTTTCGAAAATAAAGTGGCTTCGCATATATTTAAACGATTGCAGATAGGCAAAGTACCTGTAAAAGTTTTATGTACGAATAGAAAGAGTAACTACAAATATTTATTAAGCATCTTCTGTAACATTACGTATTTTGTGTACTGCATGATTTAACAGCGGTTTTAGCAAATTTATATTTTCTTTGAATGTTTAAGTAGAAAATGCTTGAATTTTAATTTGCATTTTATAGGGTTGAAATTGCGGTAATGGTTGTAATTGTTGCCAGTGACGTAGACATATTTTTTTCCAGAGTGGTTATTAAGAGTTTTACTTTTTTTTATTTCAAAGTTTTTAAACCAAAAATGTCTTTTAAAAATAAACATTTAACAACAATGTCCCTGTCTTTTTTAAATTATCATTCAAGTAAATAAATCTGTTTTGTAGTAATATATTAAAAGTGGGATCAGAACATCCTCCATCTACCCTCCCCTAAAACGGCTCTGAATTTAACAGTAGTTTCACAGTTCAGTAACAATTTAAACATATCCTTAATGTATGCATTTAATTGTTTTAATTTAAATAAATTTAAACGCTCCTAGCGCCTGAAAGTATGCTTAAAAAATTTCTTAGAAATACTAATATGATAATTTGTTACAATTTGAAAGTACTTAATTTAAGGTTACGTTGCATGACTAAATCTAAGAGAAATATTTGCTCAGAATGATTTTCTGTTTGTATTGGCATCTAGATATATGTAACGCCTTAAAATATGCAATATTTTAAATCGGAAATCAAAAGTGCTGCAACAATTTGAGGGAAATTGTAAATTTTAGTGACATTTAATTACATTTTAAGTGAGTTAATTTGCATAAGAGTGAGAGGTAGTGTAATACAAAATTTTGCGCCTAAAAGTATGCAATTAAATTTTAAGTATTCAGTTTTTGCTGCTACAGAAACTTTTTTTTTAATAACTAATTTAAAATTTTCGGGAAATCAATGACCATAAATGCACAAAGATGATAAATTATCTTTTAAAGAAATAAATTAACTTGAAGGCTAGCTGGAATTTGTGTGGAGCACATGAAGTGCCTAAAAGTATGTAAGTTATTCACTTGCTGTTTTCGATCAGAACTTGAGCACAGAACTTATGAGAAGCCTATGGACATGATGCACAAAATTTCCAACCAGGTATGCCGATAGCCACGCTTTTTGTGGCTCGAGTGCTAACATAACGAGCGCCTTTAATGAACGCTATTGATAGGCTATAATTACATTTACTTAAATTTGATATGTGTTTGAGGTTTTTTTTTTTAATTGAAGATGACAGACATATTAAAAAAAATATTTTTAAACAAAATACGTACTTCTCTCTGGTATACGTCAGTGAGAGTGTGTAATTTCAAAAATTCAACTCAATTTACACGTATCCAAAAATAAAGTTCTTCGAGGGAGGGATGAAATTGAAATTTAATGCCCGTCAATGTGAATGAACACTCAATCAAATAAACACATCTAGGGTTTTTTTTTTTTTTTTGGAACGAAAAATAAATAAAAACATATTGCTATTTGCTATGATGGCAGGCTGTTTGAAGTAACAACGCTGTGGGCGAGAATATTATGAAATACAATGTGAGGTCAGTGGCTTCTATTGATGTAATGTGAAATGAATTTGAAATTTGAATTAATATTTTGCCAGGTTTATTCCAAGTTTTTTTCATTATTTTTCTGCTGCACACATATTCATTTTCTTAATTTTTATTTAATTTTTTTTTTTATCAAAAATATGTTTCAGCCATTCGAAGGTAGCATATAAGGTGCTCTTATTCTCTAAAATATGCAAGATTTTATGGTTAATTTTTCGAGCGCTTAAAAGTATGCAAATATTTTGCTGACTATTTCTAATGCACCAAAAGTATGCACATATTTTGGATTGCACCAAGCACTACATATTTAGAACAATGAAATCTTAACATTTTTTATTTTACTTATTTGCTTGAGAGAGCGCTGCGCTTGTTTTATGATTAATAATATCTAGACTTAGCAACTGCGCCTAAAAGTATAGCATTTTTGTCCAACTAAGTGCGAGCAACAGTAATCAAACACTAGCAGCATGACATCGACAAGGCACTTACTGGTCGTTAAATCTGAGTGAAATACATTTTCTAAATTTTGGAGCATTTGTCTTGGATATATCAATTTCGAAAGCGATTTTTAAGGGCCTCATTCTCTATCGAGAATCGTTCGCCTGTTTGCAATATGTAAAACGATCGTAGCAAAAATATAAAAAATTGTCAAAAACTCATAGGCAAACGAAAATGATAGAGAATACGCTTGCTAGACGAAATCGTTAGGAGACGAATCGTTCGTCGGAGCTTTCGTTCGCAATACAGAATGAGACCCTAAGATTATTAGATGTATAAACTAACATTCAGTATGTACATATATAAGAAGTTCAAAAATAGCTTAATTATAAATGCTTTGACTCTAATATATGAATGAATAACTCTCAAAACCAAAAAGTAAATAACTAATTAGTACTGTAAGCCAAAAAGTATGCAACAAAAATTCAGAATACAAACAAATGTAAACTAACCAGCCAGTTAGCTTCAAATCAAAGAAGCAGACAGCACATCAGTCAGCCTCGTGTTAGACATTGTCTACCAGTCACTCAATGTTCATGTTAATCTTTGCAAAAAATGTTTGAAGTAACCATGCAAAAAATCCAATTAGTCTAGCATACATACGGGATGATTTGCAAAGAAGGATGCGACTAATTCCAGATCTAGACTGGTCACATTTGTTTAAGCATGTGCTACGGAGAGCCCAATATACATATAGCTGAACGTGTACGAAAGCACTAATGTACTTTCCACCTAAACGGGTATTATAAGCTCCTATAAGTATGCTACAAAAACTGAAATCGACTTATATTGAATTATAGCCAACTGCAGACGAAAGAGATTAAACGCGGATTGCTCTCCTTAGAGATTAGTCACACTTTTGCAGGGAATTTTCACACACTCACACATTCAAGCAGAGTAACAAAAGTTTACAACAACAAAAAAATCATTGTTTATTTTTAAGCAAAATTGATCTTTTAATCATTTACTTGGGCGAAGAGCACATACTTTTCGGCTTTTGTGGCTCTAACTTTTTGGTAAACAAAATTACTTGTTTACACTAAGTCTTAAATAGTTAAATATACACACACATACACATAGAAAAATTTAGCTTTATTGAGTATAGTGGTGTATGCTTGTCAATGAAGAGAATGAATTAAAGACCACATACATACACACACACAAATAAATTTCACACTACAATTTAACAACAATTTTGCTTAGTACCAGCTTTGCCAACTTCTAGCTATGCTAATACAAAAACAAATCCACTCAAACTTTTCAACTATTTATTAGTTTGACTTATATGTCATGTCTATGTTATTAGTTGTCAATTATTTGCTTTCTAAATTGCTATGTATGTTTTTAATAAAATTATTTTCAAAACTTTTCAGTTATGCCAGTATCAATGTATGTATGTTCACTAGTTGGTTATGTTTTCGAAAGCAAATTGGAAACTAATTACACAATTTATAGCATACGATTGCTTTTCACACATATCAAAGTGGCTGAACGGATTTGTTTGCTTGTATGTTTGAAAATTTCAATTAATTCTGTTTTGATATTTTTAAAAGTGACATATGATTATCAATTGATTATTAGTTGTTGTTCTAAATTTTTTGCTTATGGTAGATGTGTAAGCCAAAAAGTATGCAACAATCCGCATTTCACCTAATTTTAACAAAGTTTTCAAATGGATTAAAATTAATAAACTGTGAATTTATTTTGCTAATTTGAAGCTAATTCCATATAAAAGTTTTTTAGAAATTTATTTACCAAGAAATTTGAAATTATAAACTTTAGAAAATGGGCGTGACACCACCCACTTTTCCAGTGTTTATTTTTCAAATATTATTTATCATAAATCAAAACCCGTTGAAAATATCGTAGCGAAATTCGCCACATTGATCTTTTACAGGGAATATTTTGCAGAGAAGTGGACGAAATCGGTTGAGAACCACGCCCACTTTTATGTAAAAAATATTTAAAAATAATCAAAGACAAAAAAGTTAAACAATATTGCCGCGAAAAATAGAATTTATTTATTCTGTTTCACTTCTAATTTATGCGAGTGCAAAAATATTCAAAAATTACGAATTTTCGAAAATGGGCGTGGCTTTGCCCATTTTATAGTGAATTATACATACTTTTAATGCCATAACTGGAACGAAATTTGATTTTCCCAACAGAGGTTGGTAAAAGTGTTGACTTTATAAAGATAAAGTGTTACTTTAAATCAAATCGGTAGAGCGCCACGCCCACTATTTTAATATATTTCTGAAATGATTGTAAAATTCAAGAAGCGCTGTTTTCGTAGCTTTTAAAGTTAAATAAAAAAAATAATTTTCACACAAAATGAGCTTAACCGCAACTACATTTTACGAAAGTGGGCGTGGCGCAGCCCACTTTGCTGTATTAAAACTATATTAATGAGCAAGTTATTTCTACCATAATAACAGTAGCCTTATCTCATTCGTTTACAAATGTCGCCTTAATAAGAAAACTCATAAAATATGTACGAGTATATATTAAAGTAATATAAAATAAACAAAAATATTTGCTCAAAAATGAACAGCGCGATAATTGGTATGTATGTATGTATGTATGAAAGTACATGAACACAGCTACATATGTTTGTACGTAAATGTATACCATGACGTCCTATCAACTGTCATGCGGTCGAAGAAACATTGGCTGTAAGCTCGATGCGCGAAAGCTGGCTCTTGGTTAGCGGTTGTTGGCTAGCGGCAATGACAGTAAATAAGTTTATATAAACAGCGGCAAATGCGCTGACTGTACTGAAGTCTTTGTATAATTCATGTGTGTCTACATATTTACACAGGCTCACTTGATACTTGTCAGGTATGCCTGCATTCATACCCACAAGCAGATGTACATATATGTCTGGCGTTGCTCTTTTTTCAGTTCTATGTTTCTTTTTGTTTTTTTTTTTCATGCATGTTGTAGTTGTCTAAATGTCGGTTCGTCTGACAGTTGAATATAGCTATGTCTGTACAGCAGCTATAGCTCAGCATGCTCGTACTCAATATTGCTCTCGTTGTCTACCAGCATGCGTAGCTACTCAATTCGTTGCTTGCAGTTATCATACATGTATGTATCTACTGTTGCATATTTTATGGCGCACTCACACAAATACAATCTGAAATTGCATATCACATGTCTTCTGCAATCATCTTATGCATCATTGCAATTTCATCGTTATTTTTCATTACGCTTTTTTATGGTTGAAATGTAATTTTTGTTGCGCGGAATAATTACATATGTAAATACAAATATATGTACGTAATTATGAAAGTATATGCGTCGAAAGGTATTGCATACAAACAGGCGGTCGGCGGGAAATATATCAATCTTGCCACTTGGCAACTATTTTCACACATGTGGCAAAATTACTGTAAGAGCAAAACTTAAATAAATGAATGCAGATATCTTTGTTTTTTAAATATTATTTGTGTTTATTTTTATTTTTCTTTTGCCTTATTTTAATTAATTAATTTTATTTTATTTTACTTTTTTTCATTTTATTTTATTTTGTTTTATTTTATTTTTTTTTAATTTTATTTTATTTTATTTGATTTTATTTTATTTTACTTTTTTTAATTTGGTTTAATTTTGTTTTTATTTTTTCTATTTTTTTTTATTTTATTTGAATTGATTTTATTATATTTTATTTTATTTCACTTTTTTTAATTTCATTTTATTTTATTTTGTTTTATTTTTTTTATTTTATTTTATTTTATTTTTACTTTATTTTATTTTGTTTTATTTTTTTTATTTTATTTTATTTTATTTTATTTTTTTTTTACTTTATTTTATATTATTTTATTTTATTTTATTTTATTTTATTTTATTTTATTTTATTTTATTTTATTTTATTTTATTTTATTTTATTTTATTTTATTTTATTTTATTTTATTTTATTTTATTTTATTTTATTTTATTTTATTTTATTTTATTTTATTTTATTTTATTTTATTTTATTTTATTTTATTTTATTCTGTTTTATATTAATTAATTTAATTTAATTTTATTTCATTTTATTGTAAACTTTGTTTTTTTATTTTTATTTTAAGGCTTGCATACTTTTAGGCTGAGCTATGTATATGCTGTCTGTTCGGAATTTATTTTTTCAAATCAGAGAATTAGAATTTATAAAGCTAGCGAAATAGTTTTTTAATATCTTCGATTAAAGCTTTAAAAAAATCCAATTTAGGCGCCACTAAAGAGCGAATCGAAGCTAATGATCCAGCAGAAAAGTTGCAATCAGTAGAGTGCCCCTAAAATGTCAATTTGCTCACGTAACGATTCATTCATCAAATCTCACGTCAGCCTAACAACCTTAGTCCAACAAGGATCATAAGCCCAGTGCTTGACATTTGAACAGCTGGTTGTGGGACAAACATTGACACTCAGATGAACAACTAAGAAGCCCTTTGAGCTATCAAAATTAAACCTTAACGCGCGCAATAAAAATAATTCGAACCTGAATAAAATTCAACTGAAAGCTAACGCCTTAAGGCCAAATGAACATTAATTGCTTACCTTGAAACTTATTTTGAAAGCTTAAGCTTTAAATTTAGTATGCGATGCCTAAAAGTAGACGTGATATCTGAGTGTAGCACACAAAAGCAATCGCTATAGCCAAGCACTAGCTTAGCCAAGCGTATAAATAATGGTAAAAATTGTCCATCATTAATCAAAATTAGAACGTGGCCAAGCATAAAAAGTGCTATGCATCGTAAAGCTTAGAGCAGCAGCGTGCGAAATTGACTAGGACGAGATGAAGATTTAGGTTAACATTTAGGCGCAAGCTACCTGCCATTTAATTTTTGTATTAGATTGATGCTGAAGTTAGCTGCGTTGCATGAAAACGCGAAAATTATAATAAATGAAAAGGAATGAGAGAAAAGCAAGCGTAAAAGTTGAAGCGTAAACGAAAGCTATTAGTTTAAGTAAATATTTAAAGCAAGAAAAGAGAAAGAGGCAAATCAGAACTTGCTAAGAAAAATATTTTTAAATTTTTTGCTTTGAGCAAATTTAAGTTTGAATCAATATGCTCTAACATAAAATACAGTGAGAACTTGCTTTTATTTTATCGAATTGTAGAGTTAACAAGTATCAGCCTAAAAGTATGCTATCATCATCAAAGTATGCTGTCATCCTCAAAGTATGCAATGATTTTAGAATTTATGTCCTCGAACAAGAGATCAACCCAAGTTTTTTCGTGAGCTTTTCATTTTATACTCAAAGGCCATCTTCTTTTTTTTTTTACTAAATAGCACTGCTGAAGCATATTCACGGCCAATATGTATGGAAAAGTACAGCTCCTAAAAGTATGCAACCCTAAAAGTATTTCGACATTAAAATCCCTTGTTCGTAGGAATTTCGGCTTTATTGAAATTCATGAAGTAGCGTAAGCCCACTGCAGTTCAGCTTCCTGCAGAAAATTTCTTACCACAAATACACTTTTCTAAAGTGATTACTATATTTTTTTTTGCTACGCAACACCTACTCCTTTCATACTATTTATTTCATCATCTCCAATGAAATTACAAAACCAATAATTGCAATTGCCAGCAAATAGAATTCAATTCACTTTTCACATTTGTCATGTTGTTGTTGCTCGTTCAAAGTGCTGCAAATTATATTGGCAAATAAGCATTTAGCTTAACTAGAAAAACCTCAATGCGTTTACACACTAAACGTGAAGCCATTTTGTATGCAAAACATGCACCCTTTTTTCGTAACCAAATGCATTTAACTCGAACCTGATATGATCAAGAAAATAGACAAATCAAGTAAGTTAGTAAGTCAGTGGCTAAAAGGGAGCGAGAGTCAGCATGAAAATGAATGCGATTTAAAGGGTAAAAACTGCATTGAGGGGAGCAAACGAATTTCTTGTGATTTAGGTAAGGGCTGGGTGGGGGGTAAAGGAAACTGTTGAATGCTGTTGGTACTCATAGTAGTGAAGTGTGAGGTAGGCAAGTTGTTGAAATGAAATAAGTTAGAAATAAAATAAGTTTGAAATAAAATTATTTGCAGTGCTGATAGAAATTGTTAAGCAAAGAAGTTAAAAAAAAAAAAAAAAAAAAAAAACAACAAATATGCTAACTTTGAGGTCGAAAAGTTATCTATTTTGTGGTTATCTAAATTGTGTAGTTGAAGTGAGGTAGCATAGCATTGCACAGGCAAACAAGTTAATAGAGTGCTGGATAGAACTAGAACAACAGTTCCAAATTGGAACTAGTTTTAAAGCAACTAGATTTCAGTAACTGTCAATTTTTTTCGCAAGCACTTAGCGACTTATGAATAAAATAACAAATCGAAATTGCTGGCAAAGCTAGACATTTGTTTTTGGAAAATCAATTATAAATCTGTCGCTTGCAAGTTAGCTACCACCGTAGTAAGAGAGGTTGCCACTGTGGCTATTTACGCAAAGTTGCCACCTTTTTCAACTTTTGAAATCACTAACAGTGTTATGGAAATAGGGACACTGAACAAAAGTTATGTCCTGTCGTATTTTAACAAAACAATGCATCCATATGTTGCTAAACAGGGTTGCCACCTGATCCTGTATTATTTCTTTTTTTTTTTATATAGCCACTATACTGAGAATAACTCTATTCATTTTAAATTCATAACTCTATTTATTGAATATAGATTATATGGTACACTTGAAGCACTACTACTTGAATAATGAAACTTGGAAGGTATTTACAGAGTTGCCACCCATGATGAATTTAAAAAAAAATATATAAAACAATACACATTTTGCACGCAACCCTCACAGATCTTAATAAAATTTTGCAACGAGGTACATATTACCTACACAAATACAACTTCATTTTTAGAAATTACATTTTCGAAAAATTGTGGGCGTGGCATGGTAACGAAATATCTGAAAAATATTAAGAAATACCTTAAAGCCGAGATTTCTACAGAATGGCTCAACCGATTTCAAAGATCTTTGTACCATTAAAAAGTGACTTAAAGAGCTATTGAAAATCTACACTCTAAGAATTTATATTACACTGAACAAATTTTTTTTTGTTTTAAATAAAATTTTGCAGTGAGAAAATACTTTTGAAAACAAAAAAAATTTTTTTTTTAGAAAGTTTTATTTAAAATATATCCTATACCAAATCTAAAAACTAAAGCGCAATTTTTTAATTTTTTCGTAAATTTTTTAGGAAAGTGTATATTTGAGAAATGTTTTATTTAATTGTTAGTAAGAAGCAGCATGCTATATAAAATCAACTAAATTATATTAAGTAAGCATTCCAAATCCAACAGAAGCGCACCAGTTAAGCATTCGATATCTGCCTTACTTACACAAATACATATACAAATATAAAATATTTAACTTTTGTTTTGGGGTCGCAAAATTTTTGTTGATAACTGACTTATAGCCAAAGCGTAGAAAACTACTGAAATCCACTGCAGTTGAAAACGCTAGCAACCGAACGCAAGGAGCAACTTTCAAGTGAAGCTCAATCAAGAAGTAGTACATACATAAGTGTGTATGTATGTATGTTTATGTGTATGTAGATATATACCGCCTGCCCCAATGAGTGAATGAACAAGTTGAGTTGAGGTTGTTGAGTGCATGTCTAGTAGCTTATTAAGGCACTAAGCTTGCAAATTGAAGTGAAGACAGCAGACTAATAAACAGATGCAACAATAACAACAAGCATACTAAATAAGTAAGCAACAGCATAACATCTTTTCATGTGTATGTATCTGTACGAATATATTTAGAAAATTAGAGCATGGGTTATGTTGAGCTACTCGAATGCAATCCTATTAATTTATGTGAAGTGCAAGAGTTGCATATAAAAAAGTTAGATAAAGTTCACAGCGAGTGCTAAGTGTTGCCAATAAGTAGGTAGGTAGGCTTTGAGATATTGAAAAAAAACTAAATTTGATTTTCATTTAACGTATAGCAGTGTTTAACAAAGCAAGGAAAAGTAAAGATTTTTAATTAAAATAATGGAAATGTGTGGCTTTTTTGAAATAAGATTTTTTGTTTTTAATTTGTTGTTGCACTGCATGGTATTAAATGTATTGCAGCGCCTAAAAGTATGCGTATATAAACGAGTACTACAACAGCGCTACCAACTTTAAAGCGGTCAATAGCGAAAGTACCTTCAAGTCAAGATTTTCTTCGCAACATATGGAGCACAATTCGCAACCGCTTCATAATAAATTTAATATAAGAACGTATAAGAAAGAAACTAAAATATATATGGCTTATAAATACTCTGAAATTTAGAGTATAAGTAGAAAAACGAATTCCATAAGATTAAGAACTTTTCATGGCAGATGCTCTCTTGAAACAATTGTCATCAAAATTGTTTCGAAAGAGTTATTAATTCTATAGCTTGTTGCTATGGGAATAGAAAATATAATTTCTATATTGTGAAATCTAAATTGATGCTGCTCATGATATGTTTTGTGTGGTGAAAAAAGTCAATAGACTAAAATAAAGTTTCACAAAAACTTTGTAGCTTTTACTAGTTCACATAATAATACCAATAACAAGTCACTTATACATAAACACCTAAATCTCATCAAAAACTTTTATCATTTAAACCGCAATCAAGTAAACTCCAAATAAACACTTAAAACTGCTAAAAGACTTTTCGGGGTGCTAACAAGAAAATTGACCAAGCGAACATATGCGCAAGCCTAACAAACATAAACTCATAAAAACGTTAACGAAGTACTACAAAAGCAAAAGATAATCATCATTAACATCAAAACGACAGCAAATCTATCTTATTCGTATCGATTTCTAGTTTGATATAAGCAACGCGTGAGACTAACAATAGCCTATTTCGAGGCGCAAAAAAGAAAACAAATATTAAAAATTGCAGAAAGTGGGTAAAGTGAAGAAACAAAGAAAGTATAATAAGATATCGACAACAATGATAATAAAACCAGCTTAGTGAGAAAAATAAAGTATAGCCATATTTGCAAAGTTTTGTATTTTGCGAAAAATTATTTGTCATAATTTGACAATGCCAACAAGAAGGCAAAAGTTCAACGCACGTAGCGACGTGACTCCATAGCGCGCTGAGGTGAAAAATTCCAAGAAACAAAAAAAAAAAAGAACCAAAAAGTATCACATTACATGCGTAATAGCGAACTAATAAAAAACAAAAATATAAACTTGTGCTTTTTATTTAAGAAGTAGGTGTGGAATATCGCACATTTGCGCCTAAAAGTATGTAATACTCAAACTTTTTTAGGCAGGCTTTTTTTCGTTTGCCATGCGCTGTATCTTTAATTCGAAATTTTTTATCGAATTGCGGAATGAGAGCTTTTTGCTTTTTAAAAAGGAGATGGAAGCCTAATATACCACTGTTTATAATTTGATTTCATTTTTAATAATTCTTACCTCATTTTTAGAAATTTAATTTTTTTTAAATTTTGGGCGTGGCAAGGTATCGAAAAATTTTAAAATTATATTAATAGGTTCTATTAACCGTCACGCTCAACCGTGATTTTTGTAACATATAAAAGATATTTAAAACAGCTTTCGAAAATATACACTTTAAAAAATTCATATTTCACCGAAAAAAATAAAATTTTAAATCGGGAAGGGCTCAACCGAGATCTGTGTACCATTTAAATCAGCTGTCGAAAATATACACTGTTAAAATTTTATATTTCACCAAAGATTTTTTTGTTAAAAGTAAAATTTATAAAAAATTTTATATTATTATATTATATGTTATGTTTAACACACGAAAAAACCTATTCTTTTACAACAACAAAAAAATAAAAATAAAAAAAATCTTTCAGCGTTATAAAAAATGTTTACAGTGTATATTTTTGAAAGCTTATTTAGGTCCCTTTCTAATTGGAAAAAAATGTATGAAATCTGTGGATACATTCCGTAGTAATAAAAGCTTTGCAGTACCAACTAAAGTCATTTTGCAGATACATATTTCGGTATCTTGCCACGCCCACAAATTACCAAAAATGCCTGTTCAAACGCTGAAACTGGCTACTAGCAAATCTAGTTTACAGTCTCAATTAGGGTTCAAGGTGATGATGAAATTATTTCAAAATTAAATTAAAATATAAAATATTCATAATTTAAAAAAAATCATTGCATACCTTTAGGTGCAACAAAAGAGAAAAGTCTCACAGTTGGCGCTATGAAGAAAGACTGCAACTGTTAGTTAATCTTTGTAGAGGCATACAAACTTATGCAAAAACCTCTTTGTGCAGGTACAACAACAATTTTATTTGCTTCACAATTTTTGCAGTAATAAAAATGCTTTTGAAGTTGAGCCATAAGCTCATGCGGTAAATAAAAAATAGAACTTAACTAGCGTGTTGAAAAGTATATAAAAGCTGTGCGATATTGATGTGCACATGTATGTGTAAAAGTGTGTTTGCGTGTGTGTGTAAAGCAACTTATTGCCATTGTCAACTTGACTTAGACCCTGAACGCACACAGCAAACTATGCACGGTTAGATGGAAAAAGTTGGCAAACGAGCAGTCAAGAGGCACATAAATGTGTATGTATGTGTGTGTGTACAAACAAAAACCACAAATGCGCAGCAAAATACTAACAAACGAGTCAAACAAAAACAACAAATGCGGCTTTACAAAAGCGCGTTTACGCACACATTGCTATGCAGAGAGCTTTCCACTTGCACACACACACACAAACACAAACACGCACACAAAAACATAGCCTCCATAAAGCTGCCACTAAAAACATTGTGTTTTGTTTTTGTTTGACGTTGTTTTCTTTAGTTATTATACAACTGCGGCTTGACATTGTGGTGTTGGCTGCACGTTTTTGTTGTTGTTGCGGTGTAGTGCGTTGGTTGATGCCACTTTTTTTTTTTTTTTGTTTGTTTTGTTGTTATTGCTACTGCCGCGAGCTAAGCCTATTCAAAAATATGCAATATTTTTTAGAATTGTTTTTGTTTGCTCTGCATATTATTTACATTTTGTGTGTTTATAAGCTCGCGCACTCAACTGCCCCCCACACTGGTGCGCATCACTCCTACTTAGTATGCTGTCAACGTTACGGTTTCGTGTTTATGGCATAGCAATAGGCGCACCAGCTTTGCCTACATACATACATCCAAACAAAAGATTAGCTTAAGTCTTACAAACTCTCGCGGTTGGTTGAACGTTTGTGTGCGTTTTGTTTGCAAAAAATATTTTCGCATAGAAAAAAGAAAAAAATAAAAATAAACGACAAAGCATGACAACGCATAGAGAATAGCATTGTATTACATGGTATTATGTGGTATGCTTTTAGGCGCGCACAACTAGTGAGTGCGGTTGGTGTGTATTATTTGATTTTAAATATACAAATGCTGGATTTTTTTTTGGCCATTTATTTGCTTATCGTGCTCAGCAAGTTTCGCTAAGCCACTTAAAGACTTTATATTTTGAAGTAAATCACAGGTTAAGGCATGTTTGGTGGCATTGGAATGTTGCATAACCTGTGGCGCCGTTGCGAAGTATGTTAAAAAATAGCCTACAACTCCAGTCCACTGCCTCAGTTGATATCACCCTACTACACTGCTACTTTGCAGAAATAATATCGACGAAAGGATAAGAGGAAGGCGGGCAGCTTTTAGTCAGGGAAGCATTGAAATGGATCAAAATTCAGCTTACATCGCGCAATTAAAAAAATTTAAAATTTGACAAAAGGTAAAAGAGAAACTTTGAAGTCATAAATGTCCTCGGAAATTACACTAGTCATATTGTAAAAAAAAACGCAAATAGTTTCGAGAGAGGTTTAGCTTATCGATTTATTGAAATTACTTCCCTTTGAATTGGTCCCAGGTGACCTTTTCTTCGCGCGATTTGTAATTCGATGTATATACTTTAAAAGGCGATAGATATTTAACGTCCTACGATGCGATTAATCGATTAAACAAGTTCTTAATTATTGCTTTTTTAGACTAATCAAAGCTGTCAACTAATCTGAAGTAATTAATTATTTCGAAATAATTTTCTGAAAAAATAAATTAGTGAACTTAAAAAAATTCGAAAGTAGTCAGTTTTTAAAAGTGGAAAAACAGAAATTTATCGATTAATTAATTAATTGTTGTGATTAATCATTTTGAAATATAACTAAACTAACTAAGCGTGTGATTAATAGGGAAATAAATTGTTTTAATTATTTTAAAAACTTTGCTTAGCCTAGCGTTTAGCGATTAATCGATGAAACACAATCTTAATCAATAACATTTTGGACCAATCAAAGCGGTCGATTAACCTAAATTCTGTAATTATTTCCAAATAATTTACGAAAAAAAAAAGTTAGTGAATATAAAAATAATTGAAAGTAGTAAGTTTTTAAAAGTGGAAATGACTTAACATTCAAATTGATTGATTAATTATGTTGTGATTAATTATTGTGCTATATAACTAAAATCATTTAGAGCGTGATTAATCGGTATAACTAATTGCTATAATTATTTAAAAACAATTATACTTTGATTATTTTTTTCGACTAATCAAAGCTGTCGATTAACCTAAATTCACAAATTCATTCCAAATAATTTACGGAAAAAATAAGTCAGTGAATTTAAATACTCTCGAAAGTAGTGAGTTCTTAAAAGTGAAAAAGACTTAAGATACAAATTTATTGTTTAATTATGTTGTGATTAATCATTTTGCTTTATAACTAAACTCATTTATAGTTTGATTAATCGGGAAATTAATTGTTTTAATTACTTTATAATAATTATAGTTTGATTAGTGAATTAAACAAGTTAAGGTTGATTCGCATTTTTGATTGATTCGATATACTTTTTTGAGTTCTAAAATCAAACAATCTAATAAACTCCATAGCGCACTGTAGCGGAGAAAAGAGACTAATAGCAGGCCACACTTTTGAGAGCTAAACCACGCAACTTTTCGCAAAAGACAAGTCAACTCAACAGCAGCACAGCATACTAAAAACATTTTGATGCTTATCATAAATGGTGGAGAACATTATTTCAACTTATTAAGTAAATTATCAGCGCTGATATCAAAATTATCACTATTATCTCATGAGATTTTTAAGAAGCATATGCGGGATGTATGTGTGATAAATACATAGGAAAGAAAGTATGAGCTTTAAGAAAAGTAGCAACACGTCTTCTACAACGACTAACGCGTTTTCACTTATTTTCACACATACATATGTACACACACGCACACACACACACACATTGATGTAGCTTAAAAGGCAATAAAAGTAGTAGAGAAAATGTTTTAGTATGTTTGCCATTGATGTGACATAAATTTTTATAGGATATCTTAAGAATACTCATGATGACACTAGCAGAATATTGTTAGGTAAAAGTGATGGTGAAGAAGTTGTGTGAGAGTTGCTATTAGACAACTTCAGTTGGCGCGTAGCTAGGCGTGTGTGTAGTGGAGCATGGACGTGCGTTTGCGTAAAACTTAAGTGTTAAATGTGCAAATGTTTCAATATGTTTAGCACGTGTTTGTGTCAGTTTGATGATGCTTTAGTATGAGTTTGAGCTTGATAGTTGTTGATCCCCCCTTTTTTGTTTAAGAATTGCTAAAAGCTGAGGTCATTTTGAGGCAGACAACGGCTGTCTAACGCAGAGCACATAAAATGCTATAAAAAGCCC
Source organism: Sphenella marginata (assembly GCA_951509765.1). NCBI lineage: Eukaryota > Metazoa > Arthropoda > Insecta > Diptera > Tephritidae > Sphenella > Sphenella marginata. The sequence goes on along the minus strand of OX608080.1, from coordinate 95,953,729 downwards.
AAAGAGCAAAGCAGGGTTGCAAGGTAATGAACGATTACACGCTTGTGCTGACAAACCTACGTATGTACATTGCATGAGCTTAAGTTAATGTTAGCGAAAGCAGCTTATCAAATAACATGCAAATGGAGGGAGTAGTTATGTAAAGTAGAGGGGGGTGGATATTCATTAAATACATGTTGTGCGCGTATTTGACGTGCAAAAGTTAACTAGGGTGAACCAAATGAGATTTACTGGGAAAGGTATTTATTACAGTAAATATAAGCTGAAATAAGCCTTATGGGATGCTGCTAAGCACTTCGAACCAAAATTCTAAGGCATTACTAATGCTAAGTTATCTATATAATTTTTTCATTTTACATTAAAATACCTTTATTACTGAGTAGCTTTTTTCCAATATCTTTTTATTTTTAGATTAAAATAACCTTATTACTAAGCAGTTTATTTGAAAAAAAAAAAAAATAAGCACTTTAAGATTAAAATCTGAGCAGTTTATAAGTGCATGTGTAAAAGCTTCGTCCAGACTACTCAGTAGTTTGTATCTGTATCTATATACACATATGTATATGTGACATTAAGCTTAAACTAGTGTAAAGGTGGAAGCTGTACGCTCTTAACAAAAAAAAAATAGGTCATTCTATGCGCTGCATATATATACAGTTGTGTTCAATATAATAGTAGTGAAATTAAATTATATATCGTTCTACGAAATAATAAAAAGAAGCTATATTTTAAATATTTTCTGATTAAAATATAGCGAATTCTGTTATAAAAAATTTCCAAACTACAAAAACAAATCAGAAAAATTGATAGAATTTTTAAAAATTGCTATCTAGACCTGTCTTTTTTTTGGCAGAGTTCCTAGAAAATTTTGGAGTATGCTATTTTGTAGCCCAAGTAATTTAGTTACAATAATGTGCAGTTAGAAATTGCTCAAAAATTTTCCAAAATTTTCACAATTTTTTTTTTTTGTCGAGGGTGTTGAGTAATTTTTTCCATACTACGCCTGAAAAAAATTTAAAGGCCCATACAAAAAAATTTCTAGAAATTCATGAAAATTTTTGAGTGACTTTTTATTGGCACATTATTGCACTAAAATTGATCGATCTACAAAACTGCGTAATCAGATATTTTCAAGAAATTCTGCAATTCATTATGCACATTATGAATACTATTTTTTTAAGTTTAAATATCTCCCCTGTACTTTGTGAAAGTCTTGAAGTTTCTTTATATGAGAACTCGGCTTCCGAATTTTCTATCTTTCCAATGAAAGTTATTATTTTGTAAAACTACATATATCCAATTTCATTTCACTACTATTATATCGAACACTACTTTATATTTTTGACCTAAAAATATACTACATTTAAGTTGCAAATAGGGGGCATATATTTAGGGGAAACATATGGCTGTAGTGAATATGATGGCACAAAAAGTGCAGTAGAGAAAATTTCAAGGAACGCACTCAATTATGTTTGCTTTTACGCCAGCTTAAAAGGGCCCTGCATTTTAAGGTAAAAGTGATAGAATTAGTTTTTAAATATTTTGCGCCCTAAAGTATGCTTTAAGAAGTGAAATAAATAGCAATCTTTTCAAAGTTATTAAATTAAATAATTCAACAAAAAATCTTTTCATTAAATATTACCAGGGTCATTCTCAGACTAAATATTCACAGAAAGAAAATGTAGGATCAGAGAGAAAAATAAGGAGAAATATGCAGCCTAAAAGTATTCAAAATTTTTCGTGCTGATTTTTAGTTCACATTTCCTTTGCTTAAGAAAATTGTAGTGATTTGGTTAAGTGCATATTTAACCAATAATGCGCGTTAGAAATAACTCGGCGTGCTAGTCCTAATAAGTAGGGTAGTATCAACCATGCAAAGTTAATAGTTAGCTAATCTATACCAAGAGCATGGAAACATATTTCAACAAAAAAAAAATCTCTATCGCTCTTGAATCCAAATCAAACGTTATCAAAATAATCAAATACAGATTTGGTGATTCCACTTGCCAAGCAAAAGCAAATCATCGCTCATGACCACACCGCACTTAAACACGCGAGTTCTCGCACATATTCAACATTTTGCTGTGAATGGCCAAAGCGCTCTTGCCACATGCTTTGATCTTATTTGAAGTGGAAACGTGTTATTTGACAGCTTTGATTTTCACAGCTTCCTTCATAGTCTAAACATAAAATCATAAATGTGCTATTGTGCAACAGAATCACAAAGTTTATAGCAATAAGCTTAACGCGCCTTAGGGTATGCAATGCGGTAGAACATATACACGCAAATCTATAAAAGTGATGCGCTTAAGTGTGATACATAGAAACATTTATGCGCTAGCAATAAAGCTAAAATTATTGATGATTTATTGAAGAAATGTTAATGCATGTCTGCTATAGAAAGTTGCATACTTTTTGGCGCAAAAAAGTGGAAGTGTGAAGAAAGTTGCTTACAAGTCAGAGTTTTGGATATTATTATTTGTATGTGCTATACAAGCTGCAGTGTATTTATGAGATAGATATGTGGAATGTTTTGAGAAAATTTATTATGAAATATTGCATACTTTTTGGCGCTGAAAGTGTAAAGTTTTTGTGTTTTCGGTATGCAGCAATTCCGATGTCTAGACAAAAAGTGTAAGCTTTTAGAATATTTACTCGAAACTTTCGAGAAGCTTATTTAAATGGAAATGCATTTTGTTTATAGAAATAAAATAGCATATTTTTAGGCGCATAATTTTTTCTAAAAGGTAGAAGGTTGCTTAAATCAAGAACAAATAATTGTGATGAAAGCTAATTTAATGAAGCTAAGTTATTATAATTATTTCGAATTTCATGCGCATACTTTTTGGCGCTAAGGTGCAAAGTTTTTGTGTTTTCGGTATAAAGCAATTCGGATGTCTAAACAAAAACGGTAAGCTCTTAGCTTTTTTCCACGAAACGTTCGACAAGCTTATTTAAATGAAAATGCATTTTGTTTATAGAAATAACGTTGCATATTTTTAGGCGTATAATTTATTTTAAAAATGGGAAGGTTGGCTGAAACATCCATAAATAATATTGTGATGAGAGATATTTTCATGAAGTTGTAAAGCAGCTAAGTTATTATAATTATTACGAATTTCATGTACATACTTTTAGGCGCACACTTTTAACAGCTAAGATTGTATGAAGTCAAAAAAGCTTTGCTTTACAAAATTTTTCCGAGTTGAAACTTTCTGAAGCATACTATATTAACAACTTAGCTTCAACGGCGAGTTCTTCAGGCGCATACGCCTAAAAGTATGCAACACCCTCGATATTTTGGTAATTTACGTAAAACTTGCTCAAAGACTACCACTAAACAGAACATTTACCACAAATTGTCTCGTCTACCCACATGCTTCCAACACACTTATTGTATATTGCGCTGCCTACGCTTAGAAAGCCAGTCCTTGGATTATGACACAACATTTCTAATAACGCTGAGTTGGTGGCGAGTTGGCATTTATAGCGTGGAACCACAGCAGCGACTATTGCAACTTTACGCTTGATATGTTAATTATTGTTTGCTTGAGAGTATGTTTGCGTAAACTTTATATCATAGATATATACATACAAACACTTGTACACACATACATACATATATGCATATATACATACTCATATTCATTAAAGCAAAACCACAATCATGTTATGTGACCACATTAAGCGAATTGCGTTGTACTCCATAGACCAGCTAGTGAGATGCTTGATTAATGGTAAACCATCAAAACGCTTTCATTGTAATAATGAGCATGCAAACGCAATAGTTATCTTGGTTATAAACAAATATGTAGATAGCGTTTGTAGTAAGTAGATCGATATGTGAATGTATATGTGTGATTTAGGTTAAGTCACTAAAGCAAGCTAATTTGCAACTAGAGTGATTTTAGGCTAATTAGTAGAAATGTTGACATAATAGTTCGATGACTAAAGAGAAGGTAGTGGAAATATTTATTGTATGGGAAATGTAGTTAATTCTCAATTTAAATTGGTATACATAAATGGAAGAAAGATAAATGAGGCCTTGGAAAAGCGTAAAATAAAAGGCAGTAAATTGATACTCCTTAAAGCCTTAAACTCTGCAACAAAGTACTTATTTAAAAATACAACAATATTCACATTTTACAACAATATTCACATTTTCTAAAAATAAAAATTTAATTTATAAATTTGCTCAAAATTAATTTTAAATAATTTAAAGCATTTTTATACAACCTTTACTATTGAAATACATTTCACTTTAAATATTCACAAACTCTCCTCTACAAAAATAGCAAACCTCCACCATACTATTTGAAATTCTGTGAAAACACATTTCATAAACTTGATTTCGCACCTCAAGGCTATCAAAAATATTATTGCATATCTATTTAATTTTAATGCCAGCTTTTGTTTGAAAACTTTATTTCTTGTTCAACTATTAATTGTGTTTACCCAAAATTATGCCAAAGGCATTTTATGTGATAATATGCTGACATTATCTATTTATATATATTTTCATTCAACTCATCGTCAACTCAAATAAATACAAATAGATTTAATTATAAATGAACTTTAGGATATGTATGTATGTTGTATATGCTGTATTGATATTTGTAAAAACCCTTATTATATAGAATGAGTGGAGGAACAAAGGGTTATGCGATTGATGCCATGCCGAGCGGGTACAATAAAGCTAACACTATTTCTACCCAAACGGTTACGGGTACGATTGTATTTCAGCGCCTATGGGTACGCTACATATGTTAAATCTGTGTGATACCACTAAAAGTATGCTACAAAAATCAAATTTATATTTTGTGTATTGCATTTTTTATTCAAATTGGTTGTAAATCATTTGATTCGGCACTTGAATTGTTTGAAAGTATGCAAGGTTTAGTTATGCTTTTCTTATGCGACAACAGTAGGAAATCATTCTGTCTGCTATTTTGAATGTTGCATACTTCTAGGCTCACTTGATCCCAACCTGACTGATTGGAATGTATTTTTTCTAAAAGCAGACTCAGAAACAAGTTGAGGAATTAGCAGGCGAAGACTTACTTCTCGTTTGGTATAAGTTTTACGCGCTGCGCCTAAAAGCAGACTTTAAGAATTTGTATCAGCTGATTGCTTTTATTTTAGAGAACCTTTTTTTATTCTGAAAAATAAATTTAAAAAATTTTGGAGCCAGAAAAAATATTTTTTTTTTAAAGTTGAGGTATGTATCATCGAAAATTTAAAAAAATAATATTTTTTCCTTTCTACTAAGCTAAATTTAAGTTATGCTCAAACTTATTTCAAGTAGTTTCCAAGTTCTATTTCACAGCTTGACAATCCACTTACAATTGATTTGGCAACCCAAAACGCTCCACAAATTATCCATCTGCCAAAACCAATTGTTGTTTGTTTGCTCCTGTTGTCCACTTCGCACATAAATTTCCTATTTGATTTTTCATTTCCCTTTTTTTATTATTTATTGACTCTGTCTATTCACTTTTACTTTTCAAGTCAATAACAATTTGTTGCCACAAATCGTTGGGATCGCATTAAAGGCAAATCATGGCAACAGCTGCGGTCAGTGGTTAGAAATTTTTGTAATAATCTAGCATTAAAGTGACTTTATATACCTACATACATACAAATGACGAATACAAACTTTAGGGCAAAATAATATTTACCAAAATATAAAAGGCAAGGAACTCAGGGTAAATAAATAAATAAAATGGTCAACGATTGTACGAGTAGTGTGGCAAATACGAAAATATTATACAAAACCCTTGAGCTTAAAAAATGAGCAAAAATATAATAAAAAATAAATAAGTCACGATTGTTGGTGAAAAAGCAGCAGTACTGAAAAATGAATTTGGTATCAGAAAAGGGGAAGAAAACAAAAAAAAACAAAAATTTATGTGAATTTTTAAACACGCAATATTAAATAGAAACTAAATAAGAACCGTAGAGTCAGCCTCAAAGTATGCAACTAAAATTTGTACTTTTTACAATAGATTTTGGAAATCGATTTTTGAAATTTTTAAAAATGCTTCAATCCTTTGAGCGTTATTTTTGGAAGTTGTTTTCTAATTTATTTTGTTTATATCAAAAATAGGTATATTCCAATTAATTAAAAAAAAATAGGCTAGATCGAATTAGGTGGCAACTCTACTGATAATCCTTAAATGAATTATTTTTGTTGAAATGTGGTGTAACACAGCTTTCCTTTTCGATGCCTATATCGGAATAGCTGAGGTAGGTTTTGAAAAATTTTAAATATTGGTGGCAATCCTGTAAAAATATCCCCTGTGAACACAGCTGATTCTACCAAATCGGCTGATCCGTTTCCGATATAGTCTTCTGATTCGTTTTGAGGCGTAAACTGAGTAGTAAATGATGATTTTTTGATTCCAAAAAACCAAAATTACTTAAAATAATAAAATTAAAAAACTTAAAAAAGAATGAAAAAAATAAAAGAAAACAAAAAAAATTAAACAACAAAAAGAAATTAAAAAACAAAATAAATTAAAAAAAAATTTGACAAAAAAGATTAAAAAAAAAATTTGAATGAAAACAATACAAAAATATACAAACAAAAAAAAAAAACTTTATATACAAAAAAAATTTAAAAGAAAAATTTTAAATAAATATTATAAAGCAATAAAAAAATTAAAAAAACAAAAAAAAAATATAAATAAGTGCAAAAAAAAGTCTGAAAAATAATCATAAAAGGTTTTTTTTCCTGTTTTTATTATTTCTGATTATTTTTTTGAAGATTTTTAATTTTATTTCGAGTTTTTTTGAATTACGTTCCGTATGTGTTTATGTTTGTCTGGAAGAGTATCAAAAAGTAATCAAAAGCAATAAAAGTTAACAAAAAAAAAAATTAAATTTTCTATTGACTTTGGTTCTTTATAAATTTTAAATTTAAAAAACATTTTTTAACTTTTTTTTAATAAATAAATTTTTTTTATTTTTAGATTTATTTAATAATCATAAAAAGCCCGTAAGCGATGGGTAATCAATGGGCAGTAGGCTTATCAAAAAAATCAAACATTCAAAATAAAAAATGGCAAAAAGAAGAATAACAAATTCGCTTCGGCTAAGCGCAAAAGAGTGTCAAAACACGGCTACTTCAATTCACCAGTTTGGCGCTTTTTCCCTTGAGAGAAAATGCAAATAGAAAATGTAATTTACGAATTTTAAATTTTGAACCCATCACAAATCTTTCAAAAATCTTTCCAAAGAATTGCCGGATAACTTAGTTTGCGCTTTGATTTCTTATTTCATTCTATTCTCCACAATACTTTAGATTTTGTTAACCTCAATTTAGATTTTGTATACCGTATTTGTTTCTCCTGTAAAATTTTATAGTCATGCTTATATGTATATAGATTTGCTTGTCATCCTTCACGCCAACCGCAAATTGTTGGTTGAGTCGCAAAGGGCAAATGGGTTGTTGGCTGCTGACAATTTATTGACAAACCAAATTGAATTATTTTTAAAAGAAGAAGACGCAAAGCATCATAGGGTTTGAAGAGCTAAGTAGACGAGCGGAAGCAGTTGTAGACATAGCGAAAAGCCAAGGAGTGTTGTAAAAGTGAAGTAAAGGTTGAGCTTAGAACTTGAAAATTGGAAAAAACCAAGAAAACGAAATATATAAAAATGAAAATTGAATAAAAAAAATCAATAAAAGAAATTTATTTCCTACAAAATATTTTCATAACAGTATTGCAGACAAAAACAAAAATAAATATACTTAAAAGCAGCAGTTAAGACAAGCACTTGAAACAAGAAATAGCAAAATAAATAAAAAAAAAAAGACAAAAAAAATTTGAAAACGCAGAAGCCGTTTGAAATGTCGACCAACAAAACGCTCAAAGCTGCTGCAACCAGTTTTTTAGATATGAAAAGTACAACCGGAAAGCATGACAGCAGATTTAGGTTTCATACATCAAACAAAAAAAAAAAAAAAAAAACACAAAAAAACGAATGACAAATACGACAAAGTGCTTGAGCTGCGATGCAGAGAGAGCGTTCGGCAGAGGTAGCATACAAACGTTTTTTGAGTGTTTTCCGGTAACAACTTGACAAAGGCTGCCGCTTTGACAGGTCGTCAGGCAAGTGGGAATAGCTTGTAGCGCTGCTGGATAAGCAAAACCGAACGCAAGTGGTCATGGCCAAAAGCAAAAGCAAAATAGTAAAATTGTTGTCAGTTACAAAGCACATGTAAAATGATGCAGAGTTGTGATGGGAGGATTGAGGGAAAAGCGAGCGTAAGCCAAGTATTTGATATTTTAAAGTTTTTTTTTGTTTTTTTTTTTGAAGCTACAACTGCAGCAATTTCAAGTAGTTGAAATGTCATTAAAATAAAGACATTCATGACGACTATTAAACAACATGGTGCACAGCATACGACAAAGTCAAATGAGCGCATTTGGATGTAGTGTATGTGAGTGTGGCTGGGATTTGAGTTAAGAACGCAGCGATGAAAACTATTTTTTAGATATGCAAGTTTGTATGTACTCGTATATTCTATTTGAGTTGTGCTCAGTTTGAATACAGCAGAACAAATTAATTTATTTATTAATTGATCTTGTAGTTTGTACCCCTAAAAATATGCAACGTTTTTGCGAATTGACTTCCAGTTAAAGATAACAAAATATAGCAACCAAAAAATTTTATTATCTGCTAGTATCGCTCCTAAAACAATGCATTAACAATAGTAATATAAACTGTTCCCACTTTGCATGAACTATTCCCACTTTCAATATATCGCTTAATTCTTCTATGAACCTATATGATTATTTCTATGCATTTACAATAGTTATATAAACTGTTCCCACTTTGCATGAACTATTCCCACATACAATATATCGCTTAATTCTTCTTTCAACCTGCATATATGATTTCAGAAGCTCCCGTTTCTGCTTTCTGCTGCGCGTGCTCAGCTCTCGAAAACTATTCCCAGTTTGACAAAATCCCAGCAGCGCTAAATATAAAAATACAATATGAATTGATTTGAATGAGAATCTAAATAATTTATTTCCAATTTGTTAAATAATCCCACCAAAAAAAAAACAACGGATTTGGAAATTTACTTGCAGGGTATGTAGGTTCGTTAATTTTAGAACCATTTGAAATTTCTTTGCCCTAACTTTCCCTGCAAAAATTAAAATTTTTAGCTTTTCAAGGCTTAAATAAACTGTTTTCAAAAACTGTTCCCAAAAACTGTTCCCACTTTAAATAAACCGTTTGATTAGTTCTCGTACTCATTTTTATTTTCAAAGCTAAAAGTGAAGTTTTTAAAGCATTTGTTCATAGCACATAATCTGTTCCCACCTCAACCTGTAGCCAATTTTTTCAGTTTAGTTAGGCGAGATTTTTATAAAATTCAGCGTATTAAAGCTTAATTGCTTTTTTTTTCTTGGATATCTCTAAATATAAGGAATGGTTTACGGTTCAACTGCATGCTTCAACAAATTGGTGAACTCCTCAAATTATGCAATGATTCTTGAAATTGACTACTCAAACTCTTTGATTTCTCCTAATAGCAAAAAAATAAAAATTTCAATAAAAATAAGGACAAAATGAACATTTATATTTAAAGTACAAGACCCATAACGATCCAAAAAATAAATTGCCAACGTCACGGCAATTAAAAAAAGTCTTAGGCAAACGTTACGACCAGCAGCAGCAAAAGTTTTAGCATACTTTTAGGGTTACTAAAATATCATATACTTTCCCTAATGGCTTAAAAATAAATTTTGGTCTTTGCAAAACTGCAGTTTTAGCAAGAAATTGTAACATATTTTCTAATCTCTTTCCGCAATTCAGCAAATAGCCGCTCTGCTGCCTGCCTGCCTTACACTTTGCCTGCTCTTAACTTGCTATGCGATACAAGCTTTCAGTTAACATTGCAGTCATTTAGGCGCTTTGCGGTAAGTCACTTAGTTTGAAGAAAATGTGGCACCATAAATAGCAATATGAGCCTGTGGCTGGCAGACATGAATGACAAGAAATTCGAATTGGTTTAGTCAGCACAATCAGGCATGAAATTTGAAAATATGAAATTAAAATGTAAGCAAAATGATTTGAAATGAATGAAGTGGATGTGGGGGTTGGTAAAGTAACTAAGAGGCAGTCATTTAAAATATATGCACACAGTTAGAGAGTAAAATTAATGTTGATGGTGTTATACTATCAAAGATTATGGAAAGATGTATATGGAAGTAATATATAAATGAACTTTTTAATATGAAGCTTTCTGAAACTTCTGTGGCCAGAAAATATACCAAAATCGCTAGCCAAGAAATTGCGAAGAAGAAAGAGCTGCTGTAGTGAGGAGATCACAAAAAACAAAAATTTGCGCCTAGAAATATGCAACACCCTTTATAATTTGACAATATAACAATCAAGAAATAATGTGTAGCATATTTTAAGGCGCTCATTCCACTTTATAGTAAAGTAACCTTTTACGTACATTTTAGAAAGAGTTTTTCAAAGAACAGTTGAAATTACTTTTTTTTTTACTATCACCTCAATGCATTCTGCTGCCAGATAGCGACCTTGAACAGCATAATTATTATTTTATTACCTCAAAATGTATTTGATAAGCATGCCATGAATTTTATTATGCACATTTATCATTTTAACAAATCAACACATTTCCTTTGGAGATAAAAAGACATTTCCTTGTGCGCAAGAAAAAGAGAAAAGGAAACAACAAAATCATTAGCGAAGTACGAGCGGAAAACGTCAAGCAAACAATTATTTTGTCAGCAAAAAATTTTTAGGACTAGTCTCTAAAATAAGTGAATCGCGTTTGGTTAGTTTAGTCTGCAGTTGGCTATAATTTAATTTGCATAACTAAAGTTTTATTTGTGTAGCATACTTTTAGGGCGCTAAGTCAATATACGTTTTTGTAGCATATTTATAGGAGTTCAAGTTACTCTTTTTGGGTAGAAAGTGGAGTAGTTCTTTCGTAATCATTTGAATATAAATGGATAGAATTGGTCTCTCCGTTTGACATGCTCAAACAAATGTGAAGATTTCCACACATACAAAGTGATCAGAACTGACTTTAGACGCATTCTCCTTTGCAACTCATTCCGCCTGCATTCTAGACTGGTCGCAATTTTTGCAGGTTGGAAAGAGAGACTTGCTTACGCAGCTATTTTCACAAAGTTACAAAAGTCTAGCATACACTTTCAAATATACTCATAAGCAACAGCACCACGTAAGTAGGTTTTCCACATAACTAACTTATTTGAAATCCAAGAAAGCAACAACACTTCAAGTGTTCAAGTTGTGCGCGTAACCGCGAATCCACATGTGAACCATTAACAATTAAAATGAGCTAAAACGCGTAATACAGCGTTGAAACCCCTAAAAGCAGGCAACAATTTTGTATACTTTGTTTTGTAATGTGCGAGACATTAGATTGTTTAAGTGTATGTGTGCGTGCGTGTGAGTGTGTGTGCATTTGTAATCATTTTCATGCTAAATAAAGTTCGTCACCACTTAAGCGGGTAACCGGTGTAGATATCATGCATACTCCATCAGAATGTAGTATTGTAAAATGGAAATTGAAATATCTGCAGACGTTGCTTGGGTTCACCAAACTCACTGCGTGTGTGTGTGTGTGTGCGGCACACACAATTTGTTGCGCATTCATCAAAACCACATATAAAGTTTTTATGACAAAAACAAGTAACAGAAATAAATATTTTAGAAATTTGATGAGCATTTTGTGAGCGGCGCGTCGTAATGTGTGGAAAGCAAAGCGTGCATTTGAGTTAAAGCTGTGGTAGCAAAGAGCGAAATATTTCGTTTATGGCTATGTGTGTGTTTGTCTCTGATGCTGTGCTGTGCGTATTGTTGGTTATTAAAATATTTAATTACCATGTAAGTACGCATGTGACATGCATTGTCGCGCTGGTTTTTATGTATTTATTCTCAGTTTGTTGTTAGCATTTTGTTAGTTATTAAAATGACTTTATTTGTCGTGAAGTGCTTTTATACTCATGTCATACAATGCTTTTTACTATGACAGTTGTAATAGAAAATTTGGTAATTTTCATTTGTATAAAAGTTGATAGTGATTGCTTTTGAGTATTTAGTGTTTCAAAAGCTAGACAGTATGAAATGAAAAAAAATATAAAAATTAATTAAGCAAGTCCAAGTTCGAAAGCAAGCGAATATTAAATACTCAGTTCTGAGTTTAAGTTACTTCAAGTTATTTTATTTTGATTCGAATTTACAAATCCCTATCATGACCCTTTTTGAAGACATCACGCCTATAAAATCAAGTTTGCATGCTATGTGCCACGCCCCCTTTTTATATAACTCCTGGCTTGAGAAATTAAGTTTTAATGGGAGGTGCAACGCCCCTTATCTGGTAATACCCATTGTTATCCGTGAGCATTTTAACTTTAGGATGCCACCATTAAAATCAAGTTTGTACGGTAGGTATATATTCACCTTTATTGTCATAAATTATGGTCTAAGACGTAAAATATAATTTAGAACAGAAAATGGCAAACTTCCGGGAATGGATATATGTTAAAAATAATTTAAATCTATTAAGGGGATTTATGTATGTACATACATATGTTAGTACGTAGTTAAAAGGGGCGCGGTAGATCCCGTATTTGTAGAGACGATGGGGAAGTTCAGCATTTTTTGGACTCAAAAATAGTTTAGTTATTTTTTGGCAGGCTTCCCCAACGGTTTATTTGGTTTCGATGTGAGCTTTTAATTTGTACGAAAAACTGTTCCCAGTCCTAATACATACATAAGTTTCTTATTATTCATTCCTCTCAACATTTTTGAATTGTTTAACCTTCCTATATGTAGAGTATGCCGACAGCCAAATTTTATAATTTTTTTTGTGTCATGTCACGTTTTAATCTGTTCCCACGACTACGACTTTACGAGCGTCTTTCAACTGATCACAAGAAGTTTCCAGGCGGAAAACAAAATTTTATTTGAAGAAAGGATGACTTATTTATTTTATGGTAACTTATTTCATTTTATGACAAATTTAAATCTGTTCCCAAAAACTGTCGCCAGTGTAAATATGCTTCGACGTACATCAAAAACTTACTTCTCATGCCCAAACTTATTTTTTATGTGTTAAGATTAGTTTACATCTGGGCCCAAAAACTGTTCCCTGCCCTGATGTATTTCTTTGCAACATCATCAGCTCATTCATTCCACCTTATACATATGTATGTATGTTTCAATTGTTGAAACCTCTGATTTATTTTGCTCTATGTCAGGTTGAAAACTGTTCCCACAAGCTGTCCTAATTCGACTTTACAACCGTCTTTCACCTAATACCAAGATCTTTCCACACGAAAAGCTAAATTTTGTTTGAAGAAAAGATGATTTAATTGTATTACGGTAAACAATTTCATTTTATTACAAATTTAAACCTGTTCCCAAAAACTGTTCCCAGTCTTCATATACTTCCACCTACATCTAAAGCTTATTTATCATGCCAAACTTTTTTTTACATTTTAAAATTAAATTCCACCTGTTCCCAAAAACTGTTCCCACCCAAAATGTTTTCCAACAACATCTAAATCACATATATAACACCGAAGTTTCAACACACAATTTATTTTTTTTTCTTTTAAATATCCAGAGACTGCATATATTTGCATACAAACCAACCATTTACTATATTAACTTGAGAGCAAATGGCGGTTGCAAGCAAGCACACACACACAAACACAACATGTGTGTGCAAAAGTTATTTGAATTTTAATTGCAAAGTTTTGTTGCTTACTTTTGCGTGCTTGGATTTATTTTATGACATACATTATTTATTGTGAAAATGTCTATAAACATAAATTTGTTGAAAGCTTGCGTAAGTGTTTTAATATGCGTGTGCAATTTCATGGTTCTATGTATGTGTATTGATATATACATTTGCATACTCGCACATGTGTGTGCGGAAGACAATTTAATTGAAAAAGAGTTGAACTAAAGTTTGAGCAAATGGTGCTTGGCACAGACTGTTGCGGCTGAATCTATGTACATATGTGTGAATGCTATTAACCTCTAAGAAGCGTGACTCACGGTTAACCCATGTCTTCCCAGAGAACCATAAATGATACCAGCTAGTGTCGGATGAGCATAGTTGATTTCAGTGAAATTTTATTTGCGCACAGTTCAAGGGGGAACAGCTTAACCCCATAAGAAGATCAGAACTGGCATTAGTCGCATACTCCTCTCAAACTCTATCTTAACTCATTCTAGACTGGCTATCCATACATATGTATATGATATCCTGTATGTGGTTAACAACTCATGACATGCAAATAAACAGATACAATTCTATTAACATAAACCCTAAGATGCATCATTCAATACTCATGCATGTGTGTGTGTGTTTGCGTGGATCGTCTGTGGTTATTGCGGTTTCAATTAAAGATTTCAGCAAATGGCAACACTTTCATGATACTTTTTGCGGTTTTTGTTTATTGGAGAATTTTCACTATACACTCACTTACACATTTTCAAAATAATGGAAATGAGTTTTCCAACAACTAGTGTAGTATGCGTGAAGAAGAAAGATATAAAAGGGTAGATTAAGAAAGACAGACAAATGACATGAATAAAAATCGAATTCTCGCTACCATTCCAAGGGGTCAGAAAGCTGTTGCGGCTTTGTTGAAAATACTCAACTGTTACCGTGGTAATTGCTTTACTGATAGACCGCCAAACCGCTGGAATACTTGAAATAAAGAGCGACGTTTATATAGACAGATATTTTACAAACAAAAACAACACTCAAGGATGCTATTACATACACACACAACATAGCTGAGTGGCGACACGTGTTCGCTATGGTCGTTGTGGGAACAAGTGACTTTGTTATATGAGTATGATGGTAAGTAAATCCACACTCGTGAATACTTGAGGTGGAAGTGAGAGCTAATTGAAAAATTTACATAATACTCAATATGTAAAATTTGTTGATTGGATTTGGTTAACTTGGAATTTCAGTTAATTAGAGCTTAAATTTTTTGAGAAAATAAACAAAAGAACAAGCTTATGCACTTTAATTTAGATAAAAAATTAATTAAATTAAAAACTAATAATAATTAAAAAAACAATTTGACTAAATAAAGAAAATAATTGAAGAAATAATAATAAAATATCAAAAAATATAATGAAATAAAATAAAATTAAACAATCTAAAATAAAATAAAATAAAATAAAATAAAATAAAATATAATATAATAAAACAAAAAAAATTAAATTAAAAAATTAAAATAAAATAAAATAAAATAAAATAAAATAAAATAAAATAAAATAAAATGAAATAAAATAAAATAAAATAAAATAAAATAAAATAAAAAAATAAATAAATAAGTAAATAAAAAAAAAAAAAAAAAAAATAAAATAAAATAAAATAAAATAAAATATAATATAATAAAACAAAAAAAATTAAATTAAAAAATTAAAATAAAAAAAATAAAATAAAATAAAATAAAATAAAATAAAGTGAAATAAAATAAAATAAAAAAATAAATAAATAAGTGAATAAAAAACAAATAAAAAAAATAAAATAAAATAAAATAAATTAAAATAAAACAAAATAAAATAAAATAAAACAAAAATCATATAAAATAAAATAAAATAAAATAAAATAAAATAAAATAAAATAAAATGAAATGAAATAAAATAAAATAAAATGAAATGAAATAAAATAAAATAAATTAAAATAAAATAAAATAAAAGAAAAGAAAAGAAAAGAAAAGAAAAGAAAAGAAAAGAGAAGAAAAGAAAAGAAAAGAAAAGAAAAGAAAAGAAAAGAAAAGAAAAGAAAAGAAAAGAAAAGAAAAGAAAAGAAAAGAAAAGAAAAGAAAAGAAAATAAAATAAAATAAAATTAAATGAAATAAAATAAAACAAAATAAAATAAAATAAAATACAATAAAAAAACATAAACTAAAAATAAAACAATATATAAAATAAAATAGAATATCAGAAAGAAATTTGAGCTTTCTGAAATTCTCCAATTTTTTTTCTACAAATTGGTGAGACCTACATATATACATATGTGCCTATTGTCAAGGCATAGCAACATTTCGCCAGCACATTCTCTTCTTATTCTTATAATTTTTTCTTTTATTTGTGTTTTTTGTGTTTTTTATTATTTTATTTTTATTTAAATTTTTCCTTTTTTATTTCTTTCTATTTCTTGTTTTTATCCCCCTTCACCCCTTTCTCTCCAATGCCGGTTTTCATTTCGGTTAATCTTGAGGCGTCGTCTTCCCTCTCAATTCTTTTATCTTTTCCTACATACATAAATCGAGATCTTCTCTCTCATCAACTTTTACTCAAAGTTTTATCATCCTTAAAGAAAACCATTTTATCATTTTCCATTATGGGATATGTATACATATGTACCAGAGCTTTCAATTTGTGTCTTCTTACAAAAAACAACTAATTTTTTCTATCTGCTTATTGGTCCATTCAACAGAAAAGTTTGCAAAGAATCTATATAAAAAGATTGAATAACGTAATAACTTATTTCGAGCGCTTCATAATACCTTTGATTACCCACTTATTTTACCTGAAACGTTAACCTTAATTATATATAGAAAAAATAGCGCTTTTACAAACTTGCGCAGGTGAAGGATCAAAAAACCATGAAAAAGAACTTCTATTCAACTTTGATACAAATTAATTGTAGTTCACCGCATCGACAAAACAAAACAAAAAAGAAAAAAAAAAAAACTGACTACTACTATCAATTATAAACAGTTTATTTGCTGTGTGAGTAAGCGGAGAGCACTCGAATGTTGAAAAACGCGAGACAACAAAAGTGTATGGATATGAAATGTAAATTTATAAGCCGTGAAGTGCATTCAATAAAGTTAAATAAACATACCGAAACGGAGGTGGGAAAACAGCTTATATATTGAATTGGATAGGGGGAAAAAGTGAAACAAAAAAAAGATAAATAATAACAAATCAATATGTGTGAGCATATGAAAAAAAAACATTCTCCTGGCATATTTTTCTATACGTTCACTACCGCACTTTCATATATTAATATTAGGTTGGATCACTCTCTTTTCGGGTTTTATTCAAATAGTACATATTTTAAAATTTTTTTAGAAGTAATGATAAAGGTAAAGGATAAAGGTAAGCATAAAGATAAAGATAAAGAAAAAGATAAAAATGAAATGGAGATAAAGATGAAAAAGATAGATATAAAAAATGGAGATAAAGATAAAGATAACGATAAAGATAAAAATATATAGATATAGATAAATATAAAGATAAACATAAAGATAGAGATAAAAATAAAGAATAAAAATAGAGATAAGGTTGAAGATGAAGATAAAGATAAATTTAAAGATAAAGATAAAGATACAGATAAAGGTAAAGATAAAGATAAAGGTGAAAATAAAGATAAAGATAAAGGTGAAGATAAAGATAAAGATAAAGACAAAGACAAAGACAAAGATAGAGATAAAGATAAAGATTAAGATAAAGACAAAAATAGAGATAAATATAAAGACAAACATAAAGATAAAAGTAAAGACAAGGATAAAGATAAAAAATAAATGTAAAGAAAGAGAAAAAAAAGTAAAGATAAAGATAAAGGTAAAGATAAGGATAAAGATAAAAATAAATGTAAAAAAAAGATAAACATAAAGATAAAGAAAAAAATAAAGTCTTTATTTTCAAGAAAAAGAAAAAAGAAATACCTCCTAAGACATGTTTTTTCGCAAAAATTTGTCGCACCCTAATGTTCATATATATGTATGTTCATAAAATAAATTCATTTAAAATATATAGAAAGTAGTGAGCCACTCACTCAAAACGCAATGGCTCGCAGGTAAAAGGAAGTGTGTGGCTGTTGCAAGGGTGTGGGGGTTATGTTAGCATATGAAATTCAATTAAAAGGATTTGATTCAATTTTTGCAGTTTTGTAATCAATATTTTTTACTTTTATGCAAAATGTTTGTAGCATTTCCTCATGCATCGTTTGTGCATGCACTTTCATGCTGTGTGGAATATCATAAATTCCATTTCTCTATATACAAATATGCCATAAATTTAGCATTTATTTATATTTACTCAATAGTTTTTGTGCGATCAGGCGCGCCTAAAGCCATGCGCTTTTATATTTGTAACAAACTAAAACGCTATGAAAATAAGCTTTGAGTAGCGAAAAGTATAGAAATAATGAAAAAGCTTACATCCCAAGCTAAAACTTATTAATAGGAATTCTATAAATCTAACGTTGATTGGGATTAATGAAAAAATATTTATTTGAAATTAAAAATTTACATTAAGTAGCTTATAATATTGATAGTGTGCAACTTTAGATTAAGTGCTTTATTGAAAATGGTAAGAGATAAAAAATGGATCAGGTAGTGATGTGGAAAATTAATGAAACTTTTTAGAAATAGAAGTAAATGCTTCAAGGCAAATTCAAGTTAAAACAATTTTTATTTGTATGCAAACTGTGTAATGGGTACAGTTGTGTTCAATATAATAGTAGTGAATAAATATTTTATATATCGTTCGACGAACAAGGAAGAAACCAGACCTCTTAAATAATTATTATTAATCTTAATCATTGATAATCAAATTAAATTTTTTGTTATTTTTCTAATAATTGATTAAATATGACTATGGTTTGCTGGAAATATATATTTTTTTTGGATGAATTTAAACAAAAAAAAAAAACACAAAATTGTAAATTTTTTTCATTTTAATTAATAATGAAATATTTAAAATTTGTTATTAATCCTCGTTAAACGCAACTAATCAAACATTTTAATCAAATTGTTTAGTTATTCCAAAAATGTTCGATTATCATAATTAATCAATTAAATTAATAGAGAATAATTGATTTTTAATTTTAAGTTTACTTTAAAAATTGGTCACAAAAATCTGCAAAGATGTTTGCAAAATTTCTTGAAAATTATGGAATACATTTTCTTCCATACAAAGTTTAACTTTGTTCATTATTTGTATGGACGAAAACACTCATCAACTCAGAAACAGGACTTCTTCGGCTTAGCTGTATAACACTCACTCAAAGTTATACTTCGTACCAAAGAAAGACGCAGACCTACCTATGCTACATAGTAACAAAATGAAATGAATGAAAGACAAATCATGTTTTACAAAATGCAAAGCATACATAAAGGCGCACGAACAAAGCAAAAACAAAGTCAGATTGAATGGACAATCTAAATCAATGCACGAATGAATGAACGAATGAATAGAAATAAAAAAATGTTACTGCTTATACAAACATAAACTATGTATGTAGTAAATTTTTGTAGCGACGAGTCAGCGTATGCGCATGCAATGATGCAACAAGATTAGCAAACAAAGAAGAAGTGTAATAAACACGTAGCAAAAGGACATAGCGCGCAAGAAAGAGAGAAAAAGAAAACACTTATTGCATTTTATACAATCAAGCATGTGAGCATTGAATGATTATTGTTTTGTATTGGATTTACTGAAATTGTGATGGGTGTAGTATAGATAGATAGCAGGAAGGAATATTTACAACAAAGGGTGAAAGAAGACGTATGTATGTACAGCTGCGTACAATAAAATAGTAGTGAAATTAAATTGCATAATGTTCGACAAAATTAGAAAGAGCGTAATTTTTTTAAATTTCCATTAAAAAGACAACGAATTGCTGACCTGTTAAATTTGATTAAAAATTAGGAACCAATTGATTAGTTGTTTTTTTTTTTTAACGAGCAATTGATAATTGATTACGATTATCTTTGATTACTTTGGATTAAAAAAAGAAAACATTATTTTTATTTATTAAATATAATAAAAAAACAATAAAAAAAATTTTTTTGATTATTTTTGATTACTTTAGATTAAAAAAAGAAAACATTATTTTTTCACGATTATTAAAAGTAATCAAAAAAAATTAAAATTTTTTTTTATTATTTTTGATTACTTTAAATAAAAAAAAAACATTATTTTTTTTAAGATTATTTTTAATAATCAAAAAAAAAAATCTAAATCAATCAAAAGTTTTTTTTTTTGATTACTTTAGATTAAAAAAAGAAAACATTATTTTTCAAGGTTATTCAAAATAATCAAAAACAATCAAAAGTTGTTTCTTGATTATTTTTGATAACTTTAGATTTTTCTTTTTAAATCATAAAAAATCAGAATTTTTAGAAATTTTTGAGCATGCCGTTTTGTAGCCCAATCAATTTGAGTACAATGATGTGCAAGTTAGAAATTATTTAAAAATATCCATGCTATAACTCCTCACTCACTTTATCATGTCTTATAGACAAGCAGCTTAACTAAGCCCAATAGTGGCTAAGATGTCGGAAGGTGTTTATGATATATTTGCAATTGTCACTTATATAGTTGTGTTTGCTTAACACTTAGTTTTACAATTGTTGTAGTTTTTTCTTTCGAACGTGTTCGCCATTTGAATGATTGATTTTCAAATAAAAGGCGACAATGCCAAACGAAATCGCGCTCTGAATACGAAGTAGCAGCAAAGGGAATGAAAGCACTGTAGTGAAATAGCAACAAATGCATACATAAAACGAATGTAATGTGCATTGAAATAAAATACAAAAAAAGTAATTCATTTAGTATTATTTTCGAAAACTCGTTGAAATGAGTAATACTTTGTATGCACTTTGTGTGTGCTTTGAGCAAAAGCTTAGATACTTTCTTGTATGTCTTCCGGCACTTTTGGCATTCAAAGCATAGCTAAAGAAATGCTGAGTTTAGTGTTGGGATGAGGCACTATTTTGAATAAGGGTGAATTATCGAGTTTAACGGATTCGTATTTCGGTACAAATCAATTATAATCAATACTAAAGAACAATTGATAAACCTAACGGCAGATGTCGCTATAAAATCTAATACAGGTGGTGAAAACATAAACGATTTACAAATATTTATGAAAATTCCTGATGCATTTAGTGTCGAATAATAATAATTTGATTAATAATCATGACATGAAAGCCGATTAAACAACATATGCCGATTAAAAACAAAAAATGCAAATTCTAAAAAATCGAAAAAACGATAAAAATTAATAGAAAGCCTAACATTTGTAGAAAGTGATTCAAAGTGTACGCTAAAACTTATTATACGATTCAAAGCAAGGGTGAAAAAATCGATAACATTCAAATAAAGTCGATAACTTTGAAATAAAATCGATACAAATTGTTATACGATAGAAAGAAATGGTGAAAATATTGATAATTTTCAAATAAAATCGATAAAAATTGTTATAGGATAGAAAGGAATGGTGAAAATATCGATCCCTTTCAAATAAAATCGATCACTTACAAATAAAATCGATAAAAATTGTTATACGACAGAGATCGATGGTGAAAATATCGATCACTTTCAAATAAAATCGATAATTTTTCAAAATAAAATCGATACAAATTGTTATACGATAAAAAGCAATGGTAAAAATAATCGATCACTTTCAAATAAAATCGATAACTTTGAAATAAAGCCTATAATTTTTCAAAATAAAATCGATAACAATAGATTATTATCGGAACACTATAATGTAAAATCGATAGGCTTAGAGACCTAAATGGAGATAATTGCAAAATCGATAATTAAACAAGATAACAATCGATTATTATCATAAAATTTAAGTGAAAATCAATAGCCTTAAGTGTTAAGCAAAAACAAAAATCGATAGTTTTCCGATAAAAATCGATTAACATAGTAAAATGTATATAAAAATCGATGAATATAACAGTCTAGCAAAGAATAATCGTAAAAGTAATGCCATAACAACAAATTATTATTTATCAATTGAAATCGATAAATATGCATATTAATCGAAAAATATAAATTAGGTTAAGTTGTTGCAAATCGCATGAGCTTGGGCCAGTCAAGAAAGTTGATTTAAACCTTTATAAACCGATAAAGTAATAAGAATATGTCGGTGGAAATTTAAAGTAGAGCAAGATACAAATAATATTTTCATAAAAACTAAAAAAAATGCGATTTTGATCAAAACCAGTAAACGCATATTATTTTTCGCAAAAAAAATTCTTAATTGAAGTGAAGGGCAAATTGGCGCCTAAAAGTATGCATTCCCGCAACAGTCAGACAAGGACTGTCCTTTTAGCCACACTCCTACTTAAAGCCAAGTATAAATAACTTGCCACAAACAAATTTTCATTCAAAAACTTTCACTGAATATCCTCTTTCTGCTTCAGTTCTTTACCTACCACTAAATAAATAAATTTGTTTCAGCCAACTGATTCTGCAATTTTGGCATTTTTTATTGACTAGTCAGTTTCTTTTTTTATTCCCTTCAATTCCCCCCACCACTAAACCAACTTACTTTCGCCACTTTTGTTTTGTTTACCTATAACAAGAATCCTATTAAGATGAGTTGATTGGCTTAAGTGACGTTGGAAGGTAAGTTCAAAAAGTCTTAATGGTTGGAATATAAAAAAACCCAAACAAGAAAAAACTGTGTGGTCATTCTATACAAAAGCGAAGAAAGTTGGTCAGCAAAATGTGTTGCGCGGGTGGTGGTGCGATGGTGAACGTTGGTATACTTATCATTGGCACTTTAAATAATTTGCTTATTTCATTATGATTGGCAATGAGAAAGAAAAAATTAGAAGTGGGGAGCAAAAAAAAAAACCAAAGGGAAAAAAGTAAACAAGAAGAAGAGAAAAAGGAACTAGGCAGAAAAGAAAACGAAAAGCAAACATTTACAAACAAAAACGAAAAAAATATATGCTTAAGAAAACTTTCTTGCGAAAGTGAAATATCATTCTAAGCAAAGAGTGTGGGCGTGGGTAAACCTTGCTGGTATCCACAAATTTAATTAGCTTTCAACTAATGGCTGCTTGTTAAGTTTCTCTGCGGCGTTTTTTTAGCACAGATTATAATACGTGCTTTTATTTCTCATTTCAGTGCTTTTTTTATTTGCTTCTTAGACCATTTTTATAATTCACGCGCGCTCTTTTCCTTCATTTTCGTAGTTTTTCCTTATGGCGGCATTTAGAACAATATGGAAAATTGCTGCCTTAGAAAATGTGCTTTTTCATTATTGTTTGTTTTTTTTTTTTTGGTGTATTTCCACACAATTTTCGTTTTTTTAACAATTCAGTTTCATGAACTAATTAGATTGCTTAGTGGTTGGAAAATACGTAAAAGAAAGCAAAAAAAAAAAAAAGTTTATGTAAATGCGCGCATAAGGCAAGAGATTAAAATAATATAAATATAGATCTCTAGAAAAGTAAACCACTTGCTTAGTAAGCAAAAAATGTGAAAAAAATGTCGCCTTTATTGTCTCTACACTCCATAAAACTTTATGTTGATTTCTTCCGCTTTAAGCGCCTAACAATAGGCCACATAGATATTGACCTTACTGTTTATAGTTGAGTTGCTGGGCATTGAAAATCTTTGTCGAGATTTTATACGCACAACAACCCCAAGCAGATCTTTCACATTTGCTGTGAAATTTTCAATTGACAAAACCTGTTGTTATTAGTATGCGTAACGCGTAAACAGCTATGACAACAATAATAAGGGTCGTCGCTTGAACATGAACCCAAAGATTGCTGTGGTGATTGCTGCTTAAATGAGGGTTCAACATAGAGCTTACCCAATACTGTATGACAGCAAAGGGAGTGCAATCTAATTTAACTGCCAACATTGCTTTTCCATTTGTAAAACAAGTGGGCATGACTTAAAGAGAACAGTTAATATTAAAAAAAAAAATAAATAAACAGATAAAATGTATACTGGTAGATAAGACCTGGCGGACACTGCAATGATAAAAAAGTATAACACAACAACAACAAAAAAACACAATTACCAACAATAATTTTTAAAAGTCAACAAGTAGCGTTTAAAAGCTTTCAACATTAAAAAAATAAAGGTGAAATTTAATTTTTTTATAAAAATTAAAAAAGCTTTTTAAAGCTCTAAAAAAGCTTAAAAAAGGGAATGAATAAGGTTGTTAGAAAACTCAAATAAAACATGATACCCAAATAAAGTCGCTAAGTGAAGATAAGAAAATATTTTAAATACAAATTTAAATTGAAACGCACTTTTAATCGATAAAAATTTGAACAGTCGATAAGTGTCAAAAAAAAAAAAAAAAAAAAACGAGCAATTCAGCGAAGGCATGTAAAATGCGGTCACAAAACATATTCGAATCAATAAAGAATTGAAAGGAGAAAAACAACAGAGACGACTAACGATATCAACAAAAGGAAGCGATAAATTAAAGAGGTGACTATCGATATCAAGAAAAAAAATCGATAAATTAAAGAATTGACTATCGATATAAACAAAAAAAATCGATAAATTAAAGAATTGACTATCGATATAAACAAAAGGAAACTATAAATTAAAGAGCTGACTATCGATATCAACAAAAGAAATCGATAAATTAAAGAGGTGACTATCGATATAAACAAAATAAAACGATAAAAGAAAAAGGTGACTAGCCATATGAGCAAAAGGAAACGATAAATTAGAATTGAATGCAACAAATAAGCCGAGTCATAAAAATAAAATAAATTATAATCGAATCTAAAATTGTAAAATTCGAAGAGAAACTGATAATAAATGTGTAAGTGTCTTCAAAAATTGTCAATATCATTAATATCGATATAAAAATGATGTGTCGATGAAATTTCCAAAGTCATCGACTCGATCTAAATTTTTAGTCACCGAAAAAAATCGATTAAAATGGATAAGTATCTTCAAAAGCTGTGAATATCGATATAAAGTGGGGAGTATCGCTATAAAAAGAGATATCGAGACTTATACTAAAAAGCGACGAAAAATATAAAAAAAAATCGATTAGAATGTATATCTTCCAAAGTCTCCTCGTACATGAACTCTTCTTAAGCGCATGAAATTAAACACACAAATATTTCTACATATGAACGTGCGGAAGTACGTCCACAAATACCTGCTGGGTCTGCTCGTACACATGTTACAACAATACAAAAAGCAGAGATTTTCCCACTTGACAGCACTTAACATCTTGTCATTATTTTTGATTTTTGTCTTTTTTTTTTGTTAACATGTTTCTGTACGTATGCGTAAGCATCTGTTTAGCATAATTTCAGGCGCTAACATTTTTATGAGTAGCTTCCGTATAAAAGATGATTAAAAATGCGCAACCGTATTTCTGAAAGATTTAACATTTGTTGGCATGTCAGTCACTTGACTGGTGCTTGTCTTCTTCTACGTTCTAACAATTTTCATGTGCTACTGCAATTACCACTTGAGCCGCTGTCAGTTTGAATAATGCGCGAAAGACGTGATGATGTGCGCCACAAAGTATGCAAATATTTAGTTTGCATTTTAGTTCTAAGAGATTTGTGTTGGAATTTTGGTTTTTTTTATATGGTTAGCGTAATTTATGTGTGAAAATGGATGGCATTCTTTTTTAATTTTTTTCTGGCAAAAGCATTACAATTTTGGCATAACTGATATAACTGAAGAATTAATTTTATTTAAAATGCTGCAAAATTCTTAAAATTATTTGACATTCATTTGAAGTCACATTTAATATAGATTTCAGCCAAACATTTACGCTCTCTCCGAAGCACACTTTTTTTAAGATTTTAAAGCACCTGCTCTATTAATATATTTCATTTTAATTGCTGCGTCTACACTAAGGTGGTCCTTAATTTGCTTTTGTATCTCATAAATGTAACGTGACAAAAGCCCAAAAAAAAATTGGCAAGATAATTAAAATGTTCACAAAATTTTTTGGCAGCAAGGAGAAATCTTGAAATGATTATTTAATAACAATTTCCCATTAGAACTCATACTCACTTTCCACCTTATACTGACTATAAATTGCAGCCACTAATTTCGCCGATCGTAAAGAGTTTAAAGAGGACCTCAAACTCCTATATTTTTTGAAGAATTCTTGTTTTTTAGCTTAGTAAATATTGTTTGGATACAAACAAGACACACCCTTATATGCACCGCATTCACAATATGTTCTGTAAATATCACATGAATACCATGTCGTATACGTGATTTTTCCAAATTGATTCACATTCACAATTTTCCATGCCATTACGAAGAAATCCACTTAATGCCAGTGTTGCCTTTGCATGTGGCAAATGTATTTTATGGGCAGAAAAAAAGTATATGTAAATACATAAACTGAAAAACAGTAAACTGAAATAAAACATATTCAAAGTAAAGCGAAAAATAAATATTGGTACTTACAAATGCATATCTGCGTGTGCATTAGGGAGGGCAACAAAAATTTTTTTTTCATTTTTAAATTATATTCAGCCTTATAATGAATATCATGGGAACAAATCTCCGTAAACTTTTTAATGGGGAAACAAAAACAACGTGCGAAAATTGTTAGTGTTTCCCAATATAAAGTTTTGGGAGATTTGTTCGCATGAAATTCATGATAAGTCTGAAAGATTCTGTTTTTCAGGTGAACAAAAAAGTAGTTGACCTGATTTATCTGAACAATTTTGAAACTATCTATAAAAAAAATGGTTAATATTTTTAAAATTATGGAATTTTTGGAAAAGTTCAAAAGTAGTTATTTAAATAAAAAAAATGTTCTTGATTTTATTATTATATTTAAATTTAAATTTATTTGTAACATTTGCAAGCTTGAAACCCAGTGAACAATAATAATTGGTTTTAATTATTATATTCGATTTTTGTGGAAAAATTGATATTTGGAGAAATTTAAATTTATTTTTTAAAATATTAATTAAAAAACTTTTATTTTTATTTTTAAATTTTAAATTATTTCGAAAATTTTAATCAAAAAACTTTTATCTAATTTTTATATTTTTTGACAAACAAAAAAAAAAACAAAATAACAAATAGTTAATATTTTTTTATTCTTGAAAAAAACTTTAAAAATAGCTATTTATAATACATTTTTTTTTTTCTTAATTTTATTACCTATTATATTTAAATTTAAAATTATTTGAAATGAGTAGTAGACAAGGAGATTCCTGTTTAAGAAACTGTATTTATTTTGAAGCTCTATTTATGTGAAAAATTAAGAACATTTTTTTATAAAAAACTTAAAATAAATAATTGAGATTTTAAATTTTTTGCATTTTTTTGAAAACTCTTAAAATAGTTATTGAAATGAAAAATGTTTTTTTCTTGTTTTTATTATTATATTTAATTTTAAAATTATATCGAAAATTTTTGTTAAAAAAACTTTTATTTATTTAAAAATATTTTGTACAAAAAAAAAATTTTTTAAATAGTTTACATTTTTAAATCTATTATATTTTTTTAAGAAGCTTAAAAATAGTTTCTTAAATAAAATTTTTTTTTTAATTTTATTAGATATTATATTTGAATTTAAAATTATTTTCAACTCTTACGACTGTAACTTTTACACATTTTTCTGTCCATTATTCGGCAAAATTAAATAAATTAAAAAAAACACAATTTTATTTGGCCCGTCTAATGTGTTAACATATGTGAACAAATGAATATAAAAAAAATGAGTTAAACATTTTTTTGCTGTAAATAAAAAACAGTCAACTATACTCGAGTTGTACAAGGAAAAACTTACTGTATTGCATATATGTATACAAATCCGATTGGTACAATGGTCAAAAAAAAAAAACAACGGTAACATATTTCAATAAATGTATGACTATAATTTGGCATGGAAAAAATCATAATAAATAGCATAAGCATAAGCCGCGCAAACGACTCAATGCTGTGAAGGATAACATAAGTGTTGTTGCAAATATTAAATAGCAAAATATTTGCCTATGAAAGTTGGAAGTTTATTTTATGTTGAGGATTACTTTTTTGTTATTTTCTGATGCTTTTATTTTTGATTTTCATTTATTACCTCTGATTTCATGCAGCACTTCATTGTGCTGGAGTAGTACTTTTTTGTTGGCGTTCCCTACTTATCGTTATAAAGTAAGTTAAAAAAAACTGCTGAAGAGCTTAAAAATTATTTGCTTTAGGGAGTTTATTTATTCTTTTCATTTTACAGTGGAATATTAATCTATTTTTGCTCGAAACTCTTCATAGATTCAGGAACATCTGCCTACCTACCCATTGTTGTTTTTTGTTCGTTTTTTTCTCCAGTACCTGCAAAACTGTCTACCAGGCCGCTATCCAAAGCCAGTGCTTTTAAAAATTCACATCACTCAAACTATTCAATTTGAGCTGTTTAAAAAGGTGGCGCGAACTAACGTCAGTGGAATTAACGTCAGTGACGTTAATTCGCACCCAAAAAGCGAAATAATGTCAGTGACATTAAGACGCATGACCAAAAACGAATTAAAGTCAGTGCCGTTAATTCGTATAGTATTTTGACTTTAGTTCGCTTTGGACATGCGAATTAATGTCATTGAGGCATTTGGGTTTGAGATTCGACGAAGTAACGCCGCAGGCGAAAATTTTAATTAGGTCAGATCCCCAATTCGGGGCGTGATCCATGGTATTTATGTGCAGAACTCCTTTCCGCATTGGCGGCCTTCGGCCGCGCTTCAAAAAAGAACCCTGGGCTACGCCATTCCAACTCCGGGTGTGTGCCATAGCCGTGGCTACCGCCACGGTGATGTCCTTCCGCGTGCCACGTTTCCCACTTTTTCACTTTTTTGGCTCAGCCTAATGAGCCATTACAACAACCACATGAAAATGACAGAACATTTTTAACATTAACTGCAAATAACTTTTGAACGGTTGAAAGAAATCTCATTTCAGATTCTAAATCTAGACGTGGGTAATCGTTTAGGTGGGGTACCGAGCGCTAATACACAACCAAAAATGTTGAGATATGTATCAGGAGACGCGCTTTGGTCCCAGGAGCAATATTTTTAGTAGTTTCCGAGATATTTGCAGTTAAAGTTCAGAATTTTCTGTCATTTTCATGTGGTTGTTGTAATCACATTACCCTGTGAGAAAAGAGTGGCACGCGGAAGGACATCACCGTGGCGGTAGCCACGGCTATGGCAACCACCCGGAGTTGGAATGGCGTATCCCAGGGTTATTTTTTGAAGCGCGGCCGAAGGCCGCCAATGCGGAAAGGAGTTCTGCACATAAATACCATGGATCACACCCCGAATTGGGGATCTGACCTAAGTCAATCCCAGATTCATGATATAATGATCATAAGTCGAAGGTGATAACGAAAAATTAAAATTTGGAATATAAAAAAAATGTACTGACTTTAGTTCGCTTTCTTAATGGGAATTAATGTCAATGACGTTAGTTCGCTAAAAATATTGACCTTAGTTCGCTTTTGGCATGCGTCTTAATGTCACTGACATTAATTCGCTTTTGGGGTGCGAATTAACGTCACTGACGTTAATTCCGTTGACTTTAGTTCGCGCCACCTTTAAAAATACACCTTATTCTTGGTGCTTACAAATGTGCAATTGTAAAAGTTAAATAAGAGAAGTTGAACCACTGGACTGGCTATTTAGCTCTAAGAGAAATTCGGGTTTGAAGTTACTTTCCAGTGCCTGAAAAACTGTCTGCCAGAGAGCTATTCGAATCAAGTGATTTTAAAAACTCATACGAACAGTAAACTAATTATTAATTTATAACTCGAAGAAGACAACTTGACTCAGTGGATAGGCTATTAATCGCTGACGAAAATTTGGGTTTCAATACAAAAAGTCTACGGACAATCAAAATTGACATTCCTACAAGCCTACATATGCCAGTTACCAGAAAATTGAATTGTTAGCAGTAAAGAGCACTGAATTGCGGTGCTAAGTGCGAGAGTAATATGTAGAATATTAAAAAGCGAATACACAAACACTAAACTTAAAGACTATTTTGAGTTGTACAGCAGCACACGTGCAAGTTTGGGCTCTAGATCAGATTTATTATGCATGCACATACGATATATGTCCGCTGCTGTTAACCTTACCTTTTATGGGATTTGGTAAGCGACCATTTTTTTTTTCCAAATTTTTCCAATTGCTTTTTGAAAAGGGTTGAAATTTGAATTTGTCTGAACCGAAAGTCAGCGTTAGGTTTATGACTCAAGAAATGTCCTTTCATTAGTGGCATTCTTTTGTAAGCGCGTAGAAAAAGAAGACTTATTTGCTTTAAAGATTTCCTTAGAACAAGACTAAGTTTAAAAGAAAGCGGCAGTGTAGCATACTTTTAGGGGTGTAAGGCAATTCTAGTTACTGTAGCATACTTTTAGGAGTTAAAAGTTCCAGTTTGGCGTGCAAGTGTTTTCGTTTCCGTTCGTGTATAAATGGGTACAATTGGTCTTTGCATAAGCCATGCTCAAAGAAAAGGGATAACTCCTACTCATATAAAGTGATCAGAACCGGAATGAGACACAGGCTTTTGCAGCACGCATACAAACGAATGCTTTTAAAGTGAGGAAAATACGTCGCTCCAAAACTCACCTCTTTTTTTTAGTTTTTACGCACATTTATTTAGAAGTTACTCCATTGATTTATGACATTTGCATAGATTTTTTTATAAACTAACATCGATATGCTTGGCGCAGCTCAAATTTACATATCAACTTTTACTCTCACTTAGCTTATTTTACCCACTTCTTATAAAGGTTTAGTAATTCAAAAACCTCCTACTCTCTGCATTGTGGTCATTGTTTTTCCTTTCATATACGAGTATAAGTATTACGATCTATTGTTTTTACGTTTCTATAACTCTTAACAAATTGAGGTATAACTAGCATACATCCCTTCATATGCTGCTATATTGAAAAAAAAGGCGTGATACGAAAAGGATATTCAGCACACATACCATTACATATGCACCATAAAAAAAGCGTATCGATTACACATTACAAATTCACACCAAAACCATTCACACATTCACTCTCTTCTTTGTCATGCATTTTTGTAACTTGAAACTTTTTTTGTTGCCTACTTTTTGGCACCTTTTTTTTGCTAAGCTGCTTACCTAACCCGCATAAATTTTATGCCTCTATTTTAGTACATATTGCTTTCATCTTTGTATGGCCTTTGTCATTTTATTTAAATATATTTTTCATGCTTCCAGTTTTTTTTTTTTTTTTGCATTTAAAATTTCGGTGAAATTGATTTTGGCAGCTTTTAGCTATAAATATTCGAGCTGTTACATATTGCATGAGACTTTTATGTGAATTTTATATAAATTTACATTTTATAGGGGGCAATATGGTTTTAGGGTTATACACAAAAGGTTTTATAATGAAATAGAAATTTGCTCTGAAAGTTAGATGGTATAGAAATTTGCTTTATTACGAAAGCTCTCCGACCACGCCTATAATGCTGAGTGTAGCAAGAAAAATCTAAAATTCGTATACGTATTCGTATAAAATTTTAGCTTACCCCTGCTTCTTTGAAGCGAGAACCAGTGGCTGAGTTGATTTTAGTTATTTATTGAAACGGTCTCGCTTGGTTTTGAGTTGGAGATAGATTGCAGGAACTGGGTATTGTAATTGTTTTGCAGCCCTCTAAAGAATTTCGACATTATTTAGTTTATAAACATTTTCATGCCTAGGGTGAAAGTGAGGGTTTTTTTCGTAGGAGGCAATAAAATATTGTTTTAAACTTTTTCAACGTGTCATTCATAATTCATTATTTCTAAGAAATTCAGTCGTTATAAAAAGTTTGGGTACGATCCCTTCACGTTTTGGTCGTATTAGATTGTATAATCAATGTTTGCATTTGTATAAACACTTGTTAAATCTATTAATGCAAAAATCACTCAAGTCTACTGCAGCTTCATCTAGGGACAATGAAGATTAAATGAAAGGACACACTACTTAAAATATGTCATCCCTTAGGCCCTCTTAAGTCATTCAACTACAAACGTATGCACGTCAAAAGCTGTTTTCCACCTTTGAGGTACTAATAAGTGTTCGATTCGTATTAAAATAATTTAAAATAAGCAAATTATTATTTATAAAATAAAATAAAATAATATCATATAAAATAGAATAGAATAGCATAAAATAAAATAGTGTGAAATAAAATAAAATAAAAAACAATAAAATAAACAAAATAAAATAAAATAAAATAAACAAAATAAAATAAAATAAAAAACAAAAGTAAATAAAATAAAATAAAATAAACTGAAATAAAATAAAATAAAATAAAATAAAATAAAATAAAATATTTGTAAGTTTTTGCAAGCTCGAGACCAAATAAACAATAATTCGTAATGAATTTAATTGTCAGTTTTTTGGGAAAAAATTGATAATTGGAGAAAAATTACAAAGGAAAAATCAACAGCGATGGATAGGATTACATGTTTCAGAGTTTCCAGGCTCATCATCAGATCCCTTTTCGGACACGGATTCGAACTCGTGTCTGCACCAAAGCCGCTGTTAGAAAATTCCAACACTAAGCAATGATGCCCTGTGACGTCACAATGCACTTATCTCCACTTCAATTAATTCCCTTTTGTTTGTTTGTTCTTGCCAACTGTATACACAAAATTTCTTAAGACATGCAGCCTATATGTTATGATGTGTGTTGGACTTGTTGTTTGTACATATTTACATATGTACGTAAACCCGTGCTATGGTTTCAATGTATTTTGTTGTTGGATTTTTGCGGTCTATTTTGTTTACATATTTGTAAGTTTTTGCAAGCTCGAGACCAAATAAACAATAATTCGTAATGAATTTAATTGTCAGTTTTTTGGGAAAAATTGATAATTGGAGAAAAATTACAAAGGAAAAGTCAACAGCGATGGATAGGATTACATGTTTCAGAGTTTCCAGGCTCATCATCAGATCCCTTTTCGGACACGGATTCGAACTCGTGTCTGCACCAAAGCCGCTGTTAGAAAATTCCAACACTAAGCAATGATGCCCTGTGACGTCACAATGCACTTATCTCCACTTCAATTAATTCCCTTTTGTTTGTTTGTTCTTGCCAACTGTATACACAAAATTTCTTAAGACATGCAGCCTATATGTTATGATGTGTGTTGGTCTTGTTGTTTGTACATATTTACATATGTACGTAAACCCGTGCTATGGTTTCAATGTATTTTGTTGTTGGATTTTGCGGTCTATTTTGTTTACAAATTTGTAAGTTATGAGCAAGCTCGAGACCAGTTAACAATAATTCTAAACGAATTAATATTGTCAGTTTGTGACGTCACAGGGCATCATTGCTTAGTGTTGGAATTTTCTAACAGCGGCTTTGGTGCAGACACGAGTTCGAATCCGTGTCCGAAAAGGGATCTGATGATGAGCCTGGAAACTCTGAAACATGTAATCCTATCCATCGCTGTTGATTTTTCCTTTGTAATTTTTCTCCAATTATCAATTTTTCCCAAAAAACTGACAATTAAATTCATTACGAATTATTGTTTATTTGGTCTCGAGCTTGCAAAAACTTACAAATATGTAAACAAAATAGACCGCAAAAATCCAACAATAAAATAAAATGAAATAAAATAGAATAGAATAGAATAGAATATAATAAAAAAAATAAATAAAATAAGATAAAATAAAATAATATAAAAAAAAATAAGATAAAATAAAATAATATAAAAAAAATAAGATAAAATAAAATAAAATAAAATAAAATAAAATAAAATAAAATAAAATAAAATACAATAAAATAAAATAAAATAAAATAAAATACAATAAAATAAAATAAAATAAAATAAAGTGAAATGAAATGAAATAAAATAAAATAAAATAAAATAAAACAAAATAAATAAAATGAAATAAAATAAAATAAAATAAAATAAAATGAAATAAAATAGAATAGAATAAAATAGAATAGAATAGAATATAATAGAATATAATAGAATAGAATAGAATAGAATAGAATAGAATAGAATAGAATAGAAAATAAAATAAAATGAAATAAAATAAAATAAAATAAAATACTTAAAATAAAACAAAATAAAATAAAATAAAATAAAATAAAATAAAATAAAATAAAATAAAATAAAATAAAATAAAATAAAATAAAATAAAACAAAATAAATAAAATAAAATAAAATGAAATGAAATGAATTAAAATAAAATAAAATAAAATAAAATAAAATAAAATGAAATGAAATGAAATGAAATAAAATAAAATAAAATAAAATAAAATAAAATAAAATAAAATAAAGTAAAATAAAAACAAAGCAAAACAAAATAAAAGAAAATAAAATGAAATAAAATAAAATAAACAAAAATAAAATAAAATGAAATAAAAAAAAATAAACAAAAATAAACAAAAAAAAAAAAAAAAAAAAAAAAAAATAAAATAAAATAAAATGAAACAAAAAAAATTTAATAAAACAAAATTTATAGTTTTTTAAGTACATTTGATAAGTTCTGAAGTACATCTGAAAAAGGTGTACTTAGTCGAACTTTCACTAATCCCCACCTATATACATACATACAAATTTACATAACAAGTGGTAACCGTATGTGCATTTAACTGCAAAACGCTTGTTTATACACCTGTGGTCGTTCTACAACATTCAGCCGCAAAAGTTATTCTTGCGTAAAATTAGAAATTCAGCAATAACAACAATAAAGGCACTAACGACAAAGGTCACTGTTTAAGGGAGGCTACTACATGGCGTTGACAATAAAGTCCAGGCATTTTGCATATGTTTTGCAGGTGGCAGTATGCTTTTGTATACGAGTGTATGCGTGTGTTAGTGTTTCCCATTAACTCATTTCAAGCGTACATACCTTTCGAAAGCAAAGGTTGTAATTTTTTTATTTTTGCTATTTTGCTGCTTTACCTTGAAAAGCCAGTAAAAGTCAATGAGTTGTGTTCATATGATGATGACTTGACTTAGTTGATGACAATCAGCTTACATGGTACATGGTTGGATGGCAACAGATTACCCAGTAAATCTGCATATATAGTGCACTTAAGTAATACATTCATACATACATACAAAACATAGCATAAGCAATTTGCATGAGCTTAGGACTGGGGAGAAGCTGTATTATTACCCAACAAACATTTATATAAATTGTTTCAAAAATGCTTTTATAAGTGTCTTATAAACGTTTTTAATATTTATTTCAAAAACTGAAAACATACTCAGTGCTGTTACAAGCGAAAACAAATCCTTGTAAGCTTAACTTTTCACTCAAGAAGGCT
This sequence comes from Sphenella marginata, assembly GCA_951509765.1. NCBI lineage: Eukaryota > Metazoa > Arthropoda > Insecta > Diptera > Tephritidae > Sphenella > Sphenella marginata. Next base: position 95,918,656 of record OX608080.1, on the reverse strand, counting down.
TTTAAAAATTTTAATGTTTGTTTTGCTAGTTGGGTATGCATCTACATGAATACATATGTATATGCGTTTGTATGTAAATTTTAAACAATTCAGCCAAACATGTATAAGGTATTTATAGAAAATATTTTCACAAAGTCTTAGCCAACTTTCTCATCTTCAACTCTTGATATTAATTCCACTTTAATGAACCTTTACTGGAAGCACCAATTTGGCATCTTGAATTTTGAGTGACAGTGGCAGTATGTATGGGTATTTTTGTGTGTGAGTTGTCCGTTTGTATTAGTACAAAATTAGAGAGAAGACAAAGCAGTATAAAACTAAAACTTTCTGACTAGTATTGAACTAGTCTTAAAAGGACCAAAACTTTAATAGTTAAAAGATGAGCAAATGCTAATCCAAATTTTTCTATTTAGAGTAAGAGAGAGAGAGAGAGAGAGTGAGTTGAGTACATCTACAGTTACAAAGATTAACTAAACATTTTTTTTTAACCAGTTTGAAACTGGTATAATTCTGTCAAATATCAAAAAATACCAGTTGCTTCTATGAAGAAAAAGTTAGTAAGCTGACTAGTTTTATACTAGTTGCTTTAACTACAGGCTGTATATGTATATGTTTTTGGCATACTAAGAGTTTTGTTATCATTTGCTAAAATTCATGCAAAATTTTTTGTTTTCCAAATTTGTTATTCGCTTTTCAATTAGGCTGCTAGCTAATCCAGTTCAAAAATATAAAGTAGCTTATGAATTCAATAGAAGTGGAAGCTTGTTGGAACTTGTAGACAAGTTAGGCATCTAATGAACTTTATGCTTGAACTAAACAAGAAGTTGATCTATCAGTTGGGAATATATAATTTTTTTTTATGAATACTTGATGAGAGAAATGATTAATTAGTATAAATAAATCTCAACTGGATATAACCAAGCTTACTTTGGTTACAAATATATTTAACAAAATCCGATTGTAGTGATCATTAGTAAGCCAAATCAAGAGTTTTTAGATTTTTTGTTTGTATGTATGCATGTTTGTTCGCGCATCACTCAACAAATAGCAAAAGGAATTGAATGGAATTTTTACCGTTACATTAGTAGAGGTTTAACTTAAAATTAAAGATCTTACTTGTTTCGATAGCTTGACCAGTTTCGGAGTTGTGTACCAATATATGGACCAACCTATTTTTTTAGTACAATATGGGTATCAAACGAAAGGTGAAAATAAGTGTTGAAGTGAGCAATGAAATTTAGCTCCATATCTTATCTGGTGTGAGAGATATAATAAATAAATTCAATCTCAGTCAATTGTTAGTTCTGAGGAGTATCGAAGTATTTGTACTTTGCTGACGGAAAACGGAGTCGAAGTGAGAAATCCATCACCAGCAGTTCCTTATATAATTTTTTTGAAGAAAGCTACAAAAGGTAACAAATCGAATTACACTTATTAATTTAATTTTATATTTTAATAAAAGAATGCTCTAAGCCTTAATGTGGTTGAAATATGAAATACAAACATCGGTCCAGTATTTTGGCTGTTTTGCTCATACGAAAGTGGAGGTCTTGTGATGATGGATGACATTTTTTTAAAAAAGCTTAAAGTATAGATGATGAAACACTTTGCTTTGCTTTGTTAAACACTATGGGAAAACAAGCTTGACAACTAAGCAAATAAATTGCGAAACTATTTGTAAATACTTAATAAGGCTAACAAACCAATCAACAAACAACGTGAACAAAACATCATATTGAAAGCTTTTTTTTTTTTTTTTTGGTGGCAAAAATTTTTTCACGCATTTGAACTAAATATTCATATTAATTGTTTGCTGCGTTTAATGCATTTGTTGTGTAAACAAAAATCTAATTATGAAATGAATGTAATGCTTTGCTCACGTGAAAATTACTTTTCACACATAGCTGTGCAAAAACAAAATTACTAAAAATTAGTATAAAAAAATTTAAACCAAAGCTTATTATTGTGTCGTGGTTTTACGGACATTGACTTTTCGTATTCAATTATTATATGGTATTCAAATAATTTTTTTTTTTCTCTATGTAAGTTTTGTGGCTTTACAGCAAATAATTGCTTATTACATAAGTGCGAAAATTTGCATAGACATAGCATAAACAAATATGCTTATGTATGTATGTATTTGGTGTTTTTTTCTATCAACTAATGCCAAAATGACGCTATTAACGTTAAACTAAATGTACATAGTTACTACTACTTTTGTTTTGATGGCACATTGGGTAGCATACATTAAGGCGCAATGCGTATGTGAGAATGTGTATCAGTATCATTACCATTATCAGTATAAGTATTAGTAATGTTATTATTATAACTATCATTATCAGCATGAGTATCAGTATCAACAACAGTAATACCATCAGCCTTATTAGTAGTATAGCTAACAGTATCAGTACCATTAACATTACCAGTCTAAGTACAAGTAATGTTTTAAATATCATTATCAAATACTACTAATTTTGTCATCACCATTCCCATTACCATTATCATTATCATTACCATTACAATTACCATTACCATTATCAGTATGATTATGAATACGAGTATCAGTATCAAGAAAGTAATACCATCAGGATTATTGGCAGTATCAGTATTAGCTGTTGTATAACTAACAGTAACAGTACCATTAACATTACTAGTATAAGTAAAAGTGATGTTATAAAATCATTATCTTAGGTCTCAGCATAAAAATCAATATAAGTAATTATCGTAACCATTACAATTACCATTACATGCATCATTACCATTATCACTAACATTATGATTACCATTACAAGTACAGAAATGATTACCAGCATCAGCAATAGTATAAATAACAATAACAATATTACTTTTAGCACCAATATCGATATTAGTAAACAAAAATTTTACAAGTATAAGTATCAGTATCGTTATCAGTATCATTACCTACATAATTACATTGCCAAATTTCGAGTCACAACTTCTTTGCAACTTTCAAACTATTTATCATAACTTTAGCTATCAAATTTGTTTGTAATATTACATACGTAAGCGGCATATATATTACATATATAAATTTTGATGCCAACCACGCTCCCTCTCTCTTGCCCTTGTACTTTATTATCCAACCATATATCGCTTTTCTTTGGTTATGAACGTGCGCAGCGTACATGTCATTCACTTCGCGCTAATTCAGTGACTGCATCTGCGTCAGTGCTTTAGAAGCATTCAACTAGAATCACACGTTATCAATGCAACACACACACACACACAAGTCACATGTGTAGAAGCGCTTCCTATGTCGTATTCAGTTGGAACGTGTCTTGTTACATGAGTGCGCAAAACATTCAATTGCCGTTACTTATGCAGCATTTTATTTATATGTATTTATGCATGTATTTGTAGGTATTGGTGTGAGTGACAAAATGTGTGTAAGCTCTTCATATCTGGCAACAAGCCATAATTCCATCACAGCAGCAGTACTTGGAAAAGTAGGTATGTAAACAGTGGTGGCGAACATAAAATTTGTTTGAATATAACTCAAAAATTTTGGAATTGAAAAGATTTTCAAAACAGGTGTTTAAGCATGAAATAAAAATTCAAATTCAAAGTTTAAAAAAAAATATTAAAAATACTTTCCTGCTTGTTAATTTTTAAAACCACAAACAAACATAAGCGCCTAAAAGTATACACTGATAAACGCTTTTCCAGTTCTTTTTCTTATAAATTTAAAAAAAAATATTGAAAATTAAAAATAAAACTCAACTTTAATTTAAATTAAAAACTCAATTGAAAGCTTAAAAAAATATTGAAAATACTTTCCTACTTGGTAATTGGTAAAACCGCAAACAAAGATAAGCGCCTAAAAGTATACACTGATAAACGCTTTTCCAGTGCTTATTCTTAAAAATTTCAAGAAAAATATTGAAAATTGAAAAATTATTCTCAACTTTTATTTAAATTAAACATTCAACTCAAAGCTCAAAAAAAAAATTTTAAAAATACTTTCCTACTTGGTAATTGGTAAAACCACAAAGAGCCATAAACGCCTAAAAGTATACACTGATAAACGCTTTTCCAGTTATTTTTCTTATAAATTTAAAAAAAAATACTAAAAATTAAAAAAAAAAATCCCCTTTAATTAAATTAAAAATTCAATTGAAAGCTTAAAAAATATTGAAAATACTTTCCTACTTGGTAATTGGTAAAACCGCAAACAAAGATAAGCGCCTAAAAGTATACACTGATAAACGCTTTTCCAGTGCTTATTCTTAAAAATTTCAAGAAAAATATTGAATATTGAAAAATCAAACTCATTTTTTTATTTTATTAAATTAAGACGCGTCGCTCAGCTTACTCATACTGCAGCATATAATTTAACTCAAACTCAATTCGCCACTACTGTAAGCATTGAGTAAGTATTTTAGCGATTTCATTGCAGATATCAATGAATGTGCCTGCTGCATGAGCATGCAATTTATTTGCACAAAATGACAGGATAATGTGATATTGCATTCACAAAGTTTATCACTGCATCCTTGTTGGACCCTTTGGCCTCCTCTTACATATCCCACGATATATCCTAACCAATACTGTCTTGGCATTTCAATCGTTGACTCGTTAGTTTATGTATGTTCAGCTGAGCTCTTGTATACAAATAAATACTTTTGCAAACATACATACGCACACATCCATACATTTACAAGTATTTATAAATCCATAGAATATTTTTTTTTTAATATTATTTTTGTTGCTGTTATGACATCACATTCCAGACGCAATGCACACCAGCTGAGTTCTGTAGCCCTCCTTTAGTATGTGTCACGCATCGCATAAGTGCTTTCCCCTCTTTGCATTTGCACATTGAAAGTGAGTTTAGCAAACGCGTTAGTAGCGCATTTATTTGAAATATCATAAATCCGTTGCCAATACATGTTTGCAAATACATGCACATGCACACACACACACACAAATGCAATTTCGTTGCGCTTACATTTCTACATATGGGTGTTTCCATGAGAAGGTCAACCACGACTGAAAAAATTATATGACCAGAAAATGGGTTTTAAGACGAATTATTAAGGGAAAAGTAATTGAATTTTTACAAAATGGAAGTATTTACAGCTTGTTGGTATCTTAAAACTCATAAACGGAAGAGTAAAACTGAGATTTTCTTCAACTCAGTTTTCGCAAATTGAATCAACTATTTTCTCTTCCGAATTACCTAAATTAAGAGATTTGAAATAGTGCAAATACATTTTAAAATTAAATTAACAATGCCAACTACTTACAAAAATGAGAAAAATAGAAGTTTGAACTCGTATAACGGTATTTTTTTAATTTACTTTTGATAGTATACCTTTGTCGCGTACGTTATGCAAAAACATTATTTGTCTATATCATTTGTGTATTGACAGTCGCAAGTAATAGAGATTACAACTCCAAATCAAGAGATCTTCTAGTTAAATATATTAGCTGAAATTTTCTTTTGAATCGAAGTAATAAAAATTGTATTACCCTTTAAAGTTTGTCGCATACGTTATTTTAAGTATGAATATTTTATTGTAATACATTAAAATCGACGTTAAAAGCAATTTTTTCAATAACATTATCCTGAATACATAGGTGCAGTTTAAAAATAAGTTTATTTTAACAAGCATCCCTTATTTTGTAAAGAAATTTAGTTGCAAATATTTTGAATGGAATTTCTTTGCCACCTCGCATGGCAAAGGCGCTGTGGATGGAATAGGTGTTGTTATAAAGAGAAAGGTGTGGCAAATAGTAAAAGCTAATAATATAATTTTACCAGATGCTTTTTCATTTTATAAATGCGCTTGTGAATATATCGATATATTCGTCGACAGTCAACATATAAATACTGCTCGAACGGCATACTCCTTACGAGAAAATATTAGAGTTTATGTAAATATATAAAGAATGTATATCAACAAATACATATGTTATGAATTCGATTTTATTTTCATTATCATATAGTTTTTATAATAAGAATACATTTTTATTTTGTTTCCTAATTAAAGTGTAAATTTCAAACAAAAAACATTTTATCAGGAACCGAAAATAATTGTTATTTTTTTCTTTCAGAATTCACATTATCATCAGATTTATTTTATTTTAGTCATCGTAACCAATATAAATGAGAGATTTATTTTTTTGGTTACGAATAACCCTTATCGCAAGTAATAAATTTTTTTGGTTATCGGTGACCCACTCGACAGCAAACTATTTTTGCTGAATAGTGGTAAATTTTTCCTCGAGGAACTTGCAGACATTGGTCATGCCACTCCAGCAACTCAAGTTGTTTTATATTGTTTGCATTTTTTTGCTACCGATGACCAAAAAAATCATATTACTTACAATAATAGTTATTGTAAACCAAAAAATGTTTCTCTCATTTATAATGGTTATGTTGACTAATATAAAATATGTCTTACGGTATTGGTTAATTATAACCAATATTTGAATACATCAGTATTAGTGGTTAAATGGGACCTTTTTATCATATTTCTTATAACAGTTACGTCCCTGCATTTATTATTAATATACTAGAAAAATTGTCGCGTACGTTATGTCGCGTACGTTATTTAGTTTTTTTTTTAAATAATAATATAAAGAGATGATTTCTCTTTAAATATGAGAGTATTGTAAAGGTGCATTATTTAGCTTAGGTTACGAATATTCAAAGAAATTAAGAACTGGCTTGATTCGCAGACTTTCGCATATATGTATGTGCACAATATAAGCACTTCCGTTTTTGTCGCGTAAGTTATCACCTCATTTTGAACGGATATTTTAGACACCAAAGCTTTCAGGGCGACCATTTTTTTTCCAAACATACTTCTTTTTAATTGCAACGTAACTGTATTTTTATTTTCCCGAAAACTCGTTTTATGTGAGATTTATATTACTCCAAAAGTGTACGAATGTCGCATACGGCTGCATGGAAACACCCATATGTATGCTTTAGAATTCATTTTTGACATTCCGTTCGTTGCACTCCGTCATAGAATGTGAGTGTCGCTTTTACGTTTTGATGCATAGTTTTCGGCGCGTAACATTGAAAAATAATCACGTTGGCATTTGCTGAACACATATCACATAGTACGTGTGTTGCCAAAAAGCAAAAAACACTTTAACAAAGCAACAACTGGCATAACTAAAAGTCACATAACAAGAGTGAAAATTGTAACTAACAAAAAAAAAAAAGAACAAAAAAGGCACAACTTGCCGCTCTCTAATAAAAGACGGGAAGTCACAGCTCATGCCAACACTCGCTTGACAACTTATGTAAACGTACGTTTTTGTGGCATTCTCGTATTTGTAGTAAGAGTAGGAGCAGTATGTGTCGCTTTTTTGTAGGTGCTGCACACTGGCGTCGTAGGACTTATTTGGTTTGAAATCACCTAGCGAGCTTAAAACTCTATCCTTTCTTGAAATTTAAACAAGGTTGGTTTGTGATTTAATTTAATTTTAAATTTTTATTTTCATTTTATTTTCCTTTATTTTATTTTATTTTATTTTATTTTATTTTATTTTATTTTATTTTATTTTATTTTATTTTATTTTATTTTACTTAATTTATGTTAACTTTGTTTTATTTAATTTTATTTCAGTCTCTGTTTTTCTATTTTATTTTATTTCCTTTCTTTTCATTTCATTTTATTATTTCATTTCATTTCATTTCATTTCATTTCATTTCATTTTATTTTATTTTATTTTATTTTATTTTATTTTATTTTATTTTATTTTATTTTATTTTATTTTATTTTATTTTATTTTATTTTATTTTATTTTATTTTATTTTACTTAATTTATGTTAACTTTGTTTTATTTAATTTTATTTCAGTCTCTTTTTTTCTATTTTATTTTATTTCCTTTCTTTTCATTTCATTTTATTTAACTTAACTTTGTTTTTTTTTTTAGTTTGACTTTGTTTTAATTTATTTTATTTCGTTTCATTTCATTTTATTTTATTTTATTTTATTTTATTTTATTTTATTTTATTTTATTTTATTTTATTTTATTTTATTTTATTTTATTTTATTTTATTTTATTTTATTTTATTTTATTTTATTTTATTTTATTTTATTTTATTTTATTTTATTTTATTTTATATTATTTTATTTTATTTTAATTTTTTTTTTATTTTTTTTTATTTTTTTTGTTTAATTTAATTAAATTAAACTTAATTTTATTTCGTTTTTTTTTATTTTGCTTGACTTGTTTTAATCTAGTTCTATTAATTTATTACTTTTACTTTATTTTATCTTTATCGGTATAAATTAAAACAAGATAAATTTTGGTTCGAGAATATTATCACGATACGGGCCGCCTTGGGTATTAAACCTTTAAAAATAATGTAGCTCTTACTGTTGAAAACATTCGTGCCATTTCGACTTTAATCATGTTGGCAATTCGTTATGTAATTAAATAGAAAATAAAACGAGAGCAGACAATGGTAGCAAATAAAAGAACAATTTAGGTTTTTTTTTTTTTACAAAATTCATGTGAGAAAAGCAAGCGTTGATACCGCAACACAGCCTTATGCGCCGAAAGCACAGTGACTTGTTAGCAGCGCCTTAACATATGCTACATATATTAAAGAAGTGAAGTGAAATAGAACGAAGGGAACTTTACAATCAGCACTGACAACTACTTGTCTTGATGAAGTGTTTTAAACAAAACAACGAAAGTAAAGTTTTGTAATAAAAACAACTACAACAGCTTGAATTTGAATGTAACATGCAATAAAACGAGAATAAATCGTGTTGCAATGGGGCGGCTCTGTAAGGCAAGCACGCGCCTCGACAGCCTTTCAACAATACGTCCACAAATTGTGTCGGAATGGCACGAAACGGTAATGGCTAAAGGAGGTTAAGCTGTAGTGCGCAAAATAGGGGAAAGTTGTAGAGACAAAACAAAAACAAAAACAAATAAAAAATACAAAATAATAAAAAATGAAAAAAAACGAAAAAAGAAGAAAAAAAAACGAAACAAAAAATGATAGCAAATGAATAACTCGAAAATGTAGCAATAACAAAAGCGTTTAAAGACCTACAAGAAAGTCAGTTTATGTATAGGATAAATGGTTAAATAAGCATAAAAAGTGAATTCGTAATTTCTTCTTTGCTGCCGCTTACGATTGCAAAAGCGGTTAATGTAGTCAAGTGTTATATATTTGTTGAGAGAAATACTCCTTGTGTATGTGATATATTTGCACAAACGGGAAACAAGTGGTAATTACATGAGGGCCTATAACGGAAATGATTGTCTACCAAGCGAATCAAAGATTCCAACAACAACAACAAGAAACAACAACATATTTGTTGTGTGGGTAAAGTAGGACTCTGCTATGCTATGAGGTATGATAGCAGTGATTGAAAGTGCTTGACTTAAATAGATAAGTAGAGAGTAAACATATAGGGGAAAAAGATATGTGAAAGGGGTGAATCGCGAAAAAGAAAATTCGTGTCAATTTTGTTTAGTTTAGTTTCTAGTCAAAAACACAACATGGCCTTCCAGGCGTAAAATTTAAACTAAATATTATATATATTTTAATATGTATATAGTTTTAAGGTTTTTTGTAAAAATGGAACCTTAAATATTCTACATAATGACTGTCTAAATGTGAGAAAATGCTCATAAACTCTTCATTGAAATATTTTATATATTATAGTGCATAATTTTAGGCGTTTCTTTAAAAGCGCACGAAAGTATTCCACCGATTTTTTGCAAAATATCGTTTTTTGATTTTTGTGTAAAATTTCCCTGTAAATCTGAGTAAAGCAACGTTGTGTTTTCAAGGAAAATAGTCGTGATCACAAATGTATTTTTCATAAAAAAGAAGCTTTACCGGCGAAACTGCTTAGCGAATAGTGATAGTTGATATTATAGTGCATAGTTTTAGGCGAGTTTTTTTTAGTATACTACAAGTTTCATTCACATCAACATTATTTTTTCGATTATCTGTGTAAAGCTTTCATGTAAAACTGAGAGTGAAATTTTCAAGAGAAATAGTCGTACATTCAAATGACTTTTGAATAAAAATAAGTTTTAGCAGCGAGCTGCGTGCGGATTCCCTTGAAAACTGCCTTCTTCGCATAAAAACGAATTCTATTTAGATTCAGTGCTAACTAACTCCCGTTTCTGCTTCAAACTTTCCACCCTTAAATTTGAAAATTATTCAGAAGCAGAACGTTTACTTAGACTTGCTGAAACCAACACAGGAGAGACACATAAGTACTAGTTTCTTCAACCCATCAGACTCGTTTAATAATTGATTTCCTGTAACTAGCATAGCCTTATCAAAGAACTTCTTAAACCAGACGGTGTCACCGAAGAATTGGTTTCCTTAAACTATCAGACTGGTACAAGAATTTGCTTACAGCAACATCGTAGTCTCGTCACTGGTTTTCCGAAATATATATATTTCCCTCAAATTATTTTGCGGGATTACTAAATATCTCTCAAAATCAAACATCTAAACTTTTACCATCTTCATCAGCAATACAAACAAATAGCGCCCAAAATCCTTTAGCTTGGAATTCAATACCAGCAAACCTTTTCCTAACTCTCTCCAAACTCCGTAAGCTGTTAAGTGCATGTAGTTGCGGTTGTACTAAATTTTAATGCATCACTATTATTGCATATTTGTAGGCGCATAGACAGAGATATATAAGTGGGTTTATAAGTACAGCTAAGCTAAAGTTGTAAACACCTACACATACAAAGAAATGTGTTGAGCTGAGTACCCTGCCAACCATGATCGGATAAAAATCTGGATAATCATTGAGTCGCGCTTACCAAAAAAGAGGATAAAAAAGTGGGTAATTTTGTTCAGAGAGGTTCACTTTTTACCCATGTTGAAAAGATTTTTGCGTGTAAGTGTGAGGCATACTTTTAGGCACTTGTCGTTTTCCATACAAATTCTAAAAATATGCGTTGGTGTTAGTAAAAATTTGTGAATTTTTGGAATCAGAGTTTCACCATGGTTAGCCATGGTTGGTAGGGTACCCCTGCTCTCACACTTACACGCAAAAATCTTTTCAACATGGGTAAAAAGTGAACCTCTCTGAACAAAATTACCCACTTTTTTATCCTCTTTTTTGGTAAGCGCGACTCAATGATTGTCCAGATTTTTATCCGATCATGGTTGGCAGGGTATATGCGCTCTTCCAAGCCGGTTGGCAAGCAGTAATGTTACATCTCACCATATGTATGTGTGTATGTATATGTGCATGTGTATGTATATTAATTGTATGTAAAGTCATTTGAAAAACGCTAGTGAACCATAAATCTTGTTTAAGCGAAAATGGAAAAAAATGTAAAGTGCTGACATGCCTATTGCTGCTGCCAAACGAAAGAAGTCAGCCATGCTAACAGCAACATACACATACACACAAATAAATATGTACTCGCATGTATGTCTACAGAAAGGATATGTATCTATGTTTAAACGCACATTTCCATTGAATTAAAAAAAAAAAAAAAAAAAAAAAATTAAAAAGTGCAAAAATGGTAAGCCCATGAAAGGCACATAGCGCCGCGTTCTAGTCCTCTCATCAATTGGCCAACGGGTAGTAGTAGGTATTTGCTGATGAATGATGTTTCCCATGTTAACGCTGATGATGGCATTTCCATGTATATATGTAAGAATGTATATACGAGTACTCGCAATTTCATGGGCACTGATGAGCATAAAACAGCTAACGCCAGCAGCTTCAAACAGCACGAAGGCACCTTTTGTAATTTACGTTGGCAAGTAAGACAAAGAAGCGCGTTTGGCAAAGGTGGCAATGATGTTGGCTGGTGTGTCAGCGGCATTTGCCCTCTAACGTTTTATAATAAACAAACACAGTAACGTGGTCGTAACTATATCCTGCACAAGTAGGTACCTCTGTTTGTGGGTATGTGCGTTGCGGTTGCTGTGGTGAATTACAACAAAAAGAAATTTCACTAAAGCTGATAGTTAAGCAACCCCTTAGGAAGCCAATGACGCATGGTAAAAATTTGAAATATACCATAATAGAGCACCTTTTAATAGAAAACAAAGGTACATTTTACAAAGGTTTAATAATATTTGGGGAAATTCAGAATAAAAAAAAAATTAAATAAATTATTTTTTTTTAATTTTAAAAGTTTTAATGTACAAACATAAAAAGGAATATCAATAAAAAAAAAAAAATATTGAAAGGAAACGTTAATGATACAAATAAATAAAAACAATGTTATTAGTATCAAATAAACAACCTAAAAAAATTACAATTTACGTAGACTAACTTATAATTTAATTAAACAAGTGTTATTGTAAAAGCAGCAAAAGGAATATCAATTAAAAAGAAAAAAATTAGAAATTATATTTTGGAAAATTAAAAAAAAAAAATTTTAGAAAAATGTTATTAATATCATATAAAAAACTTAAAACCAGTAACCATTTACGAAAATTAAATTTAAATTAAAAAAGATCTAAAATAAAATATAAAAAATATAAAAAAAAACTATTATATTTTATAAAAAAAAAAAAATATTGAAAGGAAACGTTAATGATACAAATAAATAAAAGTTTTTATATAAAAAAAAAAAATATCAATTAAAACGAAAACAAAAAAAAATTATTTTTTGAAAATTTCAGAAAAAAATAAATAAAAAAAAATTTTAACAAAAATATAAAGAAAATCAAATAAACTTAAAAAAACGACTTACGAAAACTAAATTAAAATTAAATTAAAAAAGATCTAAAATAAAGTATAAAAAATAAAAAGCTAAAAATATTATATTTTATAAAAAAAATATTTAAAGGAAACACTAACGATAAAATATAATACAAATTTTAATTCAAAAAAGAAATAGGGATATAAATTAAAAAAAAAACATTAAAAATTATAATTTGGAAAATTTAAAACAAAAATTAATAAAAGAAAATTTTTAGAAAAATGTAATTAATATCAAATAAGCAACTTAAAAAAACACTTACGAAAACTAAATTAAAATTAAATTAAAAAAGATCTAAAATAAAATATATAAAATCCAAACGAAAAATTATTATGTTTTATAAAAAAAGTATTTGCAAGAAACACCAATGATAAAAAAATTTTAAATCATACTTTGAGAAATTTTAAAAAACAAAAAAAAAAGAAATTTGAAGCAAAATTTTATTAAATACACATTTGAAATGGAATATAGAAGATCAAAAGCAAAAGTTAATATATTTTATAAAAAAAAGGATTTAATAATAAAAATAATAAAAAAAAAATTCAAATTTATATGTTTAAAATTAAAAAAAAAAATTAATAAAAAATAAATTTTCTTTTTGTACTTAAAGCAATTTTTTTCCTTTTAAGTGGTAACGAACTTAAAATTCTATGAAAAACATTTTTTTTTTACCTTTTAAATTTTTATTCACTTAAAACTGTTTTTTTTTAATTTATGGAATATTAAAACACATTAACTAAAAAATCACAAATGCAAACTGAATTGAAATTACACTAGGAAAGGGAATAAAACTGTAATATTTAACAAAACCAAAAATAAAAAAATTACAAAAAAATTTTAAGCGAAAAAAATAAAAAAAGTACTAAGAGACTAGAAATTAAAAAAGCCAAAAATTTAAGAATGTTAATTAAATTTATAAAACTGAAATTTAAGTTAAAAAAATAAAATAAAATAAATGAAAAACAAATTAAGTAAATAAAAAAAAATGAACATAAATATTGCGAAATGAAAATGAATTTAAATTAAAGTCGATTTTTGAATGCTCAGAGCTTTTCAATTATTTGCTGCAAAATATAAAAAAATTTACCACAAGCTTAGGCACATTTAAAATTCGTATGCAGTTCACACATACCGACAGCCCAATACATTGACGACATGCCTTTAAAAACATTTTAAATTTGCAACTATTTACTTGCTACATTTGTGCATTTTACGCCTCTTTTCGCGCCCTTCAAAATGGCGCTGTCGCCTCAAAAGACAAAACTCTGACGGAGTCTATGCGTGGCATTGGTATCGTGGCGCGGCGCATAGATAGTTGTTAGTGTAAAACATTGCATATTTATAAGCTGGTATGCATAATTTAGCAATTTCTTTTACAGAGAACACAACTGTTGCCATGGTTGATTGTTTTCGCAACGGAAGTATGCCGCACAAATACACCCATCGACGAAGTGTAATTTTAAAATATATGCAAAACTTAAATTAGAAGTACTGACTATGTGTACATAAAAACCTTGAATGTTGCCTATGCACAGGGGCGGAAAAGCTAAGATATTTTCTACTACGTACTGCTGTCGTATAGAGAAACATAAACAAAAGTCTAGGTTAGTTTGTTGTTATGTGGTAGCCAACGGCGGCGGCGGTAACATCTAAACAAGAAGCGGAAATGCAAGGCAGCACACACACATACACGCACAACGAGGAGTTTAGATCGTTGTCTGTGTAAGCAGTAGAATGTGCGAAAGCACTGTAGAGTTCTCGTTATGTGTACAAACAGGCTGGCGGGTTGTGGTGTCCGGTAAGTTTTTTTTTTTTTTTTTTTGCGAAATTAAATCAACTCAACTAACAAGCAAACGAAGAACGTTGTGCAGTGATTTGTTATGCTACGCTGCTTTGTTGTGTTTTTTTTTTTTATATTTTTGCATTTCATATCTGCAGTAACTAGTCGTAATGGCAAACGAGGCTTAACAATGTTTCATTGCAGCTCAACTCGGCGAGTGCAGCGTAGCGGGTGCTTGTAGCGTTGCATACTTTATGGCGCATTCGCATGAGTTTTTTCGGTTGGTTCGTGATAGGAGGCATGTAATATTGTATAAGATGTTGTAACGAAGCGCATAGAAGATACACTTTTCATAATGTGAAAAAAGGGAAATACTCGCGCCGAGTTGAGTAAGATCTAGCTGATTTTTTTTTTTTATAAAAATTAATACAACTATTTTCAATGTTGAAGTGGAATTTATGAGTTGAGTTCAAGCATTGGAATAATAGCAAATAAAATATAAGGAAGGCAAATATGAAAATGCGTATTTCAAAGTATAAATATAAAATAAAATAAAATTCTTCGAAAGTATATAAATAAATCTTATTTACTCCCATGCATATAGTGAAAAAGTTGAACTTAGAACTGCGTAATCTTGCTCAGCTATGGTCCATTTATAACTGCGCCTTATCAGAAGTGGTATGATAAAAGACTCGCAGCATACATTTTCTGTTAGTTTCAGAGAAGACATTGTTTGCCAAATTAGCATTCTACACTGAAACCAGACTTGGACTTCCATTGGCGATCAGAATGAGACATTAGAAAGCAATTAGCAAGCTGATCGCTGAATTTAGACAACTTCTGTTTTATTTAATTTAAACTAATTTCATTGAATTAAATATTAATTAATTTAATTGAATTTGAAATTAATTTAATTTAATTTAATTTAAATAAAGTAATTTAATTCAATTTAATTTAAGTGAATTAATTTAATTTTATTTGATTTAATTTAAATGAGTTAAGTTTAATTTAACTTAATTTAATATAGAATAATTTTATTTAATTTAATTTAGTTTTATTTGATTTAATTTAATCTAATATAATTTAAATGAATTTAATTAAAAATAGTATTATTTAAATTAATTTAATTTATCTTGATTTAATTTAATTTATTTTACTTTATTTAAATTTAATTGAGTTTAACATTTGATTGAATATGATTTAATTTAATTTATTTAGTTTAATTTTATTTACTTTAATTGATTTAAATCTATGCTAATTGATCAGTCTTATTTAATTAAGTTAATTTCATTAAATTTTATTTTACTGCATTTTATTTTATTGATATTTTCAATTCAACAAAAAACATTAAATAAAATTATTAAAAAAAAACCCAAAACAACAATAATTTTCGCTGCAGAAAAATTATTAGTAGGCCTTGAGCTCATACCGAACCAGGATACGTATTTTATTTTATACTTATTTATATCATATTATTTTATCTTCTTTTGTTTTACTTTATTTTGTTTTATTTTACTGAAATTTTGTTTTATGTTATTCAATTAAATTAAATTTAATTTAAGTTAATTTAATTTAAGGTAATTCATTTTAATTTAATTTAATTAAGTTTACCTTAATTTAATTTAATTTTTATTAATTTCATTTTATTTCATTTCATTACATTTAACTTCATTTTATTTATTTTATTTTATTTTATTTTATTTTATTTTATTTTATTTTATTTTATTTTATTTTATTTTATTTTATTTTATTTTATTTTATTTTATTTTATTTTATTTTATTTTATTTTATTTTATTTTATTTTATTTTATTTTATTTTATTTAAATTAATTTAATTCAATTTAATTTAATTTAATTTAATTTAATTTAATTTAATTTAATTTAATTTAATTTAATTTAATTTAATTTAATTTAATTTAATTTAATTTAATTTAATTTAACTTAATTTAATTTAATTTAATTTAATTTAATTTAATTTAATTTAATTTAATTTAATTTAATTTAATTTAATTTAATTTAATTTAATTTAATTTAATTTATTTTTTTTTTATTTTATTTTATTTTATTTTATTTTATTTTATTTTATTTTATTTTATTTTATTTTATTTTATTTTATTTTATTTTATTTTATTTTATTTTATTTGATTTTATTTTATTTTATTTAAATTAATTTTATTTTATTTAAATTAATTTTATTTTATTTTATTTTATTTTATTTTATTTTATTTTATTTAAATTAATTTTATTTTATTTTATTTTATTTTATTTTATTTTATTTTATTTTATTTTATTTTATTTTATTTTATTTTATTTTATTTTATTTTATTTAAATAATTTTAATTTTATTTTATTTTATTTTATTTTATTTTATTTTATTTTATTTTATTTTATTTTATTTAACTGAAATTTTGTTTTATGTTATTTAATTAAATTTAATTTAATTTAAGTTAATTTAATTTACGGTAATTCATTTTAATTTAATTTAATTAAGTTTACCGTAATTTAATTTAATTTGGATTAATTTCATTTTATTTTATTTCATTACTATTACTTCATTTTATTTTATTTTGTTTTGTTTTATTTTTTTTATTTTATTTTGTTTTGTTGTTGGATTTTGCGGTCTATTTTGTTTACAAATTTGTAAGTTATGAGCAAGCTCGAGACCAGTTAACAATAATTCTAAACGAATTAATATTGTCAGTTTTTGGGAAAAATTTAACTGGTCTCGAGCTTGCTCATAACTTACAAATTTATTTTGTTTTATTTAACTTGATTTGATTTTATTTTATTTTATTTTATTTTATTTTATTTTATTTTATATTATTTTATTTTATATTATTTTAGCTTATTTTATTTTATTTTACTTTAAAGACTTTAGTTTCTTGAAATTTCTCAATCACTTAAATATTCCATCAATTCACTATAATTAAATACATTGCTTTGTTGAAAAAAAGTGCTTGCATTAGGTAATGTCGGATATACAAGTGTCGAGCTACGAAATCTTTCTTAACTTCCCTCACAGTTTGTAAATAGTTTTTGTACTAATTTTTTCACTTGCTCGTGACATTTCCGTTAATTTCACTTTCGCATGCTACAACATAAAAACAGCATTTACGTAGTTTGGATTAAGCGAAAACCAACAACTTTTATTGACTCAACAAACTTTTCGAACTTTTTCTCTTTGAAGAAGTCCATTTTTATTTAGCATATTAATATATTTGTCCATATATCAGACAAACGTACAGATATGTATGCTTGTAAGGTAGTAGAGTGAATAAATGACGTCATCTGCACATCAAATTGACCAGTAATATTTTTTTTGTTTAATATTATATATTTATTATTAATTCATTCGCTCATTTTACATAGCTATGAAGCCTAACAGTATCAAAGCTTCTCAAATCAATATTGAAATGAACGCCTTTGCTCTTGTACCCTTAGGAGACACAGCCACACACGATATATCACTTGTCGCTTAATAACCCGTGATTTACCTTTTCTGATTTTTTTTTTGGGATTTCACATTTACTGTCCTGGTGCGTTATGGCGTCATCATTTATTTTTAATGGGGCAAATAAAATCTTCAGCTCCTGTTTTTTTGGTAATTTTTTTCTAAACAACATAAAATTGTTCAAAAATGTCCAAAGCGAAAATTTCGGTTGTTCTATCAGTTGCGCCTAAAAGTATACAAGTCTACCATTTATTTGCCCAAGCGCTTTTGTATTACCCTGTAAATATTTGAAAACCTACCACTATGCACATTTCACAAGTCAATTAACTTGCTAATTAAAGTAATTGTATGTGTTGGTTTACAAACAAAAAAAAATGCTCAAGCGAAACTAAATACTTCATTGCGTATATCAAACAAATTCATACAAACGCAGAGTGAAAAAAAAACTGGCAAAACAAACTCGTTAAATAAGCGTACGAATGTTTTCTTTAGTGAACGTTTAGCGCACAAGTTCAACTAAGGCAGAAATGGGCGAAAAAATTACAACATAGTTTTGTTCTAAGCGCACGTACGTGAGTCAAAAAAAAAAAAAACATGAAAAAAAGCAAAGTTCGTTGTCGACTTTTAGGCGTAGTTACATATAAGGGATACTCTTTATTGTTCTCCTAACAATTTTGCTTACGAGCGCTAATAAGTGAAGGTAGTGGTCCGTTAAAGAAAATATCTGATTTGTAAGCAACGCATGATTTTCCAAATCACAATGCGTTAGTCAGATGGTGAAGCTCTTTGAAATTTCTATTTTAATTATTTCTTTAAAATTGTTTCACTTAACATTAGTCGTCATCATCTACTTGGATTAAATAACGATTTTTATTGCTTGCTATCATTTGTTCTCCTTCATTTTTCAGTCTTTTATTACAAATTATTCAAATTTTCTTTGCTATTTCCTCAATTTATATGACGTAAAATGCTTGCTAAAAATTCGTGCTGATGTTCACGCTCAGACTCGCTTCAGGTACCTAGCTGTCTTTTAATTTCATTTGCCCAATTTAGTTTAATTATTCTACATTCAAGATATAATAAGAAGATTTTATATCATCTACGTTTACTTGACTTTATATTAAAGCTTTGTAGCGGGCATGCTTACTTGAGCGCCTGAAAGTAGGCAATGTATATTTAGCTTTTCAGAATTTATCTACGTTTGAATTCTTTAGTAAGCTACGCTAGTTTGGCAAGTCTTGAGTGATAAAACTGAGAAGTTGAGGCGAAGCGTTAATGTCCAGATCATATTTGTATTGTTCGACTTTTCTGTAGTTATTGGTAATAGATAATGGTTATCACTGATACAATAGCATACTTTTAGGCGCTACTTTATTCAGGTAATTAATGAGTAAATAATGAAAGTAATCGAATTGCTTTGTTTTGTTGATTTTCCGACAGTGTGGAAAGTAAATCGAAATTATTCAATCGCACAAACACAATTTGCATGTACAACTAAACGTGAGCGAGATCTTTAAAAAAGCACGAATAATTTTAAGCGCAACAAATTTTAACTCGCCTTTTAACTACGCTGTTTAATAGATTTTTTTTTAATGAAACCTGAAAGCTGTAAAAAAATGCTAGACATTTTATAAATTTTAGAGTTTCAAGCCCCTAAATTAAGCAGTATTTTTAGCAGATTTCTTTTACCGTAAGTATCCGACTTTACTTAGTTATCAACTTTTCATTATAAGCTGTCATTGAAGAAGAAAAAAAGCAACGTTGGGTTTAAGTAAAAATTGATGGTAGGGATTTGAGCTTGCTTAGCTGATTGGCTGCCGTTACCGTCCTGTACCCCTCAAAGTATGCTAAACATAAAATGACAAGTGCAGCAGTTTTATTTGTATTTGCGATTGTGATACGAGTAGCGAGACAACGACAATATACTATGTAAACTTAAGTTTGAAGCATAAGACTTTCCACCTCGGTGAGTAGAAGAAAAAAGGGTAAATAAAAAAAATTGACAAATAGAAGAATTAAAGTGAAAGCAGCAGAAAAGGATGAAAGTGTGTTGCATGTGTATAGAAAAAAAACGCTTGAAAAAGTTAAGAAAATAATGAAAGAAGCAAAAAAGAAAGAAAAAGAAACAAATACAAAAAATATAAATTGAAAGAAGATTGTACAAAATTACTAGAGTAAGAAGTGTATAAATGACAAAGTGACACGCTACTTGGATTTTAATTTAAAAACTCAATGCACACAGTGCGCACGAAAAAATTAAACAGGAAATTTAAAAATGGAAACTGAGCTGAGTATTTGAGTGGAAAAGGAGGGCACAAATAAAATGTCAACAATAGCAGAGTAAGGAAAAAAAAACAAAAAATATCACATCTAAGCGCTGGAAAAATTACATTAAGAAATGTTAGCATATTGTTAGGCGCTTGAAATAAAAAAGGTAGCAACCAATCGTCTGCATTTGCCAACTTTAGACAGTCACTCTGCCGTCATCATCATCTAACAACTAATGAGTATAAGTATACTATTTGTAAGCGCTAATGATGTTGATGATTATGATGTCGAACAGAGATGACCTGTTTAAGAAAAGGCAGACTCCCACACCGCTTTTAAAAATGCAGTCGACTTTTAGGCGTCGCATAGCCAAATGCAAGAAGTTACTTACAAAGTAGATGGTAGTAGTAAATGCAAACGATATTCAAGTAGTTTTTTGTGCGCTACTGTTGACATAGTAATAAATTAGGGAAATTAAATAGAAATCAAGAACTCTTCTGCTCACTTTTGAGGGATTTATACAATTATTACTTTTGCCATGCAAATTGCAATGTGAAGGAAGAACTTGAGCTGATTAATAGTTTGTACATGAATAGATAGATCTAAAATTATTGAAAAATATTTGTATGCAGTTCAAGACAATTTGCGCATACTTCGAAACCTACTTTTAGGCGCTAGAAAAACCATTTTAAAATATGATGACTTATGAAAAGTTAAAGAGTTTAACATACAAAATTTTGCAAACTAACAACATTCAAATTTTTCCATTTTCTATATTTCAATGGCTTTTAGTTGCAAAAAAAAAAAAACCAAAAAAAGTGGCAACTACGGCATTCGGTTTGATTTTGCAACAATAAAGCTCATGCTTTTCTTAGTCGTTTCTGAAAGCTTTCACTTTTTATATAAGAGTTTCTTTTTGCGAGTAGTTTCTAAAGCAAACTGTTTCTTACTGCCTTGCCGTTTTTCTAACGTTTTTTGCTTCAGCAGGAAATCAATGATTTCCTTCATGAAGCTTTTCCTGCTTTTGTCACATGATTAATTATACCACATAAATATGCAGCTGTGGTTTATATACTAAAAGTACGTAGCTTCTGTTTGGTAGATTTGCGTTGAAATGTGAGCTTGAAATATTGCTCGAAAGCTGTTTTTAAATTTTTGCCATTATGATAAATTTAAGTATGGGGTAACAGGATGAGCAATCTTAAAGATAAGTAACGATATAATTAAAATTTCTGAATGCAAGTATTTAACCATATGATGCGATTAAGTTCTATTTAAAATATACGCATGTTTAAGAAAATTGTGAGCTGGAAATTTAAGCACAAAAAAAAACTATTTTATGTGGAGAAATGTACCAAGATGCATGCGCCTAAAAGTATGCAACTTTTTTCAAGGCACCACTTTCTTCAACTGCTAAATTTAATTGCATACTTATAGGCAGAAAAGTCACAAGGGGCACAAAAAATTGTTTTTTAGCATCAGCAAATCATTCATAATTTATACAGAACAAAGACAACACAAGTTAAAAAAAAAACTTCCTATAAAGCATCAAAGATTTCAGTACCATGACAGAAGAAAAAATGAGTTAAGTGAAAGTTATGGTGGCGCCTGTAAATATGCAACTAACTTAGTGCTTTCCCCCAATCGCTTTTCTTCGCATATTATAAGTCAAGGGAAATGAAATACAAACCAAACGCTTAGTAGGCGAGCAAAAAAAAGCGAAGCAGTGGATTTAAGTGGTATCGAACGTGAAACTCTTCAAGTTCATCAAAAAGCTCGTTACTTATTACTAAGCTAAGTTAAGCTTTACATAAAATTTTCATTGCCTATACAAAGGCGTTTCATGAGGTAGTAAAGTTGTGGTGCGCAGTGAATCTTAGGGGCTAGTTGAGTGATTGACTGAAGAATGTAGTGGGCGGTCAGTGCAAATTGCTAAAAAATATATAAACAACTACAACAAATAGCCGAGCGCTGCAGCGGTTGCAGTGTAATAAATATACGTAACAACTTCGTCGTGTTGTGGGCTGGCCAGCAAAGAGCTGTAAAAGCTAAGTAATAAATATTTAATTATCTATACGCTGATGCTTTATTCGCTCAGAATTGTATAGCCAAATATTCGTCTTAGATGCTGCGCGTCAAACAAGCAAGCAATAATGAGTTAAGCGGCTATGTAATAGAAAATCTAACTTTCAATGTACATGCGCTTAAAAGTTAAGTGAGCAAGAACTTGATGATGGAATGTCAATTCACAGAGTGGGAGAGAAAGTAAAAAAAAGTTGTTAAAGAATAAATAAAGAAGACAAATGTTTTCTTTGATTTACTTGAAGAAACTGAAACTTGGCTATGAATAAGCTTTCAAGGGGCGTAAATAAGTAGGCAAGTTATTTACAAATTTCAAAAAAAAAAAAAGAAAAAAATTAAATATTAATCAGCTTCTGTTGTAGTTAATAGGGTGACGAAATGAATTTGTCATGCCCCTAGCATATACTGTTAGTTGGGGAAAGTTTTTTTTTCGCTTACTCACTCCAATTCCAATTTCATATTTATTGCGCTGGTGGTTTTGACTAAGGAAATATCCTCAAAATTTATTTATTTATTCAAATTTGTATGTTTACTTTCAAAATCACTTCCCTCTAATTTACATTTGATTTCTCGAAGGAGTTTCTCTTTTTTAAGTGAAAAAAGTTGAAAGTGAAGTAAGTGGCGTGTAAATTGTGATATCAAATTCTCTTTAACCAAATGCGCCTAAAATTATGTAACATAATTGTCAAAGCCCATTTTAAATTATTATTATACCTAGTTTCTTTGTTATTTTTTTTTAGTTTATTTTATTATATTATATTTTATTTTATTTATTTCATTTTATTATTTTTTATTGTATTTCTTAATTTATTTTATTTTATGGTTTTTATTTTAATTTAATTTAATTTTATTTTATTTTGTTTTATTTTATATTTTATTTTATTTTCTTTTATTTTATTTTATTTTATTTTATTTTATTTTATTTTATTTTATTTTATTTTATTTTATTTTATTTTATTTTATTTTATTTTATTTTATTTTATTTTATTTTATTTTATTTTATTTTATTTTATTTTATTTTATTTTATTTTATTTTAGTTTATTTTATTTTGTTTTATTTTATTTTGTTTTATTTTTTTTATTCTATTTTATTTTATTTTATTTTATTTTATTTTATTTTATTTTATTTTATTTTATTTTATTTTGTTTTATTTTATTTTATTTTATTTTATTTTATTTTATTTTATTTTATTTTATTTAGTTTATTTTATTTGATTTTATTTTATTTTATTTTATTTTATTTTGTTTTATTTTATTTTGTTTAATTTTATTTCATTTTGTTTTATTTTTTTTATTCTATTTTATTTTATTTAGTTTATTTTATTTTATTTTTGTTTTTTTATTTTATTTTGCTGTAGTTTATTTTATTTAATCACGTTTAATTAAATATAAACATAGTCTGACTCTGCTAACGATATTAGTACTTTTACAATATATCGAATTATGATCATCATATGAAGCACTTATCTTGATTGCTTGTTCTTGCTCATGTGTAAGTAAAACTTTACAAAATTTCACATATTTCAATTGATTACTGACTTACATACATATTTTTAATTAGTATTAAGTACTTTCTATTTAATGAGCTTACAAGTATGGTATTGTATATAGAGTGGTATGAGTGAAATATCAATTTCAACAGGCATAAGTGGATTAGGCTGCTTCATTTTCAGATCGTTCAGAGTAGTTTTCGATAGAAAATTGTATGCAAAATTATAGCTGGAAAAAGGAACACCCTAATGCGCACCCACTCCCCATATAACACAACTCAAGTAAACACAAGTAAAATGTGGGTCAATTAAAATTTAAATTAATTAAATTTCAAGATCTAAATAAGTAAGTACACATCAAACGTGCTGCTACCTACTTAATTTTGTATTATAAATAAATTTCGCTAGAATAATAAAAGGACTATCTAAAATGTTGTACGGATGTTATTTACATTCACTTAAGCAATCGAAATTTCCTGTTTGATGAGAAATACACACACACAAAAACACTTGTTAGATTTCAAATGAATTCTAAAGCGAAGTATGAAATGAAGTCTATAAACGAATTCAACGCCCACTGTTGTGTTATTAAATACTCGTAACCATAGAACTATGGGTGCGGTGAAATTGGCGAAATCAAGCACTTAATATACAGGAAGACATCAACAACACCCAAAGAGCAAATAAACAAAAAATATTTACCAAAAATAATAAATAAACAGGCTTCAATGAAAAGTGTAAATCGTAATACGAAGTAAGCAGCATAAACGCCTGGAAGCTACTAAATAAGTAACTGAGAAAGTGCAAATACTGGTAGTTGATAGTATACATAAATTGAATTGTGAAACTACCCTGTAGGAACAACAATATAAAGTATTCTACAAAAATCACTTTATATATATTTGGAGTCGCCAACTGAGAAACTTATGTTAGATCGTTTAATTAAACGTTACAATATACCTACCCGGTCTAACTGGTTTCTGAGAAAAGTGACAAAGAAGTGACAACAAAACTCAACAAAGTGTTTTCAATTTTCTTGGATGGGGTAAGTAATACCTGTGCGAGATTAATAAAGATAAAATAACACTCCCTTGGAAAATTCAATGGAAAGCAGAAGACGAAACTGTAAGGGTTATATACTGAAGGAAAAGCGACCATAAAAAAATCTAAAATAACAACAAAAACCAAAAGTAAACTAAAACGAAACAAAACTCAAGAGTTGTGTGGCGTGGGAGAAAGAGAAAAGTTGCAAGAAAGCACGAAATGAGGCGTCGCTAAGAGGCACAGAAATAATAAACAATGACAACAAACGAAGAGCGAATGAGCCAACATTAAGAACAATCGAAATGACAACAATGAATATAACAACAACAACAGCAACAGCTGCTACAACAACATGCCTATTATTTTAACAAATAGTTGTGACTTAGACGAGTGAAGGGAGAAGGAAGGACCAAGAGAAATTTCATAGCAAAAGAACAAACGCAAAATCTTAAGCGCTAAGAAAATCAAAACAAAACAAAAACAATCGAAGCAATGAAAAGACCAAAATAAGCGTTAACGTAAGCGTAAATGAGCGCATGAATGATAGCGTGACGTAAATCCCACTTTAAGCGTCTTAATAGATTGAAACGGGATTAGAGAAATGAGAAGAACATTGTAGGATACGCAAGTGAAGGATGAAGAAGCGCTCACATTACAAAATGAGGGAAAAGAGAAATGGTATAGAGGTGTGAAGTTGAAAACTGTTGCTATATTAAATGTGCAGGAGTTAGTTGTGCAACAGATTTAGGGTATAGTTGCTATACCCAGATGTAGGGATTACGTACTTTAATCTAGACTTCAGCAAAATTAAGACCTGTCAATATAAGAATTTTGAACTCTAAGTATGATCTTGATGTGACATTAGTTCAAAACTTATAATAAGTACTGATATAATATTATAAAATATCATGTGATATTATAAAATATCATTTGATATCATAAAATATCATGTGATATTAGGAAATATATTGCGAAATTATAAAATATCATGTGAAATTTTATCCTATGATGCTCTGCAAATGATCGTCATAGTTAAAAAATTTTTTTTTTGAATTGTGATCATATGATTTTTTGATGGTGATGTGATATGAGTTAGCTTATCACATGATTGCGATACGAAACCAAAAAGGCTTGAAATCGTATGATATGATACATAAAATTACTTTGGTGAGCTACCTAGCAAAATTTAAAATATTTCCACCAAGTTATACCACCCAGTCAGGCATGATGTCAATTGCCGTGATCTGGTATGGTATCATGGAATCGACTAGATATACTTTATGAGCCATGAAGTGCAAAACAAAGCCATGCGAGATATGTACATATTCAGTTTTCATATTACGTGATGATATATCATTTGATCAGTTGTCATATCATATCATGTGATATTACATCATCCTTTGATATCGCAAAATGTAAAAAATATGACTTTAAAGGTAAGAATGCGATCGAACGACTTAAGAATCTCACGCTTAAAATATTTGTATCATTTGAGCTATTTTTTAAAACCCACAACTGGCTATACAAACGAACTTCTATTGCTTCGACTTTTAGCAAGAAGAAAAGCGTTTAAAATATTTTCAAGCACGCTTGGCTTCATGTTTAGAATAAACAATCGACCAAAACTTGAGAGGCGCTAGTGGAGCATTAAGACGGCGTAACGTGACTAAGAAATGATGCACCAACAGGAAGAATAATGATAAAGCAGCACTAACAGCAGCAACAGCAGAGGTACAGACTTCAACTTCGATGGATAGAAAATTTTCAAAATAAGCTTAAAGCTTACAACACCTCAAATATATAAACTTTCAACACTTTATATGTAAGCGACTAGTATGTACAGCAAGCTTAACAACTAAATAAATAAATAAATAGTGAAAAAAAAAAACAAAACAAAAAAGTGTTAAGCGCCAAGTTGCTGTTTCGGGCAGCGAGAAAAATCTTGTTATGTTTGCATTTTATTTAAATGGTTTATAAGGGATTTTGTGCGCTTTGAGTCTTTGGGTTAAGCTAAGTTTTAAGTTGTTTTGTTGTTTGGTTGTACGTATTGCCACTTGACAAAGCAAAACAAATTGGCATTGGTCGGTGGTTTGTAGGTATCTGTTGAGTGAAAATGGAGTTTTTTTAATTAAGACACAGAAATCTTTTGAAATGAACTTGCGTGTAAAGCGCCAATAGAGTTATTCGGACATGACTTTTAGAAATTTTTTGTAAAAATATACATAAATAAGAGAAAAATTATTTTAAGAGTAGATATGACAAGTTATAATTTCAAATTTAGTAAAATATTTGACTTGGTTTTTAAATTCAAGATGGACTGCTGTAAATCTAAGTCGCTCAGTCCCATGCCTTTGTTGAAGTAGGAGATGTCACCTCGTATCGAGAAAATGCGATAACCACATCATCGACTTTTTTTTTTAGAGATTTAGAGATAAATCGATTTGTGAAATTTGTTTAAAAAAAATTATTGATTTTTGTCTATTAATTGAAGTAAAGAGTTTTTTATTCCAATATCTGAAAATCGATTACACAATAATCGACTGTTTTTTAGAAATAAATCGAAGCATGAAATTTTTGTAATGCAAGTTATCGATGTTTGTAACTTTAATAAAGTAAGGAATGTCATATTACAATGTCGGGAAATCGATAACTCAATAATCCATTTTTTCGGGTATAAATCGATTTGTTAGTTATCGATTTTTGCTCTTCTATTGAAGTAAAGAATGTCACATCACAATGGCGGAAAATCGATTACTCAATTTTCAACTGTTTTTTTAGAAATAGATAGACGCATGAAATTTTTTAAATGAAAGTTTTCGATGTTTGTAATTTTATTGAAGTAAGGAATCTAACATACCAATTTCGGAAAGTCGATAACTGAATAATCGATTTTTTTAATTATAAATCGATATGAGAGTTATCGCTTTTTGCTCATTTATTGATTTAATGAATGTCACATCACAATTGCGGAAAATCGATTACCCACTAATCGATTTTTTGGTACAAATAAATCGATTTGTTAAATTTTTTTATAAAAGTTATCGATTTTTGTCCATTTATTGAGGTAAGAAATAATACATCATAACGTCTTGAAAATCGATTATCTACTCAATAATGGTCTTTGTTTTAGACACAAATCGGTTTGTGAAAAATTTGTTTAAGAAAATTTTCGATTTTTTATACGAAAAATTGTACTTTGTAAATTTTGTAAGAATATATGTATTTTTTGGATATTCACAAAAATCGATATAAAATGCGTAAATTTTAAAATCGCTTTATTAACAATCGAAGTTTACTTAAAAAAAAAATATCTATAAATTATGCGAAAATAAAAAAAATTATCGATTTTTTTTTTAATTCGATTGTTCATTCACATCACTAATTTTCACTTTTTTAAAGGCGATTTTATCGTAGAATCTAGATATGAGCGTAACTCCTTTAAATACGTAGTCAAACACCTAAAAAAAAATTAATGTGTTTAACATTCTCATTACAGCTTAATAAGAATTAAAGTTTGTTGGTCTCAAGAGGAAACAGAAAAAAAAATTTCAAAAACAATGTAATGAACCGTTGCTGCTGACAATGTTCTGCTAAAGGGATATTCTTTGTTTTACACAATTTTCTTACCTTTTACCCTTAATTTATTTCTAACAAAGCAAACTTTATTCAAGCTTTGCAAATTATATTCATTGTATGCTAAAGAAAAAGCCTAAATAAATGACCCAAAAAAAAAAAAAACAAGAAAAAAAATGGCAAAAAACGTGTACAAATTGTTAAATAAAAGAGAGTGACAATCGAATTGCTAGGCGGTGTTTGTGTACCAAAAAAAAAAAAAAAAAAAAATACACAGCCGCCATGGCTCAACCTTTACGTGTTAGCCCAATTTTGTTATTTTGACGAAGGAAGAAATAAATAAATTTTAGGGTTCTTGAAAAAATACAAAGAAAAACAAGTAAGGAAAGGGCTGTCTTCGGCTGTGCCGAAGGCTTCATACCTTTCATGAATACGCATAACTTTTTTAAGTGTCCGATCCTTACTTACAATTGGTACAAACTCTTCAAAACTGTTAATTTGAAAATACATGGCCCAAACCAGAGTTATCGGAGCAATCGATTATATGGGAGCTATATGTTATGTTAGTCCGATCTGTATGATTTTCACTGCACACATCACATATGTAATAAGTACCAAACCTGCAAAATTTTACGTTCCTAGCTTCTTAACTGCAAAATCTATAGCCCAAAACCCATTTATCGAAACTATCGATTATATGGGAGCTATATGTTTGGTTGGTCCGATTTGAGTCATTTTCACTACACATGTTACTTATACAATATGTACGAAAAGTGCAAAATTTTGCGGTCATACCTTTTTAATTGCAAGATTTATAGACCAAAACCCGTTTATCGGAACAATCGATTGTATGGGAGCTATGCTTTGTATCGGTCCGATCTGGCTGGTTCCAACAAATGATTAATCCCATGCAAAATGGCGGCCCTATACCAAATTTCATCGAGATAGGTCTAAAATTGAGGGACTAGTTTGCGTTCAAACAGACAGACGGACAGACGGACGGACGGACAGACGGACATGGCTAAATCAACTCAGCTTATCATCCTGATCATTTCGGTATACTTAATGGTGGGTCTATCTCTTCTTCTTCTCATACTTACAAACATCGGACCAAAGTTATAATACCATTTCATGTTCATGAAAGGTATAAAAAAATTCAAAAGCGCAATAGAACTTGAGAGTGAACAGGTGAAAATCTAGAGTTGTTAAGAAATTATCGATTTTTATTGAGATCGATATTTTTGAACTACCGACTTTTCAGTTCTTGGAATCACTAAAGATTAATACAGATAC
Source organism: Sphenella marginata (assembly GCA_951509765.1). NCBI lineage: Eukaryota > Metazoa > Arthropoda > Insecta > Diptera > Tephritidae > Sphenella > Sphenella marginata. The sequence goes on along the minus strand of OX608080.1, from coordinate 95,888,970 downwards.
TAATAAAAAAAAAAACAAGCAAAAATAAAAACCCAAAAAACACCCGACCTCATATACATACATTCAAACAAGCTCGGCTAAG
>OX608080.1:95806388-95883888 GCA_951509765.1 Sphenella marginata | reverse complement strand
TAATTTTGTTTTTTTTGTTTTTTTTTTTTTTGGCTTTCGTATAATCGCATTTTATAACAGCGTATTTGTTGTTGTTGCTATTTTAGTGTTGAGTTTCATATTAACTTTGGGGTTTTGTTGCAAATAATGCTGTCAAGCGACAAATGAAATTTACACGATCTCCATTTTACGTGAGCTACGTGCGACATTGACACATTTGACTTTTGTTTTTGCATGGAGTAGCTACTGATAGATTGGCAGTTTGGTATAAAATAAGTTTGTATGAATGTCAGGGTGAGAGAGTGTGTGTGTGGGTGTGAAGAGTTGAGTAGTCGAGGTCGTCTGTCTGGCTGCCACATAGCTAGGTGTCGTTGATGTTGTTTATAATAATGAATTTTTGGTTTTCATGTTGCATGTTGCATACTTTTAGGAGCAGTGTAATGAAATAATTATTTGATTTTACATGTGCGTGCTTTTGGGCAGAAACATAATATGGCAGGTGCGTGGTGCACGCATGCAGAAGTGTACTAAAGGCAAGGATGAGAAGGACTTAATTATGTTTGTTGTTCTATGAGTGAAAAGAAATGAAAAATAAACCATATTATTAAAAAAATAAGAAAAATGATATTACGAGTTGGGAATTTTACACTCAGAAGATTAAACCAGTTGAAAAAAGCATCGCAAACTACTGAAAAAAATTACCAAACTTGTAATTGTCCTCAGTTATACTCGAACAGGTGAGAAATGATCAATCCACTTTCTAACCAAAAATTGTACTTTTAACTCCTGTAGGTATGCTACAGAGACACCTATAAGTATGCAACACAAACAAAAATTTACTTATAACCAATTGCAAATAAAAGGGATTCATCGTGGATCGCACTTTTTTGAGATTAGACACACAATTCATTGCTGGAATAATACAAATACACTGTCGCAGTGATGTATAAAATTATAAAAACAAGAAAGAGTCTTCAAAAGAGATTGTGCCTAAAAATATATATAAAGTTTAATTTAAGTAAAATGATCACTGAAGTAATCAAGAATAATCTCACTATTTTCAAGGCGGTTTTGGACCCGAATATTAACACGCTCATTACCTTTATCCATAGTAAGCCCCACATTTTGCTTCCAAATATAATATCACACAGTTTTAGGCGCATGTTTACTAATATTCCAATTCTAAATATCGCATAACTCTATCCACTCGCATGCATCTACCAGGCACGTAGCCACAAAATATGAGGTTTCTGTTCATAGACTTACACTCAATTTCGCAATTATGCAATGTGTTGTAAGCACAACCTGTGATGTTGGTTGCTTCATAATGGGTTATTGCTTAGTTGCAAGTTAATATGTGAGTTGGAAATATTATGAGAACGAAAGCTGAGGCTACATTGTTACTTTGCTACAAACACTCACACACATTTTAAATTTCCCAATAAACATTTTAGTTCAGAAGTTGTGGAAATAGGACTGAAATGAAATGGAATCGAAACAAACTTTTTATTTGGCTCCCAATTGTAACTCAAGTTCACATCTAACTTTTAGATGGAGTTTGCGTGCTAATTTTGTTTTTAGTAATCACTACAAATCATATTGAGCATTAACATTTTCTCAAAGCCTAAACCTCTTTGCGCTCTTGTTAACTGGGTACTCATTATACTTCAACCAGTTGACGCACTTCCTGCGCTGATAACGCGCAATTTAAGCATTTGAAATGGCAACTATGGCATACACCATTATTCGAATGCCAATCTAAAATGCCAACGTCTGTCGTTGCTTGCAAAATTCGGTTTTGTTTAGGTATGTATGTATGTGCGGCTACTTGACACTTTGGCGCGTTTGTAGATTACCTAGAAAATTTTGTGTTGCGTTCTCATCCAGTGTTAAGCATGTGCATTACGAATATGGAATGCTTGAACAGCAATTTCTGCGTGGTTATCTTTAGTGCTAGGTAGTAAGGTGCTATCGTATATTTGTGTATTAGACGGGAGCAAAAAAAAAAAAAAATTTTTTTTATATTCAAAATTTTTTTTATATTCAAAATTTTTTTTTTTTAAATTTTTGAAAATATTTTTTTTTTTTTTATGATTTTACGAAAAAAGAAAAAATACTGTAAAAGTTCTAGTCCTTAATATTCAAAAAAATCTTTTTTTTTGTTTGTGAGATATTATTTTACAGTTTTTCACCATTCTGGAAAAAAAAAAAACAAAAAAAAAACAAAAAAAAAACAAAAACCAAAAAAAAAAAATGTATCAAGAATAAAATTAAATAAACTGAAAAAAACTAAAAAAACATAAATAAAGAAAGGAAAAAAACAAAATAAATTTATCAAGAATAAAGCGTAAACAAAAAGAAAAAAAAACTAAAGGAAAAAGAAAGGAAAAAAACAAAATAAATTTATCTAGAATAAAACGTAAACAAAAAGAAAAAAAAACTAACAGAAAAAAAATTATCAACAATAAAAAAAAATAAAAAATAGCAAAAAAAAATTATGTATTAAGAATAAAAACTAAAAACAAATAAAAAAAAAAACAAATGGCAAAAAAAAGATAAATTAAAAAAAAAATGACAAAAAAAAAAACAAAAAAAAATTTATGAAGAAGAAAAAGAAAAAATAAAAAAAGCTAAAAAAAAACAAAAAAAAAAAAACAAATGACAACTAGTTAAAACTACAAAAAAAAAAAACATGAAATAAAAAAATTGTTTAACCCGTCTATTGTGTGCGTGTGAAGCTATTGATTTAGCACAGAAGAAATATTTCGCTTTTCCGTTTTGTGAATTTTATGCAGGGAATTGGCATAAACTGCTTGCCGCTGCTGTTCATGCAAAAGCTCATAGATTTCCAATCGTACGAATAATTATAGCTACATGCTATATATTTTGTTTTTGTATTTGTTGTTGCTGTTGTTGTTTCTTTAACCAGCACACAGGTACACTTGCTCCAGCTGAAGTGGTACAAAAGTTTGGTTTTGTTTGGTTTTGCCTCGAGCCACAAAATGAAATGCGTAAATCCACTAGCAAAGCAATGAAATTTTCTGTGAATGGATTTTGGAAATTTCTGTTCAACTCAAATTATGGCAGAAGCGAAAATTATTGTTTGACATTTTGGTGTGTGTGTGTGTAGTACGCATGGTTAGGTACTCAATTGTCGTGCGTTATAATTGAAAGCTGGAAAGGCTACATTTAACTTGTGCCAAAAATGGATTTGAAAGGATTTAATGTTGCATTTAAAGGACGCCTGTGGCGATCACGGCCAGAAATATATGTATTTAAAATGCGCTTTTATTTGAAAATTTATTTCTTCTTTTCTCCTTGTAATTCAAGTAAAAACTTTTAATGGTAATTAACAAAATCTGTGCTAAAATCTTATTGAACTTATTAGTTCGCGAGTACATTACTCATCCAAAAGCTACATACACAAAATTTAGTAACAAAAGCGCCTTAAAGTTTGTTTTTACTTAGCGCGCAATTTTTTTTTAAGATCTCAATTTAATTTCATGCCACGTAAAATCATGTGACTAGTCTCCAAAGAGCATGGTCTGTGATTCACCACTCTAATCTACAGTTGGCTTTAAATTAATATACATAAAAAAATTTTTTTCCGTAACATACTCATAGGGGTGTAATCAAAATTTTCGTAGCATATTTTTAGGCGCACTGTTTGGCAGAAAAATTCGTTTTCGAACTTTTAAAGTTATTGTTGAAGATGTTCCGATATAAAATATTCAAAAAGGTAAAGCCCAGCTTGATTGTATAGAGCAAAAGTTAACACATCAGCTGTGTGACGTTTATCACTACTCCTCTGTCTACAAAAAAAAAATTTTTTTTTTGAAGTGCAAATATTGAAAGTAAATTGCGAAATGTTGCCATTACATTATCATTATCAGCTTAGAAAAACAAATTATTAGCAGCACATTTAAAAGCAATCAACAAATATTTACTAAATATCAGCATTTCACTAAAAGCAAATTCAACGCCGTGGCGTTGTCTAACGTCGTAGAAAAGTCAACAAAAGAAAAGTGCTTGATTTGTGAAAAAGGCACAAAAATGTTAACGAATTCGAGCCTTTACAGGTTTTTTTTTTTCATACAAACACAAATTCTTTTTTTTTTACACTTACCTATCTAAACAAAGCCAAGTGGGACGTGGGCTATTCCCAATTCGCCTAAAAGTCGACTACATACAAACACACTTCAAAGTCACACGGCAAAATTGTCATGTTGAAGCAAAAAAAAAAAAAAAAAAAAAATAAGCCAAACGTTTATCAACTGCATACCAAATAGACAAAAGGGAAAGTAGACAAAAGAAGGTGTAGAATATTTTGTAGTGACTAAATAGAAAAGTCCCAGTACAAAGGCTGTTGTAGAAGCTGGTACTCAATGTGGCACCCGGCGCGTTTGCACTGTAGCCGAAGGGCTGCATGGTTAGTTAGTCTAGTTTGTGTGCTGTGTGTGTATGTGTGTGTGTGTGGTGTTGAAGTTGACTGAGACTGGCTGTTGCACGAATGGACAATGGCAGACCACAAAATAAAGGCAACATGACATAACACGGCAGGCAGACGAACGCTGTAAGCAGTCAAGAGACAACAGTAAATACTGGTTGGGTAACGAAACAACAAAAAACAAGCAAAAAAAAAAAAAGTATGAACGAAAAAAGGAAGGACTTGAAAAGACAAGACACAACAATGGCAGAAGACAAAAGTGTCAACCACAAGGAGTGGTGAGTCAACATGCAACACGCTAATATTCAAAGAAAGCTAACCAGACATACATACATACAGACATGGAAACAAGCACACCAGCATACACACACAAAGGCGTACAAAAGTTTGCATAAAAAGTGTAGAAAAAGTGAAAAAAAGCAGCAAATAAAAAAGGCACACAAAATAAAAAGTAACTTTGGAAAAGAATTAAAGCGGTACTGCCGCTATGAGTTAAAAGAAAGGCCAAAAGTATGGTAATAAAAAATTCAAAAAGGAAAACGGACTTAAAAAAGTTGAGCGCCAAAGAGTACACAAAAATGTAGCCAATACATGCAACAACTTGGCACGCAAATGAGCTGGTCACACGCTCAATCGATGAAAGGAAAGTTAGAAAATGTGTATTACCAAAAATTTGAGCGGACCAACAGCGCGAAAAACGCGTCTACCAGAGGTGGCAGAAAAAATCAAAAAAAATTCGAAGATCGATAAACTTGGTAACGTGAACTGAAAGGATTAATTTTATTGTAATTATTCAGATATCGGAATCGTAGTAGGCGAAAAAATCAACTTTTTTTTGGTTGACCTCAATTATCATTATGCAAAATTATGTTTCAAGGAATATGTTTTTTGTTTGTAAATTTGTACAGTTTTGCTTTTTTTTTAATTTTCTAGAGCTTTTCAGCATCACAGTGTAGAGTGTGGAATTGGAATTAGGTGCTAAAAAATTAAAAACAATTTTCATTTAAAAATTTTTTTGTTATGAAAAGTAGTTGCTGATTTCAAAAAAAAAAATTGAAGAAAAAAGTTTTTATTTAAAAAATTTTTTGTTATGAAAAGTAGTTGCTGATTTAAAAAAAAAGAAAAAAAAAAATTGTATTTAAAAATGGTTTATTTAAAAAAAAAAAATTTTTTTTATAAAAATGTTTTGTTATGAAAAGTAATTCTCATTTAAAAAAAAACAATATTTAAGAAAAAACTTTTTATTTGAAGAATTTTGTTATGAAAAGTACATGCTGATTAAAAAAAAAATTAAAAAAATATTTTTATTTAAAAAATTTTTTGTTATGAAAAGTATTTGCTGATTTAAAAAAGAAAAATATTAAACAAAAAATGATTAATTTTAAAAATTTTTTGTTATGAAAAGTAATTGCTGGCTAAAAAAAATTTTAAAAATCTTGTTAGTTTCAAATTTTTTTGTTATGAAAAGTATTTGCTGATTTAAAAAAGAAAAAAATTATTTATTTTAAAACTTTTTTCATATGAAAGGTACTGGCTGATTAAAAAAAAAATTTAAAAATCTTTTTATTTTAAAAATTTTTTGTTATGAAAAGTAGTTGATTTAAAAATGAAAAATATTTAAGAAAAAATATTTGTAATGAAAATTATTTGCTGATTTAAAAAATAAAAAAATAACAAAAAACATTTTTTATTTTGTATGAAATATCGCAACGGTGGTCTTAGGCGATCCTCCCACTGTTTTTATTTATAAATATTATGATTTCAGTAAATTACTTGGCTTGTTTTGCATTCTTTTCAGGATCAGTTTAGAGGCTATTCAAGATCACTCTGCTTTCTAAACTTTTACTAGACTATCCGGCGATCAGCTTAGGATAATTTTCGGAATCATTTCGTGACATTTTTGGTACATTTTTTAAATTGGTTTTGGAATCATTTTAAAAATGAATATTTTATTTGTATTAATTTTTATTCAAAGTGCCTTAACTCTTAGATTTTGAGAGTCTAAAAAAATTTTTTTAAATAAAAATCGTAGCAAAAATCGACTCTCAGCTGTCTGGTGCAAGAGAAAGTTCATTTCATATTCAAATTTTTTTATTTTAATTTCTGACATTCCACTGGCTTTCAGGTATACAAAAACAATTTTAAATAAAATATTATTTCTCTCTGCAAGTACCCCATTTCATCACTTATTCATTTATCAATTTAAAATATTCTTTATGCACAGAGTTGTGCTTTCAAATATCGAGCAACACTCAGCGACTTTCACGCAAACCAGATGCAAATTTAAATACAGCAAATTGATTACAGCAAAAATGCATGCAAATTTTATAGTTTTTGTTGTTTACTTGTTTACTTAGTTTTTGCGTTTATATTGTTACACTTTAAATTTACGTATATGTATATATAAAACGAACACGAAGAAAACTCTCCCACAAAGGCGACGAGTTGTAACATTTTGTTCAACACGTAAACTACAGAAGTAATTGAAAATTGAAGGCAAAACAAAAAATCGATAGTCATGCGACAATACATACATACATATAATAAATTTTATATGAAAAGAAAAATAATGTGAAACAAAATTTTTATAGCAATTTTCAATCAACATCAAATTATTTAGTGTATAAAAGGTGAAAGTTACGTATACGACGTGGCGACACGATGGCGTGTTAGCGGCCAGGCATTGCATGCACAGCTTTTGAACTGAACAATGCTATGACGGTAGGCTAAACGTATTTGAATTTCTTAAATGTTATTTTTAAGAAAATTCATGCTAGACTATTGAGGTGAGACATGCAAAAATTATGAGGTTTCAATAAAGTTGAGGTTTTGCTTCGGTAGTTGAAAGTGAGCTCTTGCGCTGTAGGAAATTTAGCATATTTTTGATGTATTTTAACTGGTTATGAAATTTTTTTTGAAGTAAATTCATATTTTCTTGAAAAAATTAAAAAAATGGAAGAAAAAAAAAATCAATTTCCATTGACAGTTTAAAATTAAATTATCAAAAAAAAAAAATCTCAGTACAATAGAAAACTTTTACAGTGCATATTTTTGGTTTGAAACAAAAAATTTTCTTCAAAAAATTGAAAAATAAAAAAAGCTATTTAATTTTCAAATATTTTACATACATGAAATATACCTTTCTGAAAAATATTTTTTTTTACCGCGTGACCTTTAAATATTTTCAAATCCAATTTCCAGTTTAAAATTAAAATTATCAAAAAAAAATTTTCAGTGCAATATAAAATTTTTACAGTGTATATTTTCGGTTTTAAATAAACATTTTCTTAAAAAATTATAAATATAAAAAAAGCGCCATTTTATTTTTTAAATATGTTATAGGTACATATTAAATATCCCTTTCTGAAAAATATTTTGTTTTTAACGCTTGGCCTTTAAATATTTTCGAAGTTTACTAATTCATTTTATTAAAAAAAAAAAAAGGTTTACAGTGTATTTTTTCGAAAACTCCCTAAACGCCTTTCTAATGGTAGGAGGATCTTTGAAATTACTTGAGCCCGAAATAATCACAGCCTTAAAGTACTTGTTACCGATATTTTTCAGATATTTGGATACATTGCCACGCCCACAATTTTTCAAAATGGCAATTTTTTAATTTTTGAAAATGTTTGCATAGCTAAAATTAAGATCTATGAAAAATTTGAGCAAAATCTGAGAGAGGCGGCTTCAATAAATATGCGTTTTGATATAAAGTTCTTTATTTTTAGTATTATTTAAAATTAATATAAAAGTAAATATTAAGAAGTAAAGGTCGACAAAACATAAATATTATTTAAAATTATAAATTTTTTTTTTTTAATTTTCACAAATTTTTATTCATTTATGCGCTCAAAACCCTTTAATTCACTTAACAACAGTCACTTTTTTGAATTTTGTTTGGTTTCCTAAAACTAACATTATTTGGTCTCGCACTACCCGTTCTCTCAAGCATATCCATTTTTTTACAAAACACATTACAAATAAATTCCCCTCATTACTATCGTTTCACTTCAAAGGATTCTGCAAACACTCACATACAAATTACTATTGACATTAGTTGCTTTGTATGCTCGCACATGTTGAGCTTTTCTCATTTGTGGCATTTACGCTTCAATAAGTATACTTATTCATATCTCAAGTGATTTTCTTTCTCGCACAAGAGAAACATTATATTTGCAAGCAAAAAAATAATTGAAGAATTGTAAGTCTTCCACACACGTGCATGTGTGTTGACAAATACAATTTTTTTTATTTTCGAAATTTAAAGCTATTCTAATTTAAATGTGACATTTTGTTTAGTGAGACTTTCAAGGAATTCTGTTGACGATGGGTATTAAATAGAAGGGGACTACTAATATTATTGATATCTACTATGCATTAAAAAAAAAAACTGAAAAGAATTTTCGAAATCAAAACTTCGAAAATTTTCGTAAATAATTTTTTGAAAATCTTAGAAATTTTGCAATTGGGAATAAAACAAGAAAACATATTTTATTTTCTGAATGTGATTTATTTTGGTACAGGAAACGTCAAATATGAAAAAAGCTCTTTGAAACACATTTTCGAAGGCCAGAAAAGTTTTTCAAAAGAGAGAAGGCAAAGTCTAAAATCAGCGAAAGAAGGTTTTCTTTCGCACCAGACTTAAGTTTTTTTAAGAAAAGATTTTTTTCCACTTGATGCATGATATATGAAAGTTTGGGGCAATTGATGAACGAATGTCTGAACTTCGAAATTGCTCAATTTTATCTGTTTTGAAAAGGACACGAGAAACTAGTTAAAAAAATTCTAAAATCAGGATAGAGTAAATTAATTTCGTGTACATACTGAAAGCAATTGAGGAAAAGAAAAAAAAAGTTATGAAAATCTTGTTCGAAAAAACCAAAAAATTTCTGAAGAATTTCGAAAGTATTTCGAAAATAAAATTCGAAGTGCATAAATAATTTTGTGGCTAGTTTTTATTATTTACAGCGGTTTGATAAATTTTCCAAATCAAATATTTAACTAAATTTCGAAAACTTTTCGAAGTTTGGACTTTGAAATATTAAAAAATTTACATTTTTGATTTTAAATTTGGAAAAAAAAATATAAAAATCTTGTTCGAAAAAAAAATTCTGAAAACCGTCTTCGAAAGTATTTCGAAAATAAAATTCGAAATGGATAAATAGTTTTGTGGCTAGTTTTTATTATTACAAAGGCTTGATAAATTTTCCAAATCAAATATTTAACTAAATTTCGAAAACTTTTCGAAGTTTGGACTTTGAAATATTAAAAATTTTTGATTTTAAATTTGGAAAAAAATTAAAATCTTGTTCGAAAAAAAAAATTCTGCAAATCGTATCGAAAGAACATATTTCCAAAAAAAAAAATCGAAAGGATAAATTATTTTGTGGGTATTTTTATTATTACAAAAGCTTGATAAATTTTCAATTGGACTTTTTTCGCGCAGCCCAACTTTCTATATTTATTTTAAATTCAGTTTTCATGTGCCAGCACTTAGCGCTAGCTACCTAAGCCGCAGATGGTGCTTTAAGTAGTTGGCCAGCTTTAAGAAAGTACTTAAAAATAATTTCTTGCATACTTCGAGACGCTAAAGAAAAATATATGAAATTATTAGTATTGTATTATTTACAAGGAACGACGAGGAGAATATCGAAGTTGCAAAAGAATTCCAAGGAATGAAAAAAATAATCGATATTGAATAATAAATTGACAAATAGAAAATTCTCAGAACTTTCGCTAAAGAAAACCAAAGCTGGCAAATTTAAATTTCTTAAATACGCCGAATGCATTTGAAAAGTTCGACAGACCTGTTTTCACTATAAAAATAAATATAAATGCGCCTAAAAATATGTAGGCTATACATATGCTCGAGAGGCGCTTTATCCCGCCAAAATCTATTTACCCAAATATATTCTTACATTTGCTTCGTTCTGCTGTTGTCGTCGTTATTTTTAATAAAAGAAAACTTTTCAATTGTGTAAAAGTTTTTCGTTTCAACGACTTTCATTTCAAGTTGCATATTTTTAGGCGACAAACAAAGGCGAGAGAGCGCACATGCAATCTCAAACTGAAATATGTAAGTTTAGCTATACGAAGCAAACAATATACTACAATGAAATTAAAACAAAAAAAAGAAGCAATTTCGCAAGAAAAAAGTACCAAAATAAAAAAGGTCAAAAGAAAAGGAACAAAAAAAAAAAACAAAAACAAGGCGGCATATATTACAACACACGCTACTTGTTTTCTTATTTTGTTTGTAGTGAACACGAACGCATGCCGCCACCGCCTTTGGTGAGTAAATGCATAAATAATTGCGACGACGACAAAGTTGTGAGCTCAAGGAAATGTTGCAAAAATAAAGAAAATAAAAAATCATCAACCAAAAAAAAAAAAAAAAAGCTAGAAAAACAACTAATCTGGTTTTAGAGCAGGCGTAAATATTTTTTTTTTTAGTAACAACTGACAGCATAGATATTGAATAATGAGAACAAAAGCAAACAGCAATATTTTAGAAAAACAAAGGCTAGCAAATGAGGCATAAACGTACTGTGGCAAATGAGAAAACAAGTTGAGCTGTAGAAAGGAAGCAAGGAAGGATGTGGGATGTAAGCAAGTGAGCAAGCAAAGAAATGTGGTTTTCACTTAGTTTGACGCCTGTCAATATCTTGTTGATGTGCCACATGGACGCCTAAGTAATACCTTTTTATTTATGACGTGAGAGCATGAGCGTGTGATAAATTTGGGTTCGCACAAGGTGTGCTTTGTTTGCGTTTTTTGTGCTTTTATTTTTTGTTTTTATTTTTTCTTGTTTTCCTTTTATATTTGCTACCTAGTTTAATAGTTGGAAAAACAAAAACAATGTAAAAATCGCCTACGAAAAAATATTAGTGCTTTGAGCTTAAAACAAGTATTTTTTATTTGGAATATGAAAAAACAATTTTTGGCTTTATTATTTTAGTTACTAGGCGGTATTTTAAAAGGCCCATAAATTATTTTATTTTATTTTTTATTATCTTTGCAAATGCTTTTCTTGAGTGCACCGGAGAGCAATACACATGTATGTATATTAAGAACATGACGTCAGTAAAAAAAGATCTCCATCATAGCTGATGACAGAGCCGGAGCTTTTTCCAATTTTCTTTTCAAGTGACCTAAAGTGAAGCTATTTGTAGACTTAAAATAAAAAAAATAATATTAAATAAAATTAAATAATTTGATAATTTTTGTTGAGCTTTAGGCCAGAATTTGAATAAAACTTCTTTTTTAGTACTATTCAGGTTGAAGTCGAAATATCGAACAAATAAATATTTGAATAGTACTAAAAAGAAGTTTTATTCAAATTCTGGAATAAAGCTTAACAAAAATTATCAAAATAAGATAAAATAAAATAAAATAAAATAAAATAAAATAAAATAAAATAAAATAAAATAAAATAAAATAAAATAAAATAAAATAAAACAAAACAAAACAAAATAAAATAATATAAATAAAATGAAATAAAATATCAATAAAACTAAAATTAAACTAAACTAAAAAAAAATAAAATAATAAAATTTATTTCAATTAAAAGAAATAAAATAAACTAAAATGTTAATAAAAAAAAAAAAAATTAAATAGTAAAATTAAATTCAATTAAAAGAAATAAAATAAAATAAAATTAAATAAAATAAATCCGTGTCCGAAAAGGGATCTGATGATGAGCCTGGAAACTCTGAAACATGTAATCCTATCCATCGCTGTTGATTTTTCCTTTGTAATTTTTCTCCAATTATCAATTTTTCCCAAAAAACTGACAATTAAATTCATTACGAATTATTGTTTATTTGGTCTCGAGCTAGCAAAAACTTACAAATATGTAAACAAAATAGACCGCAAAAATCCAACAACAAAATAAATTAAAAAAAATTAAATAAAACAAAATAAAGTAAAACTAAATTAAATTAAAATAAAGTAAAATAAAATAAATAAAATGAAATAAAATATCAATAAAAATAAAACTAAATTAAACTAATTCACAGCGATGGATAGGATTACATGTTTCAGAGTTTCCACGCTCATCATCAGATCCCTTTTCGGACACTGGGATTTTTTCTCCAATTATCAATTTTTCCCAAAAAACTGACAATTAAAATTCATTACGAATTATTGTTTCTCTGGTTCTCGAGCTTGCAAAACTTACAAATATGTAAAACAAGAAAGACCGCAAAAACCAACAATAAAGTAAAATAAAATTAAATAAAATAAAAAAATACAAAATAAAATAAAATAAAATATCAATAAAAAAATTAAATTAAAGTGAAAAAAAATAAACTAAAATTATAAAATAAAATTCAATTAAAAGAAATAAAATGGTCAAATTTTAGAATAATATATAAAACATTTTCAACTCGTTTTTGAATCCCTGTTCTTTGAAACACCATTTCGCGCTTCCATGGGTTCCAAAGCAAAATTTGTATCTTTGTTCCTAGAATTACCAATTGAAGTCATGAGCTTCGAACAGACCTTGAACTGATGATATTAGGTACCACCCTAATATAAATATGTACATTATGTGCAAGCATTCATGCACATCTGCAGTTCACTCGTAAGTAAGATAAGTGAGCAAAAGCAGCTGTTGCTGTTTGCTCGCCTTTTTGCCATTTTGCCAAAGGAACTGATTACGCTTAGCGATGTCTACTTAGTTTTCCATTTGTTGTGCATTATAGTTCGAACGAAGAAGTATGTTCTTTGAATTTATATTTTATATAGAATTTTTTTCCAATATTTCTGAAATTTTATTTTTTGTTTTTCAAAATTTATTTGCCATGCAACTCGCTGCTAAGAAAAACTATAAACAAGTTAAACTTTATGTAAGTCAGCGAGGCAGAGCAAAAGTGCAAATGTGTGCACCCACATACATACTAGCAGCTACAGCAATGCACTCGGCTCGATGCTATCAGCGTTGGCAGACATAAATTTATGATCAAACCAAACAGTGTCTGGCGCATAAACAAATGCAAACATGTGGGTGCAGTGGTGTGTATGTGGATGTGTGTGTGCGTGTGTGACTTTGCTGTTTGTGACAAGCTTATTGAGGATAAACTTCCTATCTTTTCTTAACATAGATATTTTTCTTTTCTACTTCAACTTGGCTTACTCTAAATTATTTGTTGTTGTTGGTAAACTTCTTGTAGAAATCTTCACAAAAAGGAAGAGTTGTAGTAGTAGTAGAAGAAGAGGCAGAAATATATATATGCATAAATAATTCCATGTGTTCTTAAGCGAATTTATGCCTTTTCCGCTTTTAAAACGTACACACACCGTTTCCTCTCTCTCCCTCTCTCTCTCGCTCTCCCACTTTTTGCATTATATTTCTCTCTACTTCACTCACACGCTTACACTCCTACACGTTGCCCTTTGTAGGAAGTATTTGCTATCGTCTGTTGTCCTTTACAGCAAGCACAACAACTACACTCACACACGACACATTGAGCGTTTGTCTCCATGCAGCGCCATAAAGTATGCAACAGCAGCGCAATAGTAAAGTAAAATTTAAAAAAATATTTCGTATGTGCTCTTAAGTAAAAACTTACATGCATAAATATGCACAGAAAACTTACTTCATGGTTTGTTGGTTGCTCACGGCTTTTTTCACAATTTTTTTTTGGAATTTTTCTGTTTCCTTTGAAGTTTCATCTCATGCATGTTTGGTTTAAGAATTATTGTTATTGTATTCTATTTTGCTTTTTTTGCTGTTTGTTTGTTGTCATTTTCGTATGTAGTAAGCAGTTGTAAGTAGTTGTAGCTATCTTGCAATGCCACTGACCTGCTTGACTTTGGCATTAGCAGCCAAGCATTCAAGTTGGATTTGCTGTGTTGCTGGAGATTTATTTTGTATTAAAATATTTTGCAGTTCTTTGTAAATGGTAGTAAGTAAGATCTGGCGCTTTGTGAAAACTTAAATTTAAAACTAGTTGCCATAAACTACATGTGCAGCTGCCTGTATGTATACTTTATTTTTGCAACTGCCTAAAAGTATGCCGCATTTTTTTTGTCAAAGGTAATTTTTTTGTGTTGAAGATTTCTGCCTTTATTTCAATTTTTAACAGCGAAATCCAGCGAAACGCAAGTAATGAAACGTTATACATACCACCCACATCAACGCAAACTGTTTCCTTTGAGTATTTGCATACTTTTAGGCGCCCACGCGAAATTACATTTGTTTAGGCACCTAATGAGTTGTACAAAGAAAAGAAGAAAAATATCTGCGAATTTCTTCAAAAAGAAAGCCTGTCTTACAAACAAATATTATTCCATACAATTTTCATGCCTCAGCATTGACTTATAATGCAAGATTTATGAAAGAAATAGCACATCAAACATAAATTAAAAAAAAAAAAATTATAATTACACAAGCGTACACAGCTGAGCGCATGCTATGTACATAAAAGGGTAATGAAAATTGTGCGTTTGATAACAGACACACAAGGGTTTCAATCACACGAACAGAGCAAAAAAGGGAATGTAAAATATAAAACCACAAAAGCGTGCGTAAGAAACCTTTACACACGTTTTATTCACTAACTTAGATAGAGATTGGTGAGTTACGGGGAAAGAAGAAGTATTCAAACAAAGTCAATCGATATAATAGGCTACACGTAAATTTTCATTGCATACTTTTAGGCTTGCCCCATTGCATGCTAACTAAATGTAGATGACTTATACTTTTTACGAGCTTCCTTGAGAAGCCTAGCAACAATTCAAAATTTATTGCTTACAAATTTTTAAGTGGAATTGTGCGTTTGCCATTTTGCCAGTAATCTTGATCATTCCAACAGGTGTATACATACATACATATATTACTTGAATTTTTTTTTGATACTACACCCACTCTAGTGAGCTCGTTAAAGCGTTTTTATCGTTCCTTTCATGCTAGAAGCCTTTAAATCAGCAAGCGCCTTAAAGTATGCTAGTAAAGATAATATATATATACCATAAGTTACTACTTCCAGCTGAGCGATATGGCATGACTGCGTGAAACAAAAGTAAATGCTGTATTATAAATGGTGACCGGATTTATATTCAAAATCGTGCGCCTAAAAGTATGTATTTTTTGTTGGTTTTTTTAATAGCGGTCTTCAACTTTTACTAGCGCATCGAATCGCCATCAATTTACATGCTACTTAGTTTTACAAGCATTTTTGTTACGATGTTATGGCGGTTACAAAAACGTAGAAAGAATAATCGTTAAATCGGGGCTGCTTTACCGACCAGTCCAGATTCCTTGAAAACTCAAAGCGCATACTTTTAGGCACATTTAATATTATTCTGGCGACAGCCGCATATAAACCTTATGAAACGAGATTTGATATGACCAACTCTGCATTTAAATCATAGAAAAGTTTTCGTAGCTAACCTTTCAAGTATTTCTAAGACGTGCATATATTATTAACAGCCTAAAAGTATACTATAAGAGTTCTATTGCCTTAAAACATTTTACATTACTTGCTTTAACTTATTGTAATTATTTCTCAGGGAAAGTACTCTGTATAGTAATAAAATTTAACGGCTCTATAATACACCGACTCATTGCAAAAGTTCTCCTGCTAACGCTTAAACTATGCATTATAAATGGTGACATAAATTTTGAACTTTCGTCATTAAACACTGCTGCTTTTTGAAGGGTTAATTGTTAAATTTGGGTCAATGGTGAAACAAACAGCTGAGAGTTTGTGACACACAAGTTTTCTTAGCGAAATTTTAAGCAAATGTTATAATGTGAAGGCTACTTCGAACTTCCAGTCAATCTACATTATACAAACATACAATTCTTTGCTATATTTAGCTTGCCAAACATAATTCAGAAATAAGCTATTCTACTTGTCAACATTATTATGGCTGCTCCCAAAAGTATGCCATAAAGTTGGAGCATACAAATATTTGCTTAATAATGGAGTTATGACTTTCACATTTTAAGTATAAACATACACAAGTCTAAGTACATGGCTTAAAAATAACAAACGAGCATGCTTTTAATAGTAGTATCAACAGCTTATGCGGTGACCTTTTGCTTCTACGCTATGAACTTTGCTTTCAATACCAAATTTAATTGCCTACTTATAGGAGTCTGGTTATAATGTCGCTTTTTGGCTTTGTCATAATAGTTTACTTACACGCTAACTAGCGAAGGGTTACATTTTACGTATGTGATACATTTAAGAGGATTTAATTTTCAAAAATATAACATACTTTAAGGCTTGGGTTTTTTTTATTTATATGGAAACGTTTCTTAAGTTCTACAAGGCTTCATAATAATATTTACGAAATGGAAACAAGTAAAGAATTGTAAACCAATACTATTGGATTTCGGCATAAAATCTGTTTGCAAAGCAGACCAATACATGGAAGAAAATATGAAAATGTGTTGCCTAAAAGTATGCAACTTGTAAATACTGCCATCAGTAATAATAACAAGTTATCCACTAGTATTATGTGATCAACTACGAAAGGTGGTCAGAAGAAGGCAAGAACGTATTATAAGCAACCACAAAAAGTATGTTAAATCAAACATTCAGGAGGCTGAAGCACGAAACCCAAGGGAAATGCAATATTTCTTATTTCCTATGCCTAAATGTAGGCAACACATACGCACACGTCATTAGCGCTTGTTTCCAGCAAACTTTTTGTTTTCCAGTTATGTATATCATGTTTCTCTTACAGGGTTTACCCGGAAATCTCTACAAAATCAAACAAAAACAAAAGGCAAACAAATCATTGCAAGTATGTCATACACAGACACTGAGCTAGATCAATGAACCTAGGCAAAAAAGCAACCACAAATGCACAAAAACAACGAACATGTTTTCATAAAAAAAAGGAAGCCGACCTCGAAACCAGCAACCTGAAAATAATCATGTGTGCTCATAAAGATTAATTAAAATTGTCATTTGTTCTACTACTCCCTGACGCACTCACTGATATTTGCTACTTAATGCGCCTAAAGGTATGCATTTCCAATGAGTGAGCACAAAATTTAAGATTCATGTTACAAATGATGTGGCTACTTTTGACAAAAAATAAAGCTTGCTACGTTGCAGTTCGAATGCATGAAAGTGAAAATGTTCCATTATTTTGAAAGCAGAAAAATTATCACGTGACTCTTCTCTAGCTTAGCAGCGTTTTGGGCGCACCACGAAATCACGAGCAACAGCCGCAACAAGCGCACTCAAATATTAAAAAAGTTGAGTAAAAGCAGTGAATATGCAATTTTAGGCGCATGTGTCGCGTTGCAGTTACACAAATTAAGTATTACATACATATGTGCAGCCACAAAGTATGCAACATAAAATGAAAGTTGTTGCCCTCGCTAGAAAGCAAGCAAACATTTTTTTGTAGTTTTTTTTTTTTTAAACACAACTTTTGTTGCTGCTTTTTGTTACATATTTTTCACCCCTCGCACAATTTTTGTAGGTCGTTAAAAAATTGTGTTTGTATACTATGTCATTGCTAATGTTTATGTTGCAGCTATGTAGCATACATTTAGGCGCATTTTGTATTCATGGCATGTTAGTGGTTTTTTGCGCTCACATTTTGTTTACTTTTTATTATTTTTATAATACCAGCCTGACGTGTAAATTTGTTTTGGTTAAGCTTTTTTGAGCGAAAGTAAAAACTTATTATTAAAAAAAAATATATTTAAAAAAGTTTTTAATCGAAAATAAGTGAAGGTTGCGCTTTTAAATATGCGACAAACTAGTGTGGCAAACATAAGCAAATTTGTATGAGAATTTGAGAGTTGAAGGACATAAAGATAAAAGGAAATGGTAACCCAATTTATAAATTAAATTTAATTTTTTTGATAAAGGTGAATATTGAGCACTAGCAATTAGTTAGGTGCGCCTAAAAGTATGTTGCACTTCAATATTTTTCCGGTGCATCATATTCTGTTGGCAGACATTTAATTAAATATAGCATACTTTCAGGCGCATACAACATTTTTCACTATTTTTTGACGAGAGTTTAAAAATGAGAAGACATTTTTACAGATTTTTATCCGACGCCAAAGAAATATCACAAATTTTCCAACATTTTACAAAAAACAGACAGATAGGGAGAAGTCAATGAGTTGAAGGTTAAGCATGGTGATAGCGAGAATATGGTGAGAAAAACTGGAAAAGAGCGTTCATGCTATACAGTCAAGGCCGCACGTGAGAGGCAGAGCGGTGAATGGCAAGGGAGTTTGAGGAAACCGAAGTACTATGAACAGAGAGATATATGAGGAGTTACACACTAACTGTTAGAAAAACTCGTGCCTTTATAGCTGCTACCCTGACACCCTTGGTCGAACTAAACAAAAAAATATTTTTTTTTTGTCACGAAATCTTCAAATTTTCGACAAAGTCTCTTACAACTCCTACACACTTTATCTCTAACACAACACAGCTTAGATTACATACAAAAAAGTAGTCAAGTAGAATACAAAATTCTCAACATCTTTATCACAAAGAAAGAAAAAATATTCAACAACAATTTAAAATATTTATACGCATACTTTCATTGCGCTTTACTCCCACACAAATATGTCCAGTTTACACGTAACTAAAAGAACCAAAAAAAAAAAAAGAGCAATAACTCTGGATTGCTCTTCAGTAAATGTCTTGTGTTGCATAAATTTAAGCTACGACAAAAATGTTAGCCATGAACAAAATACACAAATACACACATACATCGCATCATCACACTTTAGTTGCACAAGTGGACACCACGTCAAGTGAACTGGCGACTGCTTAGCAATGAACAACAGCGTAGGTGTCTCATTTTATGGCCCTGCTTCTATTGCTGGCTGCTTTTCTCTAAAACTTACTCGCAACACTTTTTAGTAACAAACGAGAACTTTTTGTGCAAGGTGTTAGTGTAGAAATAGAAATGAGATACACAACGCTTTTACTCTCATTACATGCTTGAAAAAGTTTTTAATTATGAAACAAGCATTACTCTCTACAACAACAAGCTGCTACTTGAGTGCTATGAGTGGTCATTGGAGAGGTGCACTTGAGAATTTCTTTCGCTTACTTTTACAAACATTAACATTTGAAAGGCTGTTTTGAAAATGAAGAGCGTCTATACATATTTACTTCTAGGCAGCTTTTTGGGTGGTCTAGTTGTTGTTGTATTGAAAAAAAAAGAAGAAAAGCTTGAAAGTGCTGGCTATACTTTTAGAAGTAATGAATGAATTTACTCAGGGCTTGTACGCTTAACTAAGAAAGCAGCACTTTGTATTGTTTTTCGTGTTTATGGATTTTTTATACCCAGTTGCGCACAAGGAGTAGCTTCACTTATTTAAATTGTAGTTACACATGGTGCAAGCCTAAAGGGTCTTGATAATTCGGTAGATTTTTGAAAAATTTTTTTTGACAGTGTTTTGTATTTTCAGCCTTGCAAATTTAAGAAGAAAGGAAATATCAAAACAGTATTATTTTAAAATGAGGGAGTTGCCACTTATTTCAAAAATTATAAACAATAAAAAATCCTAAACTTTATTATCTCATTTAATTTGAAACGGATAAACGAGAGAGCATCAGAGTGTCAATGAGCAATAAATAAGTATTATTTTAAAAAAGAGCGTTGCCACTTATTTAAAAATTAGAAATAATAAAAAAAAAGATTTTTTTCATTTAATTTGCAACTGATAAACGATGACGGTCATGTTTGAATGTGTCAATGAGTGAAAAATAAGTATTATTTTAAAAAAGAGCTTTGCCACTTATTTAAAAATGACAAATAATAATATAATCCAAAACTCGGCTTTTAATTTAATTTGAAAGTGATAAAAGATGACAATTTTTATTTTGAGAGTGTCACGTATCATTTAACAAAAAGAGTGTTGCCACTTGTGTGTAAACTTATAAATAAAAAAATTTTAAACTCGATTTTTTTATTTGATTTGAAACCGAGAAGAGATGGCAATGTTAAGTTTGAGAGTGTTAGTACATAGTAAATATTATTTAAAGAAAAAGAGCGTTGCCACTTATTTAAAAATTAGAAATAAAACAAAAAATTCAAAACCGATTTTGTAATTTAATTTGAAGCTGATAAACAGTGACAGTTTAGTTATTATTTAAAAAAAAAGTTTTGCCACTTGTGTGGGAAACTTTTAAATAAAAAAAAAATTCAAACTCGATTTTGTAATTTTATTTGGAACTGATAAAAGATGGAAATGTGAAGTTTGACAGTTTTAATGCATGCTAAATATTGTTTAAAAAAAAAAGCGTTGCCACTTATTTTAAAATTAGAAATAATAAAAAATCTCAAATTGGGTTAATTAGGAACTGATAAACAGTGATTGTTATGCGTAAAGTTTGGGAGTCGCAATGCACATTTATTATTATTTAAAAAACAGTGTTGCCACCTGTTTCTAAATTATAAAAAAAGCCATTTGCTGAAATAATTGGTTTTAGTTAAATATAATAACATGGTTGATTGAAGTTTGGGCAAATAAAAACTTAATTTAAGAAAAATATAGAAAAGCGTTGCCACATGTTTAGAGGAAAACGAAATTGAAAAAAAAAAATAGGTAATTTACTCAACTAAGTCGATTCAAAACAATAAATCTTGCCGTAATTCTTCAAAGCGCAGTTTGAATGCATCAATTTGGTAGCAGTGTTGCCAACTAGTTCGCTTAATGAACTCCTCAAACCCACAGTTGGGTATAAAAAATATATTTCCTTCCTTAGAGACATTACATTCCTCGCTTCTTCTTCATTGTCTTAACTAAGTATTGTTACATTTCAACTCAGCTCCTCATCCTTCTAGTGTAAAAGCAGAGAATCACTTAAAATAAATCACATAACACCACTTAAAAATCCACTTGAGCGTGTCTAAGTATTCGTGATATCCTGCTTTCACACGCCTTCCGAGTGACTAATTCTTTTTTTTTTTTGTTTTTTTTTTTTGTCTTTGATTTCTCTTTCCTTGTACTCTTTTGTTGCTAGGAAGCTGGCTTGGTAGTCATCAAAAAAAAAAAAAAAATATTCTATTCACTGCACTAAATCTCTTGGCATCTTCTAACATCCTCAGCGATACCAGCGTATACTTTCTTTCACCATCAGCTAGCAAATAAAGAAAATTCAATGCATTTTTTCGCCTACAACGTTACGCAAAAACTCATTTAACGTGACAAAGTGCACTGAGTGCCTGAGTATGAGAGTAGATGTAGTGTATTAGCAAATGAGTTGCGTATGTCTATAGCAAAAAGAATCAAAAAAATGTGTGTGCCTCAAAGTGTTGTAGCGTTTGAGTGTTGTGTATATGTGTGTGTGTGTGTGTGATGTTAAGAATTGAGCGTTAAGTAAGTGGCCAAAGGAGTAGTGCTAAAATTGTTGCGTTGCTCAAGCTGCAGGCACTAAGTGATAAACGCACTTAAAACTCTATATCAACATAATGAAGTGGTACACTTGCTACAAATAGTTACTTAGAGCTGAAAAATCTTTTCGAGTAGGACACACATCACACAAGCGTAGGTTGGAGTATGGGTTACGTATACACTTAGGTAGGTATGTCATGTCAAGATGAACGCACTGGAGCTGTAAAGTGCTACGTACGGCTGATTTGCAGAGGTTATAGAAATTGGCGGACATGTCCACGAAGGTCTTTAAACCTGCTTCGACCAAGTAGCTGCCTTGTTCCTATTCAATTTAGTTCCTACCAGCTTTTAAAAAATAAAAGAAAAATTTTTCAAAGCAACTCATAAAACACTTTTTCGCGCGTAAATTAAAATCAAAGCAAAATAGCTAAATGTAATAAAAAACACAAAACGATTTCAAGAGAAGTGCTAATAAATGAAATCACGCAATGCTACATTAGCTGAGTAAACTGAACTGCAATTGACGTAGTACCAAAATACTTGCGCGTGTTGTTTATTCACAAAACACTGAAACTGATTCAAAAATAGCTAAGTTTTAAGTGTCACTAAAAGCGTTTTAATAATAGCGAGAAATTAGAGCGAATTAGCACTTTTAATGGATCGTTGCATTGTTTTATGCTTCAAGCAATTAAAAGTATTTTGAAAATCTAAAGATAACTAAGAAATTTTAGCACGAAACGAAGCTATTAACCCATTTAAACAATTTCAATTTTCTTTTGAATAAGATTTAAATTCAGTAGCTGAAGAAAGTCTAGAGTAACAAATGCAACTATTTCAATTGAATAGTGAAGTGAACAACACGTACATATGAACACTTAAAAAACGGATATAGAAAAATGGCAATTAAATCAACCAAAAAGGCAAATGTCTCCTGACTTAAGTTTTGCATGACGAAGTTTAGCGAAAGGTATGTTAATTTTAGCAGTTGAAACGATTTGGAATTTTCGAAATAGTTTTGAAACGAAATGGAATATTCGAAACACCTTGCAAATTTAACAGAAAAAAGCTGCAAAAAGTATTTAACCACAATTTTGAATACCTAGAAAAAACGCCATGCCATTTGTATCAAGATTTATAGCATTACTTTGTCTTCGACGGGCAGTCTATTAGAACAGAGTTGTTGGCAACGAAATTGATTAAAAACTAGGGCAAGATATATGCTTTATAGCCAGAAAATATCTTGGACTTATTCAGCATATGAAAAACGCACACAAAATATCAAATAATTTGAGCAAAAAAATACCTGCACCGAATTGGAATTATCGAAACAAACGTTTTATTTGTTATATGTACATATATGGCGAAAAATGAGCGGAGCTTCAGAGCTAAAACAGTTCGAGCACAGAATTTGTAATAGCAAAATAGAAACAAGTTAAAGAATACAAAAAAAAAGTGAAATACACTAACTAAGAGGTATTCAGGTCACCGACGCATTGTCCGCTTAAGCGTTTTTGAAGCTGAACAAAAAAATGTAAGATTAAACAGACATGCATTACTATAAATTCCACAAAAAATATTAATGCTGGGTGTACAGGAACGAAATGGAATTTGCGAAACGAACAATATTTTTGCAACTATTTAAAAGACTTATTAGGTTGGTTTGATTTTCTATACAAATGGTTTTAGTACAAGCAGTGTAACAAGATGGAATTTATGAAACAATGCTGAATTTTCAATAAAAAAAAAACAAAAGCAAAGTTGTAAATTGAATTATATCTTCGCAAAATAAATTTTCCTCACAAAAGGTAATTTGCAAAGTTTGTTCAGTACCATTTAAAGGATTTCACACCTTTGTGTAACACTTGATTGCACTGACACGCTTAAATTTATAACAACCACAAATAGCTATTAGCTTAATACGCTAATAAAACACACACAAATACACATACACAAACGACCACTACTGCATTTAATTACATTATAAAATGAAAAGTCACCTGCTAATGTATTGCCAGGCGAGGTGCAATGCGAAAGCAAGATGAGAGCGAGACCAAATTACACTTTCAAGAACAAATATGCATCTAGGGAGGAAGTAGAATAAATATGGATGTATGTATGTGTATGTATAACCCATGAAATGTGTGTAATTTCGCCACAATCGTATCTTTGCTACATGCGGTTTCTACTGTCCGTACAGTATTGCAATGCTTATCTACTACTTCATCATCATGCCTGACATTGATAAATTTTATCAGTAAGAGAATAAGCGCATAGCATAACATAACATACACAAAAGCGCAGAGGAAATAAAGCATAACACAAAAGTGATGTAAGACTCACATACACATACATATACTTGCACGTTTAATTCTTATCGTAGAAAAGTCAATGTTAACCTTAACGAACAAACATTTCAAAGTGAAAGTGGACCAGCCGGCCAATCGTAAGAACCATCAGCGTAGATGTCATTTTGTTAGTGGAAGTGGAACAACGGTGACAGCTACACTTGTTTACTTGTAAGTTGATAATGGAATATGTGAGTAGGTATAACACAACTGTAAGTGTGTGTGTGTGTGTGTGTGTGTGCTTACGCTATAACCACAATGAACCATGTCCTTCCCTGTCCACTAGCTCAACATAAAATAATAATAACGCTTTATTTTATTAATATCATAACCATGAAGCTGCTGATGCTTTTTGCTGGTATGCGAGCGATATAAGGTGGTATGTTTGTTTGTATGTATGTTGAGGTAGGTAAATTCATGGCTAGGGCGTAGCTTGGAAATAAAATATACTATTAAATGAGTCAAGCTATGAAAAGATAATTTTTTATATTTTCCAATGTGGCAGCATGGCATCTGCCTGTGACAGTAAAGTGGCTAGGTGGGTAAAAGAAGAGTGGAGTTTGAGATGGAAATGAATATAATATACCCAGCTGGGAGTTGAATTATAAAGTGGTTCAATGAAAACAGTGATACACGGCTTTGAGTGAGAAGTAGGCTGAAATACAAGAGGCAGCACTGAAGCTCAATAAATGTGTACGGGTGGAGGTCATATACACACATATGTAACTTGAATAAAAGAGAGAATAAGAAGCTTGTTTAAAATATGTAAAAAAACCTATAGATATATGTACATAAGTCTAGTGAAAACTATAGCAAAGAACATTTAAAAAGTAAAATACTTTGGTATTTGGTATGCAACTGCGCAGGAAACCTACAAAAATAGAAAAAAATAGCAATTGGAACGAAATGGAATTTTCGAAACAGACATTTAATTTCTTAAATACGATGAAAAATGGAAATACGTTGGTATTTATTTCAAAACCGCATGCAACTGCGCGCAAAAACTACGAAAATAAGAAAAAACAGCAATTGGAATGACATGGAATTTTCGAACAGACATGCCATTTTTTAAATACGATGTACAAATGCGAAATGCAGTAAAAGAGTTTACAATTTTTCAAAAGAGAGTGTGAGTGGAATCCAACTTCTATCTAAAGGAAAGGGAATTTTCGAAACAGATTTGGCATTTTTTTAGATATGAAGCAACTATGAAGCGAAATGCAGGAAGAGATGTTGAAGTTAAAAAAAAAGTTATCGATGCAGATCAATTAGCTGTCGTAGAGAATGCCGCCTCAGTTCAACATACATAATTCGCAGAAACCTTATTGATTTTGGAGTTATTAAAGGGACATTCTATACTGAATGCTTTATGTTCGAACTCATAACTTCTCGAGTTCTTTGCTCTGACAAGTTAATTCTGTTTTTTACGGCTTATATTAAGATTAAATCCGCTATTTGAACGAAATGGAATTTTCAAAACAGACATGCAGTTGCTTAGATACGACGAGCTGGCTTTAAAAATGTGCAATATGGACGTACGGACTATTTTCGGAATATACCAATATTCTCATATACAGGCCAGAGCAACTGGGTATAAATAATGACGCCGTATAAATGCCCAATGACCAACATCAAATGTCACCAACATGAATACGCAATTTTCATGGCTGACTACGGCAATGTTATAGTGCTTTAACACATAAAATATGCAGCCCTACAAGAAAACAACAAACAAGAGAAAACAAAAAAAAAACACAAAGCAAATAAAAAATGTAACAAAAAAAAAGAATAAGAGACAAAAGCACAATGTGTTGAGGGGAGGGTGTAGGTACAAGCAATGAAATGTGCGATATGCATATCTTGGCATATCGTATAAATATCTTAATAGTTTGTGTTGAAGGCAATTACTTTGATAGAGCCTCATGACAACGGTGGCGAATTTTACTGCCCAAACGTCATCCACATTCACGAAGCTGAGGGAGATGGCATAACAGCATTCGGCTGCAATGGGACAGCGAAAAATTGTGGCATCTGCGACTATCAACAGTGCTATATTTCAGTGAGCGGATATATATATTCAAAAAGCACAAAAAAAAAAAATATAATACGACTCATGCAATGCGCCTTAAAGTATACCTCAATTTTCTTTTATCGCTGCCTGGATGGTTTCGCGTTCGTTTTCTTGTTTTTTTTTTTTTTTGACCGCGGTAAAAATGTATGTTTTAGTACAAGTATTTCATGCGGTGTCCACGTGCTATCAAGCCAAGTTTAGTGTAAGGAATAATAGCATTAATAATAATAAAAAATCAACAGCAACAAATTCATATCAATTGCCATCACAACTAGTACTATTCTCGCACTTTTTATTTATGTGTAAGTATCAGCAGATTTCCCAGCTAACTAATAGAAAGGCGAAATATGTGATTAATAAGGAGCTTTAGATATAGGAGGCGCAGATATGATTTAAATCAAATTGGTTGTAGGCGTTTACAGGTCTGCTTGAAGGACACGTATTTGAAAACGACGGAATCGAAAGATTCCGACAATTATTCGAATTCGAATACGATGCAATCGAAAGATTCCGACAATTATTCGAATTCGAAATTGTTTTCGATTAGTTTTCCGGGTACTGCTTGTTCGATTCCTTAAGGTTTTGACCATTGCTGTTGCGTCGAAAAACTTTTTAAATATAAAAAGCATCCTACGAGCACATCAATGAAACGAAACCTCGTCCAAGGTAGCCTAGAACCCTCTTGGTTACCTGGGTAGTTAAGAACTCGGAACTTCCTATTGTACCAGGAACCTATTTATAATTGCAACATAAACAACAAAGTAAAAGTTAACTACTGCAGGTGAATAAGTTGGGAGAAAAATCTCGCTAACACATTTACAAACCCACAAAACTTATTTAGATAGAGACTTGCGATAGACCACAACAAGCACCATTTTGCGTAAATAAGATGCTTTTCTAAGATTGGGTCATTATTTAAATATGACCACAGAGACTTATGCGTAAATGTGTGCCTATGTATGCAGCATACCTACGCCTGCTGCTTACAAGTCTTCCAAGGAATGCTAGGTAACAAAACAAAAAACGAAGTCAACGCTGTCCCACTACCATCATTGCTATTTCATCGTTAGCTGGTAATAATTTCCCATTTAAATAGCCATAAGTTAGTGGCATAAAATAGACTCTGGGGAGCTTAAAGTGGACTTATGGCGGGGTAAGTGGTTTGTGTGTAGGTTTATGGGCGTAAGAGCTCATACTAGTTGTACGTATGTATGTAAGTAACTAATAGGCCAATGACTTGGGAAAATGTTGGTCAGGGTATTAAATCGCTAAAAGAGTGTCTGCAGTCGAGGAAGTTGACGCAAAAATATATTTATTAAGCTTGTTCCAATAAGTGCAGGCAGTATTGAAATAAATGTACCACTTTATTTTTCATAAGATAAGCCGCGCTAAAGAAACAATTTTGTTGATACATACATATGTAAGTATATGGAACTTTTCCGAATTTTCGAAACATATTTAATTCGTCTTTATAACAAAAACATTGCTGATTATATGATATTGCAACATAGTTCAATGTGGGGGACGAATCTTGAAATGGTGAAACAATTTGGTATTTTCAAAACATGTCGATATTTTTGGAGTAATAGAAAAACACGATATTGCAGAATGGGATTACATGGACTTATCTATATTAAGGTGCATATTAAGTGTAGAAACAAAGTGGAATTTTTGAAACATCATGCTGAAACGATTTGGCATTTTCGAAACATAACGAAATTTTTTGAGTGTTTAAGCAAATTGGAAAAACTCCATACTGGGTGATTGCAGTATACAGATCAGGGTTCGGAAATGTTCACTCTCGTTCGCTCTTATTCGTGCTGCTGAACAATGAAAAATATATATTTGCATTCCTGTTCGCCAATACGAACGCATAAAAAAATCCTCATCGCTCGTATACCCGAACACATGCTCGAATGTTCACATATACCAGATGTATATACATGTTGCTTGCCATCACTGCATATACCAGCTGTATGTACATGTTGCTTGCCATCACTGCATATACCAGCTGTATGTACATGTTGCTTGCCATCACTGTATATACCCGATGTATGCATATGGATATGTACATCGATATGTACATGTGCCTGAATAATCGTTTTGTTGTTCATGTTCTAAACTGAACAAGATTGTTGTGTGCAGAATGTTGGAGTAGTAAATGTACATATGTGCTTCGATTGAATGCATATGCATGTACATATCTTGAGTGGCATATTAGGTATACCGAGCGCGTGGGATTTATTCAAGGACGTATAGGGATACGTTCGAGATTACTTCGGGACTATTTCGGGATCATTTCTGGACTTTTTGGAGAATATTTTTATCAAATTTTCGGGATAATTTTGGCACTTTTTCGGGATTTTTTTTGGACTCATTTCGAGATTGTTTTTGGGACTATTTGGAATATTTATGAGACTTTTTCGGGTTTTCTTTCCAACCATTTTGGGACTATTTTGGGCCAATTCCAAATGTGGTCTGCATTATTTTAAGATTTTTTGAGACGATGTTAAGGAACGCAACTTACCGCAAATATGTATATTGCACTAAATACCGCTACGTAAAATGATCGCAACGCATGTTTATTTTAACAGGCAAAAATTCTACCCATATGTACATATGTACACATGTAATTACTATGTGAACGTGTGTGCATGCAGGCAAATTAGTGGCATTTCTCTTGCTATTGTTCTGCTAACTAAACTCGTTATCTCACACACACAAATAAGTAACCAAAACAATAACAAGGGAAAACTGTTCAAAAACTGCATACCTATGTATACATCTTTATGTTCGTGTGTATATGCAAAGCAGGCAAAGGGTAAGGGATGACAGATGCAGGCAATTTTTAAATATTTGTATCTAAGTGGTACATTTTTTCATTTATGGTACGTTATTGGCACTATTACCATAGTTAAATCGTACGTTAGAGGGATTTCGTCATTCGCCACTAATTTGCCTGCATGCACACACGTTCACATAGTAATTACATGTGTGCCTGTTGAAATAAACATGCGTTGAGATCATTTTACGTAGCGGTATTTAGTGCAATAGGTATATTTGCGTCTCAAAAAATCTTAAAATAATGCAAAACACATTTGGTCGGAAAGAAAACCCGAAAAAGTCTCATAAATATTCCAAATAGTCCCAAAAACAATCCCGAAATGAGTCCAAAAAAAATCCCGAAAAAGTGCCAAAATTATCCCGAAAATTTTATAAAAATATTCTCCAAAAAGTCCCGAAATGATCCCGAAACCAATCCCGAAATAGTCCCGAAGTAATCTCGAACGTATCCCTATACGTCCTTGAATAAATCCCACGCGCTCGGTATACCTAATATGCCACTCAAGATATGTACATGCATATGCATTCAATCGAAGCACATACATATGTACATTTACTACTCCAACATTCTGCACACAACAATCTTGTTCAGTTTAGAGCATGAACAACAAAACGATTATTCAGGCACATGTACATATCGATGTACATATCCATGTGCATACATCGGGTATATACAGTGATGGCAAGCAACATGTACATACAGCTGGTATGTGCAGTGATGGCAAGCAACATGTATATACATCTGGTATATGTGAACATTCGAGCATGTGTTCGGGTATACGAGCGATGGGTATTTTTTTATGCGTTCGTATTGGCGAACAGGAATGTAAATTTGCCTTTTTTTCAGGTTCGCGTGTAAGAAACTATAAGTATATACTTGAATAATTATAAACGAATAATTCCGAACCCTGATACAGATTCACCTTTGAAAAGTATATTTTGAGCTTACGAACAAATTGTAATTCTCGAAAAATACCCTTTTATAAGCAATAGAAAAGTTTCATACATTAAAAAAAATATTTTTTTTTTAATGAAACGTTATTAAAAGCTCTCGATGAGTTGAATTTTGACAGGAGGAACAATCTGGAATTTTCGAAACAAGCGATTATTTTGTGCTAGCAAAGCATTTTAAAGCTATATAGGAAACACGCTGATTAATTTTCTGTTGAACGGTTTACTATGCATTTTAAAAAAGTTATACATATTTCATTAACAATTGATATATGTACGAAGTTCTGCACCTATTTTAACAAACTAAATAGCTGCAATTTACAGCTGATTAGCATTTAAAACGAAGCAAAGTATTTTGCAAAGTATGAATAACGTTACTCTTGCATTTGGGAACGATTTGGAATTTTCGAAACAGGCAGAAGCGACAGTGCTATAGGCATTTTTACATCTAATATAATTTAAATAATTCTTAAAGTTGAGAATATTCACATTTATTTCTTTCCATAAACTACCAGTAGTTACAATTTAAATCAAAGTTCAGCTTTGACAGCCAAATGGGCCAAAACAAAAAACACATGCGGATATATTTCATTTAAAGAGAAAAAATAAAACCTTACAACATTAATGGAAAACCATTTATCAATGCTTTTTCCATATACATTTGATCCCCAAACTGGTTAGGACGTCCCACAAGCATCACTTCAATTTCGTTGTTGTTTTTTTTTTTTTTTTGTATTTTGCAGTTAGTTCTGCCAATAACAAATAGCATGACTCGAATTTAAATTTAGTTGAAGTTCATTTTTCATAGAATATACATACTTTTATATGTGTAGGTAGGTATGTATGTAGTTCATCAAAATATATCGATTCAACCAATCATTTGTGGTTACGGTGCAGTTATAGAGTTAAATACAAACAAAAAAAAAAAAAGAGGAAAATATCCGCAAGTAAAAGCGCCCAAAACAACAAGCAACAGTTTTAAATGGGCTCCAATTTTTCATAGTCATAGAGTAATTTAGCCAAGCAGAAAATAGATCAAAAGTTTGTGGATTTTATTTACTTTTATAGCAAATGCTACTAAATTTTTTTTTGGTTGAACATGAATTTTTATACCCAGTTGTCAAATTGTGGGTATAATGTTTTGGGTTATAGTGCAAAATGGTATTATTTCTTCGATATGTATATGAGTTATGGAACACAATAACATCGCTTATTACAGCATTTAATAAAACCTTTCGTTTGATACCCATATTGCAGAAAAAAATATTGGATCACGCTGCTTCACATAAAGCCCGATAACTCGAAAACCGTTTGAGTCATTGAAATAACGGATATCTTATATTATAAGTTGGACATATAATAATGCAAAGTTAAAAATTGCTTTCAAATCTATTGCGCAGTTTTTAAGTGATGCGCGTTCAAATATACAGACAAACAGACAAAAGTTTTTAAAACTATTTTTTTCGAATTTCGTTGACTCAATAATGATAACTGTCCTCAATTAGAATGCAATTTGGGAAGAGACATCTCCTATTAAAATTGATGTTAAACTCATACTTTCTGCAACTGGGTATATACATAGTTTACCAGTTTCATCCACACTCTGACGAAATTTCATGTCGTTTGCTAATGGCACAAAAAAAAAATATTGCCAAACTATTTAAAAAAAAAATATCAATACACACAACTGGTTATACAATATCATGTTGTACCCTTATTCACTCTTTCCTCTTCGATTTGTACGCTTTCAAAACAATGATTAGAAAAAAAAAAAAAAAATCGATGTTAGTTATATTTTATATTTCTACCCACATTTTATTTTGCTTGCTATGGCTTCCCAAAGGATTTGCAACGCCAGCCATATAATATGCGCTCAAACAATGCTATGTTGTTGTTGT
The DNA here is from genome assembly GCA_951509765.1 of Sphenella marginata. Lineage (NCBI taxonomy): Eukaryota > Metazoa > Arthropoda > Insecta > Diptera > Tephritidae > Sphenella > Sphenella marginata. The sequence continues at coordinate 95,852,012 of OX608080.1, read as the reverse complement.
TAAATTTTCTCTTTTTTTCTTTTAGCAACCACAAAACCAATTCACTTTTCATGCTAACTTTAGTTTATTTGTTCACTATCAAAAACAAGAACATTTACAAATATTAGTTACCTAAAGTAACGGTGTACAATAAAAGCATTAGGGAGCTTGGCGCAGGCACAAGAGAAAGAGTGAGCGCGAGTGAACGAGGCAAATAATAGAACGAGTAAGCGAGCAAACTGGGAAGAACGCTGTCGCTGATACTGCAATAGTCAGCAGCATTTCAATAGCTTCGTTAGTTAACGATTTGATTGATTATTCGACAACTGAGTGCAGATGAAAATCCAAAGGAGAATGGGTTGAGAAGAGTGTGCGGAGGCTGAGCTGTGGGAAATAGCATTTTGCACGCAACATTTGTGGTGAGAAATATTTTTTTTTTTTTTAAATAAGAAAAAACCAGAATTATTATTCGACAACAAAGGATGTCTAAAAGCAACACGAATAATAAGAAAATGGGTTCACGCTTAGAATTTCGTTTACTTTAGAGACTCGAAAAAGTTTCCCCGAGCGCCCAAGGATATACCTTTACAGTTCTAAAAGTAAACTTTGTGATTGCGAATATGTTATTATGGCCTTCGCATGCGAATGTGTGACGTAACTAAGTCATTGTTGGTGACAAATTACCGTTGCTTTATTTGTTGTTGTTGCTGCTTCTCTCTACTGTGAAATTTTGTAGCGACGTGAGAGGAGGAAAGTCAAATGGATTTGAGACATTTCAAACACTGTAACGTGCGGCAACGTGGAGCAAGCGTGTTAGAGAGTGAGTGAGAAGTACAACAAGTTTTGATAACAATAACAACAAATACATACCCATATACCTACATATCACTACTACCTTGTATTAAACTCTGGTTAAGCTAAAAGGTTATTGCAAATCGTAACAAAAGTTTTGTGTTATTCTTTTGTTCAACCAAACTTTGCTTAGCTTTAATAGCGACTATTTGTTAGTAAACTAATGTGTGAATTGTTTTTATGCGCTATGTATTGGTTTAAATAGATGGAAGGCAAAATTTAAGTTTTTTCAAATACCCCAAATTGTCAAAAAAACTGTGCAATAGTAAATAAATTGAAGAAAATGCTTTCTTTTCTAAGATTTCAAGTTGTGTTTCGAAAATTCCATTTTGTTCCAACATTATTTTTAGTGCTAATAATGAGCAAACTGGAGGTTTTACTCTAAAAGCTAAGTAAAATATCACTTTATTCCAAAAAAAAGAGTATAAAACTGCGGAAAAGTAAAAACATCTCTAAAATGCTATTTACTATGCTATTACGTTTTCAAGCATTGATGACTTTATAAAACTGTTGCAAATAAATTCGTTTAAAATAGTAAGTATCGCATTAAGGCTACACAGTCCTGCAATAAATGCAAGAAAAATAAGTTTATAAAATTTAGTTTGTTTCTAGGTAACATGTTTGAAAATTACACTTTTTTGATGAAAAGAATTTGATAAATATGAAAATTTTAGACTTGCCTAACTATGCTATGTGTAAAGAAAGCATAATTTTAATGTTTCGAAAATTCCATTTCGTTCCTGGTATAAAAAATGTACGTAACCGCCTATATACTAAAATATTTTGCCATCTCGCTCAGCGAATATTTTATATTTTAGCATTTCTATGCATAATTCTTAAATGAAATAATTTTCTCTATATAAATCAAACAAAAATTGTACGTATTAGCTTTAAAATAAGCAAGCAAACATTTAAATTGCAAACAAATATTTTCACAACAAAAATCAATTGCCTCATTAGTTAATGCTTTGTACAGCTTTGAACAGCATTCGCTAATACTACACAATCCCTCACATTTTAATACATGCCAATTAACAAGCGTTTGGCATACAAATAGGCGCTAACACATTTATGCGAAAATAAACTCATATACAGAAATCCAATTAATGCAAACAACATTCTGCGTGCAACCGAAATGTATAAACAAATAAATGTGATTTTATCTTTGTTGCATACACCAATGTCACACAAATGCTGTTGCACATTAGTGCTATGGATGAAATTTTTTTTGTGTTCAACGCCTGAATGTATGCAAAAAGTAAAAACATACATACATACAATTTTGTGGTTTTTCAATTTGTTTTATTTTACAAGTTGTAAGTGCAATCAGCGAGAAATAAACCTAAACAATGGCAAAAAACATTTCCAGTACAATGTTTGAGCTCTTCCGGGAGGTTGGCATACTTTTAGGCGCATGTATATATTGTATGCATACACATGTGAATACCCGCGAGTCACACCACATGATTGCCAAGTCACAATGTATTTGCAACATTTTGCAAACAAAAGTCGAAAAGGCAATTAAGTTTTTATTTGTGTTCATGATTGTTACTTTTGTCTTTGCTATAACCTTTGTATTGCATTTTGTTTGCTGTTGTTATTGTTTTTGTTTTATTTTTTTTTTCAAGTTTGCCTATAGTTAGGCAACAATTGTTTAACATAAAGTGGCGGAAACTGCTTCGAGGTAAAACACCGATAAGCACAATAAGAATAACAAATTTCAAATGTGAGTAAGAGAAAGTTCAAACAACAAAAAAAAGAGTGACTTTCACACGCTGCACAGAGAATGCGATAGCAGTAAAGTAAGCTCAATAAAAGTGTTGCCAACTATTGTGCGAGGTGTGAAGTTAGCCTTCATGGCATTTGAGCACCTATAAATCTAGATTTAATATGGCTGTGGCTACATATGCCACAATTGCTTTTACACTTTATGCATGCAAATACAGTAATGGCTAGTGGAGTGGCATTTGTATGCAATACAGTTGCGCCTGAATGTAGGCTATATAGATGAAATATTTCAAAAACGTGTCAGAGCGAAGATTTTATGTTTTGCTTGTTGGATATAGCAGTGAGTTCACATTTTTTCAGGTTTTCCTTTTTTTTTTTGAATGCAACTATTTCGCTCATCAATTTCTTGTTTACTCTCTGAGTTGTGCGTGCTCCCCAGTTTGTCAGTAGAGGTGGGTAAGTAGAGTATTATACAGCCCAAAAAATAATTGCTGTGTCATTGAGATGCATTCTATTTTGCACTTTCTTTTACTATTTGAAGCTTAAACTCTCTTTAGTTACTTCGCTTCTCGTTGTATAGTTGTTTATTCGTTCATTTGTTGTGCATTTCTATTGCAGCATTTTAGGCGCACGGGAGCTCACACAAATTTGGGTCAAATAAAATCAAAGTAAAAAACGGAAAAGCGATTATTACAAAAGTTGCATGCGTTTATTCCGAAATGCATTTGTTATGATTTTTGTTCATATTAGAGCCGTGCTATGAATGAGCGAGTTGGTTGTTTAAGAGACGTAACGAAGTGTGTTCCATTATAGCTTTAATTGCGCTTGAAATATTGTACATATTTATGTTGTTTATGCTTACAATGAAAACAACAATTTGCTGGGAAATCAAACTATGAGCGTTTTGCCCTGAATACTTTTAGCTTCTGTTTCGAAAATTCCACACTAGTGTTACTCTACATGTTATGATATCTAGCAAAAGTAATTTAACATCTACAGTCCCAATAATATTTTGTTAGTATCTGTGAGGAGTAAAGAAGCTGTGAAACAAAATGGAATATTTGAAACACTTCATTTTTAATTAAATCTGTTAAAATGCTGAACGGACTGCTCGAACAGTGTGTGGGACATTTAACAAGAGCAAACTATTTGCTTTCAAATTCATTTGACTAACAATATTTCCAAAATTCCATTTCGTTCCATCGCTTTAATCATTTCAAATGTTCCACAAAAAGTATAGGCTTTTAACAGGATCACTTAATACAATTAAAAATTAAGTGTTTCGAATATTCCATTTCGTTTCACGGCTGCTTTTCTCTTCACTGCAACTCAAAAAACATTTACGAGCCACACATATCATCTTAAATGATATTTGCCTTTTTTATTAGCACTTGCACCTTTGCTTAGCTTTATAAAGCACATAAACTGCCACCTTTAGACATTTACGAAATTTACCACTTCAATGCAATCATCATTTGAATTAAACTTTCCTTTAAATAATTGCATAAAATGTGTTTTCCCTCATCATGATTGGCTTTAATAAACGCGCAGTTAGCAATTTTGCTTGCCTACTTTTCAGCTCACACATTACTCAGTTTTAATGTTCAGCACAAAAATATACGCCAAGTAGCTAACTAATAATTAAAACACAACAACAAAATACCTCATGACATGCAAACCTATTCAAATTTTTCTTTACGGCTTAAATTTTTTATTACTTTTGTTATTTCTTTTCAAAAATATTTTCTACACTTTTCACACACCCTTTCGCTTTACTTCTTTTAGTATATATGGGACATTTAAATTCAGTTGCCATTTGACCTGCTTTTAGGCATCAGCTTTCATACAACTTTTACTGCTTTGCTTTGGCATGGCATATTCACTACCTACCTATTTCTTCGTGCTCTTAATATTTGCTTAACGATGTGTTCTACTTTTTTGGGGGAACATACATGCGACACGCAATTTTTTACCCTTTTCGAGTGGCAATGTTGAAACTTTCGTACTTTAAATTGATATGTTGAGTTAAAATGTGAAACTTAATAGGATGGCGCCTAAAAATATGCATGCCCAGGTGGTTATGAGTTAACAAAATCAATAAGAAGGCAGTTCAAACTTAGCCTCCATTCGCTATTTGAATGTTTTTCATTAAGTTTTCTAACATTTTACGATAGCACAGAACTCAGAGATCTAAATTGATGCTCATTTATGGATTTTAATTAATGTGTATTTTCTTAGTAGCGCCTAAAAATATGCAATAAAATTGATTCCAAAAAATTTTAGTAATCGCAAGTTTGAAGAATAAATAACAATAGAGCTACGGAAGTCTAAAAGAAAATGATTTTGAAGAATAATGGATCCTGGAAGATAAACAAATTTCGCATTTACTGTTTTTGAAGAATTTGAATATTACAACGTCAGCCTAAAGGTATGCAGCACATATTTTTGTTATTATTTTTGAATTATGTAATATGGCCTAAAGGTATGCAATATTTATTTTCTTTATTAATTATCTTAGCTATTTTCTATTTCGTCACTCAAATATGATTATACTTTGGCTTAGTTGTAGTCATGGATATTTTAAAAAATCTATCTTTTGTTTCCTTTCAACTGTGGAATGTTTGAAATTATATTTATCTAGACCTTTGTAATACATACATATGCTTCAAAGAAAACCAAATCAATGTGAGCAATATTTTGTCATAATAAGCTATTTCTAGAAAAAGATGTATTAACAATTTCGTTAAGCTTTCTCACAAAAATGTTGAATAAAAATATATATATTTATTTATGTGCTATGCAATTTGAAAAATTGAGCTTTTAGCACATTTTACATAACCAACATTAAATGCTCATCAGCAGTACTATATTTGATTGTCATCAAATTTACTAAGCAATAATTTTTGTCTTCGTTTACTTTAAAAACTGCTATAGATACGGGCAATAAATGTAATGCAATCTATCTCACTTTTCTCTCCACAACCTTATTGCGTATGCTTATGCTTAGAATAACTTGTAAAATCACTGGCCTATTTTTAGGCTCAAATCACTACAACTACAGAAGCACAAATGTGTAAAAACTTGTAACTTAGTTGTCGTAGTGTATACTCTCCAACGCCTTAGAGCAGCATCTTCAACGCACTGATGGCATCAATAAATTTAAATACCGACAAAACACTAACGAAACTACTAAAACAACGATAAATTAGTAGTAGAGCACTACTAAGCTTAATTTTTAGTAGTCTCCACATATACTGAACTAAAAACCTTACATATAATTTATACAACTACAGTTTTTTCTTGTAAAAGTAAATGCCGTTGGCGCAACAAAAACAACAACTATACTTGTCTGCTATTACATTTACTTGTGTAAATTTGTGTTAATTTCATTTTATTACTTTTGATTACATAAACTCAAGACTACTAAATCAAGGGTAGCTGTATAATAAACAAGAAATGTTTGTGAAATTTTTGGAGCATAAAGAAATTGAGATATGAAAGCCAAACGAGTATGAAAGTAGCTATTTTTCATTGCACATTTCTTTCCGCTGTACTAAGTATATCTTGGGATAGGCTCTTACTTTTTGATTTTTCATAACATTTCGACTTTTGGTGGAATTTTTTCTACAATTTTTCCGACATTTTTACATCCATGTTCATACTCGTATATACAGATTTATTGTTTGACTTAGGTTACCTCCACTACATTAGCTATATACTCGTATGCAATAAACAAAAGGAATGTCTTTTCTGAAGAAATATGTTACAAAATAAATCTAAATATTTCATTTAGAATACAAGTATGTACATGTAGCCTTTATTTCGTCACATAAACGTAAATCTTTGCTTAAGAAAATTGTTGTATGTAAAGATTAGTATCAGCTTTTATGACCGCTGACAAGAGAGAAACATACATACATACATACATAGTTGCACAATAAATACATATGAAAATGTAGTCTAACATGTAAATTCAACTGACAGTGGATTAAAATGTGCCAGAGGAGGATTTTGTCGCAAACTGTATCTTTGAAATTAAAATGGGATTTACTTCAAATAGCCTATAAGTATAAAAATAAGTGCGCGAAAAACAATATAATAACCAAATATTTTCAAACACATCCGTTCAAGCTCGATATAAGTCACAAATAACGAAAATAAAGAGTGTTTCGAAAATTCCATTTTGTTCCTAAACAATTTGCAGACATTGGGCTTTCATTTCGTTTAGCTAATAATAGTTTTGTAACGACATTCTTCAGATTGTGTGTAAAGTACTACCTACTACACCAATGAAAAACAGAAACAATCAATGTTCCATTCATTAAAATTCCACTTCCAAAAGTTTCAGGGCGTTTGAAAAAAAATTACTTAGCCAAACATATTTTCCACGTACGAAGTATTTACATATATTTCAAATATGAAGCAAAAATGAAATGTTTCGAAAATTCCATTTTGTTCCTAAAAAAGATTTAATTTATTTCATTGACCGCGAAATCTTCAAATGTATTTTCTTTCCCTAGTACTGCGTTTTTATCAATATTTAATACAAAAATGTAGCTCTAAGCCTCTAGTAAATGTAATTTATTTCCTCTAGATACGATTCACCCGCTTTAGCTGGATTATTTGCACTAAAAATTTATTTTCATGCCGCAAATTTCACTTAAAATAGCTGGCACAAATTCAATTTAAAATCATTGGCTGACATCAGGTGTGCGCTGTAAGCTTATTCACTAACTTTTGTTGCGTAAGCTCATTTAAGCTGCCGTTTTGGTGGAACTCGCAATATTGTAGCTAGTTAAAAATTGTGCACTTAAAATATGTATTTGCCTGTACACCCTAGCAGCATTATATAGCGCGCAAAAAGTGCAAACTACTTTAATTGTAAATTTTGTTGTAGGACCACTCACTCCCTCGCTTTCAGCTAACAAGCAGCTGTCATAAGCCCCCAATGGCTGTTAAGTACATATATGGTATACAAACGTTTTGTCTCAAACCAAATGAACTAGGCCAATGATTATGCCATTGCTGTTGTTGCCGTGAGTTGTGGCGAACGTTACTCGTAATGCCAAAGGCTTATACAAAAACTTTTCCTATATGTTAATTATGGCTTTGGAAATTTTTTTACTTTTTTAGTCGAATAAATTTGGATTAGTGTATGAGTGTGAAAATGGTATGCACACGTATTTGCTATCTGGTAAAGGAGTATTTTTGCTAATCCTACACACATACAATGACACGATATATGCACATACAATCATACGTATGTATGTATGTACCTACTTTTTGATTTTTAGTAAGCAAACTTTTTGTGCACAAAATTGGAAAATTTCGGCGAACATTTCTCGCTTAATAAACTCGTACGTTGAAGAAGTCACACAACCAGACTAAAAAGTGGAAAAGTTCTTAGAAAAACATTCTTAAACTCAATAGCTAAAGTTTTGCTTGCAATTAAATTCTTGCCAATATCTTAGCAACTCACGGCTTAGCGCATGGTAAGCATTAATTTGATATACAGATAACAATTAATTACTTGATTTTACTCATATTTGCTAAAGATAAAGAAACTGGCATAAGATTCTTTGTTCTCTTATTAGTGGAAATTTTGGATTTACATATGTATGTATACGCTAGCACAGTCGTTTAGTGAAAATTTTATATGAAGTTTGAAACTTAAGCAATTAAAGCGAAAAGTACCGTCAAGTGCAAGGACGTAAAAACGCCTATTAAGTGTTTGAGAGGGCCACACAAAGTAAAATATTTTATTTACATTGAAATTTTAAGCCCACTTTTCAAATTTCTAGTAAAAGAAACGAAGTGGAATTTTCGAAACAAAGTGGTGATGGGCAATTTATAAGTAGAATTGGTTATTAAGTCTTATTCAAGAGCACAAACGTAATTTTACTTCTCAAAAGTGGTGCAGAAACAAAATGGAATTTTCGAAACAATGTCGTTTGACATTTGTATTTTACGAGCGAGTTTGCTTATTAAGCCTTATTGATAACCACAAACTATATTGCAAGTAACACACTTCAAATTTCGGAACATACAAACAGTTGCGAAACACATGAACACTTAGTGGCACGAAATGGAACTTCGAAAACACCACAATTTTTGCCGTTTTCTATAGGAGTGGAACACAGCTTTACACATTTCTTTAAATGCGTATAATACGCACAAAAATATGTTTAACACCAGCCGAATAATTGGAACAGAACGGAATTTGCTAAACTATATTATACTTTTCCAAAAATAAAGTGTCAAATTTTTTGTAGCATACAATTTAGTGATGACCATGTTGACTAGGTAAACATTAAAATCTTTTCTTATCATGGAACAAAATGAAATTTTCGAAACATATTGCACAGATTAAAAATATGGATACAATTTGACTAGAACATAAGGATTAGTAATTTTTGCCATAAATTTGCTGCTAGAAACGAAATGGAATTTGTGAAACACTTAGAAAATTAACAAAAACTGCAAAAATTTAAAATAGAAAGTTAGATCCAAATACAAATTATTGTATTTGCGGATCACATATTCTCAATTTAAATCGACTTACTTTTAGCTTTTTGCTGAATAAGTACAGCAATGACAAGCATTTAAAGCGAGATAGATTTTTAAATCAATGAAAACACATCACTGAAGTTTTGACTAAAACGAGTAGCTTCTTGGAAAGCAAATACTCACATGTATTCAGCTTACATAAGCTGATGAGGCAGATGCTTTACTTTTTCACGTAGAGCACACATTTTAAATGCAATAAAATGCTTACGTGTGAAAGTTTAGTATACATTTAGGCGTTTGCTTTTGAGAGTTCGAGTGTATGGAAAATATGTGTAAAATAAACAATTATCATGGGTATACGACTTAGCATACTACTTTTAACTTTTGTCTTCTTCAACTCTATTACATCATTTCACACTTTACAAGATTTTCCATTAAATTTCATTTTCAAGCAAAACAATAACAAAACAAACACAATAGTACAAGGCGTAGGCAAAATACACCAAACGGCTTAAGTGTGTAGAGAGAGACAGGCCGTAGGAATATAGAAAATATGTGGTTAGATAAAAAGAAAAGTTAGCAAGAACAGTAGAAAGTAAAATGTAGGGGTCCCAACACAGCAATGAAGCGATTTCCATTCACATAATTGCTATAGTTTCTTGTCAAGGCATGCGAGTGCTTCAGAGCTGTTAGGCTCTGCTGTAATCATGTTATCTTTTCATTGCCTTTAGCTGCTGTTGTCTGTAAGAATGTATGTATGTATGTACATACGCAGTTTGCACTCTTTTTCTCTGCTCTTGCATATTTTTAGGCGCACAAAAATACAACAAACAACTTGAGGTATATAAAAATTTATGATGCGCCTATACAGCCAAAAATACTGACTTTAGTTTAGTTAATGCAGCGGTTTCATACAGTAAGAAAGTAAACTCGTGGCTCAGTGTATAACAGTGAACAAAGTTTTGCATAATTTTAGGCGAAGTTGTAGTGCACAGTGGTATAAAAATGTTATATATATTTTTTTAAAAATTAACCAACTTAAAGATTTTTGCAAGATGCCAAATCTACGGCTGACTAGGAAAAATTTCGAAACTTGTAGCAAAATTTTCTTAAAATTCAGTTTAAGAACAAACTAATAAAAACATTTTAATTTTTAGAAATACAATATAATTATCAATTTTTCTCACTACTCTTGATTAACTAACGGAATTGTCTCTTTTGGATTTTTAGTCATATATTTACAAAATACTTCACTGTGCTCTGTAAGCCAGCAAAACCCGCACCGCAAAATAAAATTGTGCAAAAAAAAAATGTAGCATAACTTTAGGCGAAGTTTGGGCGCATACGAAATGCTTTATATACGCCCGTTGAGATTTTTAAATTTACTCGGCAGATAACAAATACATTTTTTTTATATTTTTTTTTTGGAGTGTTTTTTTGTTGTGGTTATGTTGCCTTCATGTTTTACGCTTAATAAAAGTCGAAAAATATGAAGTGCAAAAAAAAGTGATGCATGTATATGTGGCTAGGTCAAAAGGATGGTATACGTTGAAGTGAAAAAAAAAAAATAAAGGAAAAGTGCGCCTTAAAGTATGCCAACTGATGCTGTGCAATAACTGCAAAAACTTGTTGGTTTGTTTTGAATCTTTTTTTCTTCTCTTTTCTACGTTGTTTCTGTTGTTTATTTGATTTTTTCCCACAAATTCTTTTACTTCACTTACCTTAAAACTTTCCGCTTCACTTTTATTGTTTAAATTTTTTATACGCAAAATTTTAGTTTTCACGGTATGCTTAATCTAAAATTTTTTTCAGAGATTTGTTGTTCTTGCATAACATTTTTTTCGTGCTACATTTGCATAGTTGCAGTGGCTTTAAAATGGTGCTAAAGCTGTCAAAATCAGCTGGTTTATCCAGTGCCATCAAAACGCTCAAGCGCAATCCAGTTCGTTTAAAACTGTTTTGCTCGTTGTAATAAATTAGTATAGTTATTATTTTTTTTAAATCTCCGAGTTTTTGTAATTTATAGCTAAGCAAGAAATTCATGGACACTTCTGTATTTTTCTACGAAGAAATTAATGAACGGAACTTTTTTATATGAAAGAAAAAACTTCTACTCGTTGAAAAAAAAATTGACAAAATTCAGCAAAATATGTGAAGAACTTAAGATTAATAACTTATTGCAATAAAATTTAATGGACTACAAAACGGCATACTACAAAAAAAAAAATTTAAAATTCTGGGAATAAATTCAAAAAAGTTTTGAAAATTTTTTTTGTTGAATTTTGCGTACATTTTTAAAACGAAGGTTATAGTTTTTGTATTATACCTTGGCCAATCTTTTAAAAAGGCTTTTTTAAAATTATTAATTTTTTTGTACCAAAATTTGTGAAAATATCTTTAGGTACCATTTTGCCCGCCATTGTAGTACAAGTTCGATTAAAAAAAAAAACAAAAATATTATAAAATGAAAATTCCTGGTACTAGCACAAGCTTTAAATTAAAAAAAAAAATTATTTAATACAGTAACAAAACTCTTTACAAGTACTTCCTCCGACGCGGTGAAATATTTCCCAGTTATATTGAAGTATTTGCAGTATTTAATTCAATTAATTTTATATAGCAACAATTATTTCTGAACAGCATACCTTGCAATTTTTATATATAGTATAAAATAAATACATACGAATACCTGCTATAAATAAATGTTTACATAAAGTAAATGTATCTACACACATACAGTTGAGTTCACAATAATAGCAGTGAGATTAAATTGGACGAAATATATTCGAGGAAATAAGGGGAATCTGTTATTTTAATAAATTTTATTTAAAATAGTGGGAATTCTATAGCAGAATACACTTGCGAAGAAATTTCTAAGCTTCGACGAAAATCAGACAAGGTAATTAAACTTGAAAAAAAATGGCCATCAAAGTCTGTAAATTTATTTCCACGAATTTTTGAAAAATTTTTAAGTAGGCATTTGTGTAGTTCAATCAATTTTGTTCAACAATGTGGACGTTAGAAATTTTTTAAAAATTGCATAAATTTAGCGAAATTTTTGGGAGAGTTCTGACTTCCATTAATATACTGATATATATATTGATTGGTCTGCAAAACTGTGTACCCAAAAATTACATAGAAACTCTGCCAAAAATATTGGCCAATTTTGATTGTTATTTTTTAAAGTTTCATTAAATTTTAAATTTTATTTTTGAAACCACTTTACACTTTTTTTTTTAATTTAATTTGTGGAGAATATTTTAGTATGTTACTTTATAGTCCAATGAATTTTAGTTCAGAAATGTGCAAGTCCGAACTAGCTCAAAAATTTCACTAATTTACTAGAATTTTTATTGTAACCAATATAAAATGAAATTTTGTTCATTCGTTTGAAAGAAATTGAAAAAATGACTCAACATCCTCGACGAAAAAAATTCTGAAAATTTACGGAAATTTTTGAACAACTTCTAACATGCACATTGTTGGGCTTAAATTGATTGGGCTACAAAACTGCATACTCAGAAATTTTCTAGAAACTACAAAAAAAAAAAGAAATTTTTTTGCAGTTTTTTTTTTTTTTAATTAATTAATTTGTGCTAACTTTGAAATTTCTTTTTGTGTGGATTTTGTTATGTAATTCACTATATATGTTAAATGGAATTAGAAAGCATAAAAAAAATCTTTTTATGTCGCCGTAGTATACCCCATTTAACGTCACTACTATTATATTGCACACTACTGCAGTGTATACACTTACTTCAAATATATGTAGATTGCCCTTGTAATCATAACTTACTGCACTGAACTTACAATAGCGCTGTGAAATTCAATTAAAATCACTTGTTCATGCAAATAATAATGCAATTACTTTGTTTCAAAAAAAAAAAAAAATAATAATATTACTTATAAAAAGTTGCTTAAATGCATACTTGTGACTGCATATACTTACACACATATACTTCTATACATATACATAATTAATACATTATAAAAAAAAATAAGTCATCAAATTGTTTATTGTACTTACGGACTGCATCAACGCCAATTGTTGCTGGATTCCAGGTCAGCAATACTAACAATAGCAACAAAGTGGCTATGCTGGACGACGACGTAGCAATGGCGTTTGTAAGTTTGTTCACGTTGCTGGTAATGGTGGGGCTTGTGACTGTGAGCGCACTACTAAGTATGCGTGTGTAAATGGTTGTGGGTGTAAGTGTTGTTGTAAATATTTTTTTTGTTTTTGTGTTTGTATTTGCAACATGATTGTTGGCTGCTGGCTGTGCTGCCATTTGCAGCCCCATATTATTGGATTTTAAATTGAGCTGTAGTGAGCGTGATAGCAGCGTCGGTAGCAGTAGCAGCAGCAACAACAACAACAACCAAATCAATACTTTGCAAGTTGGAAGCTTTTGAGTGATGGGCGCTTATTTGCGTTTGTAGCCTTTTAAATTTTTAATTCCTTTGTCGATACAAAAGTTTAAAGCTGTTTTAAGTGGTCGCCTACTGTATGCTTCCAGGCGGCATTTGTGGCTTGTTATGGCGGTGTTTGTTGTTGGAAGTTTTCGTGAAGCTTTTTTATTTTTGTTTTTGTTGTGGTGTGCGCTCAATCTTGGCGATCGCGCGGCGCCACTTTTTTGGAAGCTTTTTCTGCCGACAAGCTTTTACTTTGTGTTCTATTTTATATTTGTTGGTATGCTTTTGAGGAATCGCTTACGAAAAATATGCGCTTATTTTTAATTTTTCTTTGCAAGCTTTTAAGCTGCTTTCGATTAAGCTTTTATTTCAGCTTTATTTTATTCCTTCAAGCTTTTAGATTTTCTGTACATGGAATAAACCTCACAAAGCTTAAGCTTTTGTCTGATCTTTTTCGCAATAAAAGCTTCTTTTTCAATAAAAGCTTTTTGTGTATTCCAAAGCTCTTGGAGACTTCGCTTTTTTATTCAGCTCGACTGGTAGGAATTTTTAAGTAGAACTTCTTTTCTTCCCTTAAAGCTTCAACTTTTTGAGCTTTTGTTCGCTTTTATTTTTCTTCACAAGCTGACTTCCATATTTCATAGCTTTTTCGTTTTATTTTTTGTAGTTGGAATTTTAAATAGCGTTTTCCTGTACTCTCTTCAACTCTCGCAAGTTCCACAAATTTTAAAATTTATTTTCCTTTTCATTTTATTTCCCATATTTTATACTTTTCAAAAATCAATATTCAACTTTTGTTTATCTTCTCAACCACTTCTTCATACATTCGCTTCCTCGCTTCGAGCAAACACTTGTCAATTTAGACTTTGTAAGCTTTTATATTAGAAAATTGCGACTTTGCTATTTAGCTTGTCATTTATATTGTTTGTTGTTGCTTCTCTTTCTTGCAAACTCAGATACATATATCTAGCTACTCTTCTTGGTCATACTACCTTAGTCTCAACTAAGTACTATAGCCCTTCGCCCGTTGCACTTGTTATGCGCTCGTTGCTTCTTGTCTGCTCCGTACTACAATGACACATCAATAATTTGACAGTTGACATTTGCCAGCGTTTGACAGTTGTATTTACCGTTACAATTCACAATTGTTGAGTGTCGAATAAGCGCGCACACACACAGTAGGTATGAGTTAAATTAAAAGTTAACGAGCAACATTGTTGTTGGGTCGATTGAATGACAGTGGTGGTGGTGGCGTCAGCATACCATCAAGTCAATGAGGGCAAAAATTGTAATAATAAATGCAGACAGACAAGTGCAATGACATTTTCGGTAAAAAGAACAAGAAGCGCAACAGCAGCGTTAATGGAATTGATGAGAAATGTTGAAAATTGTGTTTCTTTTTTTTTTTTTTTTTTAAATTGCGCGCGCAGTGGTATAACACGTAGATTTAAATATTTTTTTTTTTTCAATAAATTGTCGTGCGTTTATTTGACAGTTCAATTCGTCGTTGCAATTTCAATGCATTTATATTTCATTTTAATTAAGTTAAATTTTTTAAATGCATTTTTTTTTATATACGCATGATTTGTGTTTTCATTTTATTTTTTAATCATTATTATTATTCATTTTTTTTAATTTTTTTCACACCAAGAAATTTCAGTCATTCGTCGTTGACGCAACATGCCGCATGAGCCGAAAATCATCGGTTATAACGAGATGTGTCAGTAGATGCGATGTCATCATCATCATTATTGGCATGCAGTGCATTAATCGATATGTCAAAATTGGTAGTAGTAAAAATTGTTGTAGTTGTAGTTGATGTTGATGTTGTTGGTTGTGCAGTGGTAGGCGTCGTAGCGTTGGAAATGGCCGCCAGCGTTTCACAGTTGATTGTCAAATTCATTCACAGCAATCACAGTGACCGGCGCCGCGCATAGAATGGGGATGGGGAATAGTGTGCGGTCACGCGCATACATTAGCAAAAACAACAACAAAAGCAGCAGCATTATCAGCATAGATTTTTCGCATGGTATTTTGTGTCATAACAAGAGCAGTTAAAGCAAGTGCAATTGTAGTGGGGAGTTTCATGCAAGTTGACATTTTAATTAATGACCACGAACAATAGTAGCGTTCGTATTTTCGTGACATATTCCATTGTTGAAATGGCACCATTGATTGTAGTAAAAAAATATAATTGTACGCAGAGATTTTTGTTGTAGCCACACACATAAACACACGTAGCAGTTGTTGTTATTTTAGTCAGCGCGCGCCCATTGTTGTTATTGTTATTGTTGTGGGTAACCAAAAGAAAAGATTTTGTAGAAATTTCTTGTTAGCTAAAAATACTTTTACCTGCTTTGAATACTTAATTTATGTGCGTGTAATGCTTTTTCGCTTAAGGAAAGTAATACTAAAATATTTGTTTTTTTAGTACTAATAATTAGTAGGTTGCTCAGTGATGGTCTGAATGTAGACTGCAGCTATCGTTAAACCAAGTGATTGCTTCATTTTTTGAATTGAAAAATATTTGTTTTTGATAAATTATTTTTCCGGCGCTTTAGAATTTCATTTCCATATTGTTTTAAATCTTCTGAATATTTTTATTTATTTTTATTCTATATTTTATTTTTTTAATAATTTTATTTTGTTTTTGTTTAATAATTTTATTTTACAATTTCAATTATTTCGCTGAAACAAAAATAAAAATAATTTTTATTAGGCAAAGTCTTTCATATTTAAAAAGTAGCTATTTCGCCTCGTGTGAAAAACAAATTTAGTACAATATATTTGCAGTACTAAAAAGTCGCTGAATATATATGTATTTATATTTCGAAACAATACATACATATATTTAAAACTAAGCACCTAGTTCATCCAGTACGCAGAAAAATTCAAAAGAACAAGACATATTTTTAGAACAATTTTTTAGTACTTATACGAATACAGTCTGGTTAGGTAAGCATTAGTACTGAATTTAATACAGTTAAAACCTGATGAGGAACTTCTAAAATCTAAATCCTTAGCCTTTTATTTTCATAAAAAGAAATACAGTACAAAATATTTTTAGTACATGCATATGTTTAGAAAAAGATATTATTCAGTTAAAATGAGCAAAGATATTCAGCTCGAAAACAAATGAAAATGCACTTCAGGACGCATGTATTTTTTTAGAACTTTTTTTAGTACTAACAATATTTTTGTTTTCAATTCAAAAACGTCTAAGAAACTTCTGAAATCTCGAAAATCAAAATTTTTAGCCTAGTATTTTTATTAAAAGAACAATACGTTTTAGTACAAAACATTTTTAGTACAAGCATATATTTATAAAAATGTATTATTTAGTTGAAATTAGCAAAGACATTCACCTCAAAAATAAATGAAAATACCATTTTATAATTTTTGAACTGTTTTTAGTACTAACAATATTTTTGTTTTTAGTACCTAACTTTTAGAACTAAAAAATATTGCTTTAAGTACACTATTCAAAGCTTTTTCGTTTCTCCAAACACGCAAAAGGAAATAATTTAGTACACCATAATTTTTTTTTGCCCTTGAAGCAGCTTTTCTAGCCAATACAAATTTTGAAAAATGACAGAGGCACATTCTGATAAAAAAAAAAAAAAACGACAAAACAAATATGATCACGTGGCTTTATATCCCTTTGCTATGCGAAATAAAGTCAATTGACCTTTTTTTCGTTGATCTTGTTACCTGTTGCGCCAGATGTAATGGCATCACAGTTACAGAACTGACTGCTCACGTTAAACAGTAAGAGATGTAATGAAACATTGCATACTTTTTGGCGCCAATTGTTTTTAATACGTTCGAGCTCGGTTTCAAATTTTAACGATATTTGGTATATGTGCTCAAAAACTTCCTTTGGTAAAAAAAAAACAATTTCTCACATCAAAAACAATTTTACTATTCGAACATTTATCTAGAATTCCTATCCAAGGCTTTATTTAATGTCCAACTAACCAAACAAGCTCAACACAGTTCATCGTTCTGTTTATTTTTGTTTTTTGTTTTTCTTGTTTTCATCAAATAAATAGTAATGCGATGAAATAGCAAATTTGTTTTGGCAGCTCACAATTGTGGTTAAATGTGGCAATAGAGAAAATAGAAAGGACGTATAAAATAAGGTAGACAACAATTTAAATGGATGTGTGACAAAAAAGTTAGACATTTATAAAAGGAACAGATATAAGGACTGGCATGTGCGATGTCTCAAATATCAATTGCAATTAAATTGATTACAAGTTACAATGACATTATGTGAGCATGTTAGGGCTTTCGAAATAAATGAAATGTGGTAGGTATCCGGGTTTATATTTGACTAGTGACATATATACAAGCAAAAAGTATCAATTTCCAAACAAAATGAAATGGCGTAAATGAGTGACATATAAAATGGGTAAAGAGGAAGGGAAAAAACCATGAGGTTGAACCGCAGTTTTTCAATTGGAGGATTGGAAATTGTTTTCTTTTTTTTTTTTTCAGAGCTGATTTAAATGTTTTGTTAGCACATTGCGAAATGTGATGGTAAATAATTCGATGGGAAGTTTTAGATGTATTTACTGAGAAGTGAGCGGTCAGGTCCGATGACTAACACCTACTTCTGCTAGTAGAAAAACTAATAGGAAAAATACACAACCCGGATTCTTAAAAAGAATTTTGACATGAAATTAAAATATGTCTAAATCACATATCATAATGCAGCATTAGTACTCAAAATTTATAAGAATAGATCAACAAATCACATCATCACCAACTATTAAAAAGAGTAGCATTAAATCATATGGTGTCAAACTTATTGAGAAACATAATTGCATCATATGACATTAAAAAAATTTATCACATCACAAAGATATAAAAAAAAATCAGCCAGCAGATAAAATCGATTAATTTCACAGATGCTACATTTAACTCAGGTACATCCAGTGTTGCAATGAAAATGGATAAATTAAATCATATCATAAATAAGTATCACATGACATAAAAATAATAACATCACATGATATGAGCTGAATAACATCACATGATATCAAACGTAAGCAATAAAAATACTTAATTGAATTGCGAGTAATAAACTATAAAGCAAGTGGAATAAAATAGATATTAAAAAATATCATATGATAAAAATATCATATCAAATGATGTGGAACAAATCATCATGTGATTGGAAAAAAAATCATATGCATAAAATGAAATGAATCACATTACATGATATTAAAAGTATACAACAAAGTTAGAGTAAGAGAAATAAGAACGTTATTAAAAAATATCATTTGATAAAAATATCATATCAAATGATGTGGGGCAAATTACATCATGTGATTGAAAAAAAATGAAATAAGATGAAATGAATCACATTACATGATATTAAAAGTATACAACGAAAGTTTGAATAATAAAAGTTAAAGAGAAATAATAACGTTATTAAAAAATAGCATATGATAAAAATATCATATCAAATGATGTGGGGCAAATTACATCATGTGATTGAAAAAAAATTAAATAAGATGAAATGAATCACATTACATGATATTAAAAGCATACATCAAAAGTTAGAGTAATAAAAGTTAAAGTAAGAGAAATTATAACGTTATTAAAAAATATCATTGTATTGCTCGAATGATGTGGAACAAAACACATCATGTGATTGAAAAAAATTATATCAAATTTTGTTCAAAAACTTGTTTTTCGAAAGGCAATGATAATATTTTTAGTTGAGATAGAGCGTTCTACAAAAGTTCTTGGGATAGAGCGTACTTCAAAAATATTTCGTAAGCAAAAAGATCACATCAAACGTGTCAAATGCGTTTAACAAAAATAGCACATAATACTTATCTTGCTTAAATTGTCAAATATAAAAATTTAACTGAAAACTTATTAAATTTTTTAGTGTTGAATTCGAATTTCATTTCGTTAAGCGAATCGTTTCTGTCGTCACCAAACATGTGAGCGTTTGCCAGCTCACGCTCACATCACCTTATCACGTTCAAACATTTCCTGCAACGCCCTCAACAACCAACAACCCAACAACTTCTTAGATACACACCATTATCCTGCTAAATATGTCGCGTGTGCGGGGCTTAACATATCCGGCGTTGCAATGTTGGGCGATGGTTGGTAAGGCGCTGGAAAAAATTGATCAGCCAACACGTTACAGGTTGCATTAACTAACTTGATGATGTTTATATAGAAATACATACACACACACATCAATACATAATCATTTTATTTTTTTTTTTGTATTTGTTGTATTTGTTCATTGTATTGCTCGTTTATCGTTGGCACGGCATTAGAGTGGTATTTGTTTTGTCACGTTTGACTTTTGGCCAAAACGATTTGCCTGTCCTTTGGCCTTCAGAGCTTAAGCCAACAAAATAACGATTTACTGCGCTCGATATTCTCCTTTCACTCAATTCTTTGAATTTTTTTTTTTTTTTTTTATTACCTTTTTTGTTTTTGTATTTGGCATTTAGCCATTTAATTGCTGCTTGTTGAGTCTATGTGTAGCGCTTGACTCGGTTGTGTGGGTGGCGGCAGTGAAGTGATTTGGTATTTGGTGCAAAATAAAAATAAAAATAAATGTGAAATGTGGCGCTTCTCTCATATCAACAATATCTTTCGCAAGTGAAAACTTTAGTCCTAACCAATTTTCGCCTTTGCTTTTGTACGGGGACAATTTTTCCCCTTCATACTGGTTAGAGCTTCCTTCTTTATTAAGCACAACATTTCCTGTTTCGTATTTGATTCTGGCGATTTGTTCAATTATTTTTGTTTTTCTTTGTTTTTTGTGTATTTTTAGGAAGTGCAATTTTGTTTCGCTCATTCAACTTTGGTAATTTTCGGCAGTTTTGCTTTACTCTTATTCCATTGCGAAGTAATTGCATTAGCGAATGTAGAAGTAAAAAAAATGAAATAGAATAAAATTAAGTGGAATAAGAGTAGCAAAAAATTTAACTGACTTTTGTATAGCAAACAAAAAAAAAAAAAATATAAAAAAAAAATTTGACGCAACATAGCATAGCTTTATACATCATAACATAATAAAACTACAAATAACTATGAGTAACGAAAGTTTAGTTTAACAGAACATTATTTAAATAATAAAATAAAATAATTATTTATGACTGAATAATTTAAATGAACCCAAGACAAAGAAAAATTTTTTTTTTTTCCATGAAAAATATTTTTTTTTTTGTAACTATTTTTATTTATTGCAATTTTACTTAATTCTTTTTATTATATAACTTTGTTTTTATTAATAACTTTTTTAGTTAATTGAAAAATGTTTACATTTTTTTTTTTTTTTTTTTGTTTTTTTGAAACCTAATCAAGCTTAGTGTCCTCGTTTATTTGCTTTCTCAACTTCCTTGTGTTGATTTCATTTATGCGATTAAAATTCGTCAAAAATTTACCATTGACATTCACTACACCAACCAAAATACTCAACCCCTCAAATGCGCCTAACACTATGCTCTTTTCGTTTCACAAGCAAAGTAATCGTTAGTGGGTTTCATGTTTTGAATTGAGTTGTTCTTTTTTCATTAATAATTTACTTATTATTTCCGCCCATGTTTTCAATTTATAAACGTCAAGCAATGGCAGCGTAATTATATGAATTGATTTCTAACCTTTTTGCTTATTTTGTAAGGGTTGGCGCAGACGATACGTACGTTTGTGGGGCAGTTGTTGTTTCATTTGCCCACCTCAGCGGTACCCTAACTACCGGAGTGTTAGAGTCAATTACAGTAACTACCTAGTTGGTGCTTTAACGACGTTTTGATTATTAAATTTGTTTCTACGCTATATTCATTTGGGATTACAATTTGTAATATAATTGGCAATTTCGGGTATGGGAATCGAAAAATGAATAATTCTCTTAAAGAAAGTAATAATTATAATAATATTATAATATTAATAATAATTATAATATTTATAATTATAATAATAATAATAAACAATAATAATAGTATATAATAATAATAGTATATAGTAAAAGTAATAATAATAATAATAATAATATTAGTAATAATAATAATAATAATAGTAATAATAATAGTAATAATAATAATAATAATAATAATAATAATAATAATAATAATAATAATAATAATAATAATAATAATAATAATAATAATAACAATAATAATAATAAAAGTAATAATAGTAATAATAATATAATAGTAATAGTAATAATAGTAATAATAATAATAATTATAATAATAATAATAATAATAATAATAATAATAATAATAATAATAATAATAATAATAATAATAATAATAATAATAATAATAATAATAATAATAATGATGGCGATGATTACGTTGATGAGGGTGCTGCATGGGACGATGTTGATAATAATGGTGATGGTGAAAAACAATAATACGTTTTTAATATATTTATAAGAACTGATTTGCACCTAACTAAATTTCTAAATTTCACTGCTATAGATCCTTCTTAGTATTAATGTAAGTATAATATCTTGCTAATTTAAACATGATTACTTTTTCGTTTCAAGTTGACGAATCTACCACAAAGTGCTTTTCATAATAAAACAAACAAACTCGCCACAAATTCTAAAACTACACTTCCCAAGAAGCTAACAAACTCTACAAGGATTTGTTAAGATGAATCTCAAAAGCAAAAACAACACATTTCAAAACATAACCAACCATCAACGAAATTTATATAACTTTCAACCAGTCATTCAACTATTGATAGTTTTTTTGTTATTGCCATTGTTGTTGAAGTGTTCGGAAAACAATAATCAATGTCAAAAAGCAACTTAAGCACAAATGTCAAAGTACGTATAAAACTAAAAACACACACAAATGCACAAACAAAAACGATTTGTAGATTTATATAGAATGCATATATTTCTGTAGGGGGGGGGGGATAAGGAAAAGCACTCAACAAATTCCAATTCAACCAAAACTGATGGACATTAAATGTGAAGAACGTAAGACGCAAAAATCCGCAAAACAAATACAAGTTAAGCAGGCAATCGCTTGTAAACATTTACAACAACAATGAATGCATAGAATAAATTTTATAAATGTTGATTCTTTATATTTAAACATAAACAAGTGACGTGGAGTAGTCAAAAGTGAATGAAGGAAACATTTTTTTGGTGCAGAAGTTGGAAGGGGCAAAGTGTTACTAGTACGATTGAGAGTAGGTCGAAAAAAGACATAGGCTAAAGCTAACAGAACATTACATTTTTTTTATTGAAAAGTGGAGCACTTTTTTGGGGGGTATAGCACTTAATGAGCACATAACTTCTGCTTTATAATTTTTAATGTTCTCATCATATTTGATTGTTTAACAATATGGATCTGCTAGGGTTGGGCTAAAGCTAACAGAAGACCAAATTTATTTATTGAAAGGAGAGCAATTTTTTTGGTGGGTATAGCACTTAATGAGAAACTAAATTTCCATAAGTTAGTTTATTGTTCTGCTGACTTTAATTTGATAAATTGAAAAGGAACATGCAAAGTATTTGGATCTAAGCTTTGAGCATCAAGGAGGCAAAGTGGTACTACTTCATAACTAGAACTTTTCCCTACAGGGTACGTATACCTCAAAGCAAGTATGTAAGTGTTTAATATTTTCCTTTTTATACGCATTATGCAATCCATACTCATAAGTAATCATAACAACAAATAACGCAGACAATAACAATAAAAGTAACAAGGAATAAGTGCAGCTATGAATGACGGACAAAGTGTATGAATAAATGTTTGAAAGGCATAGTAAAGAAAGCAAAAAAGAAGCATGTGTATAATAGCAAATGAAAACAAAAAACGAAAAACAAAACAATTGTAATATAAAAGATAAACAACAACAAAGTTAATTGAATGGGTGTATGTTGCTGATACTTCAGAACGCAAAATGTTGAAAAGTAGTTAAGTATAGTGAAATTGATGAAGGTACATTCGAAAGCTATAACGTATGTATGTATATATGTATATGTACATGCCGAATGTGTGTGTGTATGATGAGTGAAATGTATAACATGAAAAATCGTTTATAAATAAATACAAAGATACAATGTCAAATATAAAAATTCGGACACATAATTTAATGAGTTTTTACTGAGGGGTTTATAAAGATATATAAAGATAATTGAAACGCACTCAAATGTGAGTGAAACAAAGAGGAGGAGGTGTGTGTTCGAATCAAAGTGAACGTAGCATACTCAGTCTTGCATGTGGGCAAAGCAGTTTGAGATCGACGTACATAGATTCAAGCTAGCCTGGTTTACAGCTTTTTTCAAGAAAGGAGTATATTAAGTAACCCAAATATATATGGTAATAAGTGAAAATAATTTTTACACAAAATTTTATTGGTGGTTAAAGATGTTGTTGTTCTTGTTCTAACCACAAACGAACTCCTCGAAGACGTTTGTAATGTTATGAATAAGGGATGCCCTTAGTGTGATGAATACCGTAGTAGCATTTTTAAGACTAATCGAACCTTAAGTTTCAGGACCTTACTTGTGGCATGTTTTAAGCACCCACCCTTATGAATCGAAATACATTTTCACACTCCCAAAAAAAAAAAAAAATTAAAAAAAAAAAATTTTGGAAAAAAAATTTGAGACGAGAGTTTGGTTAGTTCCAGAGTTTTTTCAGTAAAGGGAACACAGTTCAGGAAAAATTTTTTAGATATCCAAAAACAAGAAACAACAAAAAAAATTACAAAAAAAAAATGGAAAAAAAATTGAGACGAGAGTTCGGTTAGTTCCAGAGTTTTTTTCAGTAAAGGGAACACAGTTCAGGAAAAAATTTTTAGATATCCAAAAAAAAAAAAAAAAAAATTACAAAAATTAAAAATAAAATTGGAACAAAAAAATTGAGACGAGAGTTTGGTTAGCTCCAGAGTCTTTTCCCAGTAACGGGAACACAGTTCAGGAAAAATTTTTCAGGTATCCAAAAAAATAATAATAATTCGGTTAGTTCCAGAGTTGTTTTCCAGTAACGGGAACACAGTTCAGGAAAAAAATTTTAGATATCAAAAAAAAAAAATTTTTTTTAGCCGAGAGATCGGTTAGTTCCAGAGTTTTATTTTCAGTAAAGGGTACACCGTTCAGGAAAATTTTTTTTGATATCGAAAAAAAAAAAATCAACTGAATAAGAGTGTTTTTTTGGAGTTTTCGTTCTCCAGCAAGCGGCACATTGAAAAATCGGATGGTGTGGCATAAAGTGCAGTGGCTTGGCGTTTTTTTTTAACAACATTATCGCTTTTCTCAGACATGCCCAATATCTACTAGGAAATCTCCTCAAAACCTAACAAAATTGAAAAGTAATCATAGCCAACATTAAGAGTGAAGAATAAAACCATCAACGAAATCGTAACTCAATACTTCAATAAAACAAATAAAACACAATCCTTTAACTAGTCTCAGGATTTTTCAAACAAAATAAAACAAATTAATTTTAACCGATTTTTCGTTTAACTGACAAAAGGAATACATACGTACAGAACTCTCAAACAAACAAAACGCCGTCGATACCTATCATAAAGGTTAAGTAAGTAAGCATGTTCATTGAAAAAAGTATTACCAAAGTATAACGTACAATTTGCTTAAACTTTAACACCAAAAACCCATATCAACAACAATCAATGCAACTACAACAAAAACAACAACAAGCAAGTGATAGGTATGAAATGGTACGTAGAACTTCTAGAGCTCGTATGAGTAAACGTGCGTGGATAAGTAAGTAAAGTGAGTGAGTGAGTGAGTGAGTAACCACGCTGGCTAAGTGAATGAGTGAGCTGTCATGCAATCATCAAGAACCACAATAAGAACAAGCATACGAATAACAAACAGAAAAATGCTTACCAAGGCAACATATAATATGCTCAACTTGGAACTGTAAGAGAGAGTTTATAGTAGTAGTTTATGGTGCCTTTGATTTTTTCTTCATACCCATATGAAAGGGTGCAACGAGTGAGTCAATGTAAGTATGAATCCACTTACTTTTTTTTAAAAAAAATAATTGCTTTAATGCACCCTGTGGGAAAAAATTTTATTTGAAAAACCATGATTGGTCCTTGAAGGGCCGAACGAACCTTGAAGCGCTGCAGACATGCTAGGACAAGCAATCTCGAAAGTAATTACCATTGGGAAATCTCCTGATGATTTTAAGACAATCTTAAGAAAATTATTTCTTGTGGGTGCTTTTCCCACCAATATCCCAAAAGTATGCAATCGTTTTTTTAAGTTGGGTACAACTTTAAATTTAAAAATATAATATTTGCCGAGTGGAAAGGCGCTGGTGAAAGTTTAAGTGAATTAGCGAATCAAAGCTTTAGAGTAGAAAAATGCTTTAGAGAACTATTTGTTTGAAGCTTACTCTATAGTTCAATTTATCCCAAAAGTATGCAACGCTTTTGTGCAAATTGTTATTATTTTTATAATTAAAAAAAAACATATTTTACGAGTGTTAAAGCAATGGGTGGAATTGAAATTAAGTAGTTTTTCGAGGCGCTTGAGGGGTGAAAATACTTCAGAAAATTATTTTTTGCAAGTTTTTTTACCCTAAGGTTAAAGTCTGCTCAAAAGTATACAACATTATTTTAAAATTGTACAATTTCAAGTTTGACAAAAATCTTATTTGCTGAGTGTAAAAGAAAATTCTTCTGCAGGTCTGTTTCACTGAATTTGAACAAATCAGAACCATATACTCGTACATACCTCACCTTTCCTACTGGGTACCCACGCACCGCATATTGTTTTTGTTGACGTTGTCATCGCTGTGGTGTTGGCACACGAGTATATTATTTGTACAAATGCATTGACGCCACATCACACACGTTGTTATTGTATGTTGTTGACGTTTACAATTGGTGTTGATAACCCAAAAAGATTTGCCAATCCAAAACGTCAGTGAACTGACTGAACTTTGTGGCAGGAGCTCAACTTCATTCAACTCAATTGAAAGCAATGCAAACAGAGCGCAGCATAGAAAGTTGGGAGGCGGGTGTCGGAGGTAATTTTTAAGAGCGTACGAAATGTAGGTGTAAGTGTAGAAGAAAGGAGAAGTTAAGGCTAACAAATTGCGTGGCATATGCGGTAAGTCTTGATAGTTGCACATGTGCCAAAGTGCTGATGCATGTGTTGGTGTGTTAGTGTGTTAGTGTGTGGTTGCACATGCACACATGTAACAAACGAAACAAAATTGAAGGGTTAAAATGGTGTTGAAAAATGTGGTTGGCAGGCGATTTCTGACAAAATAAATGGAAAATCTAAGAAATGTTGTTTGAGTGCTAAAAATATATGCACACTGAATGAGCACCTACACAAGCACATGTGCATTTTGTGTTTTTTTTTTCGTCTTTTTTTTTTAGAAAGGTATAAGTTTAAAAAGTAAAACGTAAGTGTTAAACAAAAGTAAACAATTGTTAAAAATGTATAGAAAAAAGACTTTACTGTCGAGTGGCAAATAAAGAGATTGACAGCCATTGTATACGTATTTGTATGTAGTAAAACTAAACCCCACTAAAAGCTATGATTGCATATGTCAAGGCAATACAAAGCGTGTGTTGGTAGAGTGTAGTGTTAAGTGTAGAAAATTTTTCAATTATTTTAAAACTTTTGTAATTTATTTGAAAATGTGAGATTGTGAACAAGTGAAATTGTGAAAAGAGAGATTGTTGGAAGTTACCAGCAGTAAAAGTAACTAGTTACAAACTACTTTGAAAGTAGTCAGAATGTTAAGTGTAACTTAATACTTAAGAGATTAGACTTCTTATACTGTAACTTTGTCCAACTCTAGACACTCCGGCTTTTTTAAATTATTTTATTCATTCTTGCTAAAGATTTAGTCTTCTACGTGCTAGTTTGAGCTGAGTTAGAAAATATAAGCTTTGGACTACACCTTTTCGGACTAGTTTAGTATATCACTGCTGGGTGGCAAACCACATCCCCATGTATGCCTTCTCTTCTACAAACTATAAAATCACATGATTTTGTATGAATACTAACAAGTGTTGAACAAATATTGGTTATTGTAGTTCTGGGCATACAATGAGCACGAAAATTGTTCAGCTAGACACGCTGAGGAGTGTCAAGTTAAGTTGGTCGTGAATGAAAAGTAGAAATGGGATTGTTAAAATTTGTTGAAAAAAAAAATTTTGAAAAAGTATTGGCAAGCTCAAATTCATTATTATTTCATTTTTTTCAGTTTTTCAAAATCTTGGGTTTTCAAGTATCACTTTCAGAAATGAAAAAAAAAAAAAAAAATTTGTGTGGCGTCACCTTAGCCGGTACTTGCCGTAGAGATTTTCACATTACCATTAAGTGTGTAACCGCACGATAATGATTTTTTTACGCGTTTTTGGGAGCTTATTTTAGCAAAAATTAAAAAAAAAGTTAAGAAAATGCTAAAAAAATAAGGAATTTAAAAAAAAGCATTAACAAATTTGAAAACAGAATATTAAAAAAAAATTTAACAAAAAAACAAAATTAATAAAAAAAAATTTAAACACAATAAGAAATTAAAAAAAAAAATAGAAATAAAAAAAATGAAACTAAAAAAAATGTTGCGAAATTATTTCAACTTAAAGCTATAAAAAAAAGTTGAAAAAGAAAATAAAAAAATAAGAAATTTAAAAAAATTAAAAAAATAAGAAATTTAAAATAAAAATAAATCATTAAAAAAATTTAAAAACAAAATATTAAAAAAAAATCAAACAGAAAAACAAAAGTAATAAAAAAAATTTAAAGAAAATAAGAAGTTTCAAAAAATAGAATAAACAAAATGAAACTAAAAAAATTTTAACGAAATTATTTCAACTTAAAGCTCTAAAAGCTCTGTTTTCAAATTTGAAAAACAAAATAAAAAAAACAAGAAATTTAAAAAAAATTCAAAAAATAAGAAATTTAAAAATAAATTATTAAACAAAAATTTAAAAGTAAAATATTAATAAAAAAATTAAACATAAAAAAAAATAGTAAAAAAAATTTAAGGAAAATAAGAAATTTCAAAGAAAAAGAATTAAAAAAAATTAAACTAAAACAATTTAACGAAATTATTTCAACTTAAAGCTCTAAAAAAAAATTTGAAAAACAAAATAAAAAAAATAAGAAATTTAAAAAAGTTTAAAAAATAAGAAATCTAAAAATAAAAATAAATCATTAAAAAAAATTTAAAAATAAAACAAAAAAAAATAAACAGAAAAACAAGTGTAATAAAAAAATTTAAAGAAAATAAGAAATTTTAAAAAATAGAATAAACAAAATGAAACTAAAAAAATGTTAACGAAATTATTTCAACTTAAAGCTCTAAAAAAAAGTTGAAAAACAAAATAAAAAAAATAAGAAATTTAAAAAAAATTCAAAAAATAAGAAATTTAAAAATAAATTATTAAACAAAATTTTAAAAGTAAAATATTAATAAAAAAATTAAACACAAATAAAAAATAGTAAAAAAAATTTAAGGAAAATAAGAAATTTCAAAGAAAAAGAATTAAAAAAAATTAAACTAAAACAATTTAACGAAATTATTTCAACTTAAAGCTCTAAAAAAAAAGTTGAAAAAGAAAATAAAAAAATAAGAAAACAGAGCAAAGAAAAATAAGAAATTTAAAAAAATTAAAAAGATAAGAAATTTAAAAACAGCATAAAAATTTTAAAAATAAAAAAAAAAAAACAAAAAAAGTTAAAAGAAAAGAAGTTTAAAACAAACAAAATTAAAAAAAAGATTAAAAAAAAATTAAAAAAATTTAACGAAATTAGCTCTAAAAGCTCTAAAAAAAAATAAGAAAATAGAAAAATAAAACAAAAAAAAAGACACCAAAATAAAAAAACAAAAAAAGTTAAAGAAATTAGGAATTAAAAAAAAAAAATTTTTTAAAAATTTATAAAAGTAAAATTAAGGAAATGAAATGAAATTTATTCAACTTAGAGCTCTAAAGCTCAAACACATGCTCAGCCAAATTTGAGCTTTAGTCGTCGTAAATATTTTGGAAGATTAACTCATTCTAATTCAAAGAATTGCAGAAATTCTTTGACTGTCGAAGTAATATTGATGGCATAATAATACAATTAAATCGGTAAGCTACTAAAATCGCAAAGGTATATGGAAGAGATAAACTTTTAGATTATTCTTAGAAAACATTTACTCCTTCCATTACATACACACACACTTATATATGTATGTATCTATGTGAGTAGCCATGCTTGAATCTAAAATTATGCCTACGTCTTTTACAAGTGCGAACATCGACTGAATGCCGAGTGTTGAGAATCGTATCTGTTGTATGTAAAGTGAGCTCTTGTAAAGTATAAATAACCATAGCATATGTTGTTGTTGTTGTATTGCGAGTACTCGAAGATGGTACACATTGCTTACAAATGGCAAGCAGCTAGAATGACAACCAGCACTTACTGGAATTTGCGTTTCCCTATGCCAATACAACAACAATAACAAATATTACAAATAAAACAACAACAATAAAATTTCGATTATCGATAAAAAGCCAAAGGCACTGTATTTCTTGATATACTTTGGAAAATACATCTTCTGCACCCTAAGTATATACATATAAAGCGCATTGTAGTGAGTGCTACAAGCAATTTGTTGTTAACACCACACCATGCCTGCCCATCACCTCAACTCTAAGTATGTGTTTGTGTGTGTGTTGTTATTTCTATTGCTAAACATAATGCTAAAGTTGAAGTGCCCGTTTTCGTATCATTTCCCCTTGGTATTTCAATCTCAGCATTTGATTGAATAAAATTTTACACATTGTACGCCTTAATGTATGCAACAAATTATTAATGTGTGTTGCTTGTATTAAAGCTTTGTATGTAAGAATATAAAATGAGATGGCAAAATAAAAAGTACAAAGCTTGCTTTGGAAGCATAATTTTTAAGGTGTAGACATACGTGTGGCTTAATGTTGTGTAAAGACTAGTTACATAGCTGCATACACTGTAAAAATTTTGCTCTAAATTTGAAAATAGTTGTGCTCTTAAGCAATGCTTTAAGCTCGCGAAGAATTACTAGCTACCAAATATCCTCAAATCAATTCGTTTAGTATGTATACTTGAATGAAGAAAATACTCCAAACAGGAAATGCGCAAGCCTCGATTAGTTTTTGATTTCTTTTTAATCTTAGTCTAATGTTTATACAAGCAAATTGAAAAAAGAGTTTATGTAAGGAAACGATTTCCTAACAAAAAAAAAAATTTAGAAAAAAAGCCAGCTTTAAAAAAAAAAAAATTTAAAAATAAAAAGAAAAAAAGAAAACAAAAAAAAAATTACGAAAAAAAAAAAAAGAAAATATTTCATCAAAAAGCTCAAGACTCTAGAAATGGTCTATCGAATGAAAAAAAAGAACTGTTAAAATTTCGATGTTATCGATATATCGATAGTTTGCTTTATCTATATTTCTCGATAATAATTTAAATCGAGTTCTTTTCTTTTCCACGCTTAAGGTGTAGGATTACAACCCGAAAAAAAAAGAATTAAGAAGTTACTGAGACAGAGTTAGAATAAAAAAAAATATTAAAATTTCCATAGTATTGATATATCGAGAGTTTCCATAAATAAAATCGGTATTTATCGATAATAATTTCTATCAATTGCTTTCGTTTTCCACCCCTAAGATGAAGAATTACATCCAGAAAAAAAGAATTGCGAAGTTGCTGCCACAAAGTAAGAAAATGATGCGAAAAAGAAATGTTAAAATTTCGATAAAATTAATATATCGATAGTTTTCATTAATACTATCGGTATTTATCGATAATAATTTCTATCGATTGTTTTTGTTTCCAGAAAAATGGAGTTCCGAAGTTGCTAAGGCAAGGTAATAAAATAATGCAGAGGTTTGGGTGGAGTTATCGTTAATCGAAATTTTCTTCATTTTAAAAACTTCTTTTTTGCGCTTTTTCTTTGTTTTTTTTGAGTGTACTTCAAAAAAAGTACACTCGTCATCGCACACGTATACAATTATTTTGCGCGTTCTTGGGAACTCATACACTCGCTTAATTTGCCAAAAAAAAAACCCAAAGTTACTTCACGCGCACTTGAAATTTATTCGATCAATTCAATTTCAAATGCAAAACTTTTCTGTGTCATTGTGATTGAGACGCTTTGGTAGAATTTTTATATTTTTATAATTGATGTACATACATATGTATGTATGTATGCTAATATCTATACAAATTTGATATGTCATGTGATGCTGTCATTGAATGCCATCACGATATCAATCATAACTTGGTTTATTTTTTTGGAAAATGAAACTAGTGTCACAGTACTAGCGAAAATTCTTTGGGCAAAATTTAAAGAAGTTGCAAGGACCCCTCTGTCTGGTTATTTATTACTGGTCGAAATAAACTATTTGTAGAGCTAGTAAAGAGGCTTAGGTGAAAAGGCTCTGAATGTTCATTCGAAGCTTTAACAAACTTAAATAGCTAATAGCTAATATCTTTTATTTTTATATTTGTTCGACGTCTACATACGGGCCCTTATTTATACATTTGTACATTTTTCTTCCCAATTTATGTCTATTAATCCCCACTTAGTTGCTTTTTGTTTAGTTCTATCAATGTTTTGACACTGACAGCGTTGTAAATACGTTAAGACGACATAACAGAATAAGTATGCTTAACAGACAGAACTTTACTGGGATGACATACAACATTTGATGTTACGCATTAGAGGTCACAATGCTGTCGAATGTTGTGACAACGACGACCTAATTTGGACACATTAACAATCTACTGGAAGTAGTGCACGAAACGAATAGGTCTATGGATAACACAAACTTCAAAGTATATACTACAAGAAAATAAAAAGAAGCTGGTAATCAAAAGCGTTTCAGTAAAAATTATTTTCAGCGCCTGTAAAAACAACAAACATCGCAGCAATCAAAACTAGCGTTGTGAATAAATTATCGCGTTTAAACGATTATTTTTCAATTATCGATTTTTTTGGCTTGACCTTATTTGTAGTAAAAATCGAATCTTAATAAATCGATTAAAAACATATTTTAAATCAACAAGATAAACCATTACTATTCTTACATAATCGTAGCCTTAAACGTAGCCATAAGCCACAACTGTGACTATAGCTTTGACCGCAGCCGTTACCCTAAGTCGGAGCAACCGCAGCTGCAGCAGTGACTGTACTAATACACAGTCGTACATTTCTTAATTTTTGATTATATTACGGTTACTGTTACGGGTAATTTTAATTTTACGGTTACGGTTAAGGTCATGGTCACAGTTATGTTACATTTCCATTTATGGTTAATATAGCGGTGACTTTTTTGGTTAATGTAATACTTACGGTTATGGTTAATGTAACGTCTACGGTTATGTTTAATGTTACGGCTACGGTTAAGGTCATTGTCACAGTTATGCTACATCTCTGATGGTGGTTAATGTAGCGATTACGGTTATGGTTACTGTAATGCTTACGGTTAATGTAACGGTTATGGTTATTGTTACGGTTACGGTTAAGGTCATGTTCACAGTTATGTTAAATTTCCAGCTATGGTTAATGTAGCGGTGATGTTTTTGGTTATGGTAGGCCTTACGGTAATGGTAAATTCAAGGTATATGGTTATGGTAACATTTAACATTACGGTTTAGGTCGTGGTCACAGTTATGTTAAATTTCCAGCTATGGTTAATGTAGCGGTGATGTTTTTGGTTATGGTAGGCCTTACGGTAATGGTAAATTCAAGGTATATGGTTATGGTAACATTTAACATTACGGTTTAGGTCGTGGTCACAGTTATTTACAGTTCTGATGATGGTTTTATGTAATACTTACGGTTGTGGTTAACGTTACTGTTACGGTTAAGGTTAACGTTACGGTAACGGTTGTATGGTTTCTATAACTGGACTTGAAAACAATTTTTTTTAAATTTATTGAAAAAATGCAAGAGATTTTATTCAAACCTTACTTTACTCGATTCAAATATCGATGAATCGATCTTTTTTTTAGATTTGAGATTTCTAAAATCACTACTAAATACCAGCCTTGGAATAAACTGTGCGCCTAGGCCTTTACCAAAATTCAACTCTGTCGTTTTGCAAAATAGTTCCGCACTGTATCAGAGGTATGATCTTGTGACAACTCAGCTGCTACTTCTGATTTTCATAATAAAAATCTTAATGTTGAAAAGAGTGAAATTGCAAAACCTTACAAAAGGTACAACAGTTTAAAAAAAATTAGATTTTCTCTACCTTCCTCATATATGTAGCTATTGTAAACAATTTCAATATAATGTGTGGATTAAGTTTATCTTACTAAAAAATCTTCAAACGGTGCTTTAACAATTTTGTGCCTAAACACCTTTTTAATGCCAACTCAATCAATGTCGCTCAGCTGCCTTTAACCGAAATCTCTTTTTCAGCATAAAATTAAATGTGGCAGATTGCAAACAAAAGAAATTCACTATGGTTAGATATATATTTTGGTACGCATGTATGTATGTATGTATGTATATAAAGCTTTGCCAAATGCACAATGAAAGAAAGGTTTTGCATTCAATGGGAAAAGTAATAAAATGACTAAACCTGCTTAAGCCAAATGAAGCTTAAATAAAGAAAAAAATTGAATAATAAAAGCGTTGATCTTTCCTTTCACTAAATGATACTTAAGCCACATACATAGGCACATACAATGTGCTATTCAACGAACAAGAGCACATGTGTTTCTAGTAAATACAGGAAATTGTATTTTTACGGTTAATATAAAAGGTATTGTTCAAATCGTTTGTTATCAAATTTACGCATATGCCAAACGCCTAAAAGTATACCTTTGTCCTTTCAACTACAATTATAGTTTTTGTTCATATAAATGTCAACTCCTGCTCTGGTGCTTATTTTATTTAATAGCATGTGCTAGGCTTTTACGCACTTTTATTGTCTGAATATAAAAAGAAAATAACAAAATGGGGTTTTCCATGCCAAATCGTCACAGCGTTGGACTCGACCTTATTCAAATCGAATTTGGTAAAGAATTTCCTAAAAAAAATCAATTTAAACATATATTTCTTAGCTTCAACTGCCACCAAAAGAAAATTCAGTAATCTAAATTAATTAATTTTATGTTTAACTAATTCGTCTCAAAAATTTTTTTGTGGGAAAAATTAAGATGTAAATTAAAAAAAAAAAATTTATTTTTGAAAACAAAACACCCTTCACAAATTTAATGGCAAACTTTGGTTTTTAGATTTTGAAAATTTCCTAAAATAAGAAATTTGAATATTGGATTGTGAAATACTTTTCCTATAACTAGGGATACTCAAAAAAAAATAAATTTGTTAAAAAAATTTTTAAATATTTTTTGAAAAAATTTGGAAATCATAAATTTTCAAAAAATAAAATAAATAAAATCGTCTGAAAACTTCAGGATATCTTGACAAGTATCGGAGGTAAAAACATACAAATTTTATTAAGCTATTTAATGGCAAATTTTAGGTTTATTCGATTCCGAAAAAAATTTAAATTATCTAAAATTAAAAAATTTTAAATTTTTTAAATATAATTATAATTTTTTTAACATAAAATTTTTAAAATATGTACCGTGTTTTTATACCTTTAAATGCTCTTTTCAAGACATTAAGAATTTTTTTTATTCAAGTGGCTTGTGAAATATTGAAAAAATAAATTAAAAAAAAAAAATAAGAAAAAGTTAAATTTGGAATTAAAATAACATTTGAACAAAAAATAATACATTTTAAAACATTAAAATAAAAATTTTGCAAAAATTTTAAAACTCATATTTTTGAAAAAAAAAGTGACACTTCTAAAGTTTTCAGGATATCTTGAGAAATATAGAGGTGTAAACATACAAATTTGAGCTCAAAATTTGGCGGCAGCCTTTAGTTTATGTACTTAAAAAAATTTGAAATTTCTAAAATTAATAATTAAAAAATTTTTTTTTTTCTAAATACTTTTTTTTATACCTCTAAGTATTTTTTTTTTGCCAAAGCTAGTTTTTGAGCTTCAATAGTTTCGAAAATCTTGAGAAAAAACTAAGTTAACAAAACCAGAAAAATTGAAATTTTTTTGAAAAAAAAAAATAATAAATTTCTTTTGACAAAAACAAATTTAAACGTTTTTTTTTCGGTAAAAGAATTTTGCTCCCTTCTTCACCAAAGTTTATGCACGCGATTGGCATGGAAATACCCGCCTACAACAATTCTATGTGCGCAAATTGCC
The DNA here is from genome assembly GCA_951509765.1 of Sphenella marginata. Classification (NCBI taxonomy): domain Eukaryota; kingdom Metazoa; phylum Arthropoda; class Insecta; order Diptera; family Tephritidae; genus Sphenella; species Sphenella marginata. The sequence goes on along the minus strand of OX608080.1, from coordinate 95,816,327 downwards.
TGACATTTGATTGTGTTGCTCACAATTTATGCCATTTTACTATTGTTTTATTATTTCGTTTTATTTTTTCAAACAGTATTATCACTGATTTCAGTTTATTTTGATCGTGCTTATGCGATAAAAAGTTCAAAATTAACATTACTTACAAAATGCGTATTTTTCGTTTACAAAAGTAAGTATTTGAAAGTAAGCGAGATATAATCCCAAATTTCAACTTAATTATAAACTTATAAATGTAATAAGATAAAAAATATTTTCAGAGATATTTTTTTTAAAGTTTTCGTTTTTACAATATTCTTTTCTATAAATCAGTAGTATTCTATTAGCTTATAGAAATAAAATTTTTTTTGTGAATAAATTTTATTTGCAATTTTTTCAATCAATCCTTCCAGCAATATATTTTTAGACTCTCACTAACCAGAAAAATGCCACAGCAATACTCGTATATACTTATACATATCTCATAGAGAATTCGTAACACAAGCCTGTAAAACCACATAGAAACAAACAAGCAGTGGCACATACATAGCCAAATGAGCCTGAGAAAAAACGAAGCAGGTTTAAGAATTTTTTGTAAACCACAAAGAAATAGAAAATAAAGCAAAATAATTAGTAGTTAAAGTTAGAAGAAAATATTGAAAGAAAGTATAATGCTATTTCTCAGTAGAAAACTAAGGAAACTATATAAATGACATAAGGATAAAGTTTTTACACAGAAACACCCATACGTGCTACGTGCCATAGTAAATGAAAAACCTACAAATAAATGCTTAAGAATTTATTTCTACTAACAATAGAATAAGCATTGCGTTGCATATGTGAAGGCGCCAAAGCTTGGTTGTATAGAGTACACGCAGAAATCAAATAAGTAAGCAATACGCGTCATACATACATACATATACATGCTAGGCATGCCTGTGTGTATGTGAATAAATGATCGTAGTGGTACCCTGCCAACCATGATCGGATAAAAATCTGGATAATCATTGAGTCGCGCTTACCAAAAAAGAGGATAAAAAAGTGGGTAATTTTGTTCAGAGAGGTTCACTTTTTACCCATGTTGAAAAGATTTTTGCGTGTAAGTGTGAAGCATACTTTTAGGCACTTGTCGTTTTCCATACAAATTCTAAAAATATGCGGTGGTGTTAGTAAAAATTTGTGAATTTTTGGAATCCGATTTTCACCATGGTTAGCCATGGTTGGTAGGGTAGTTACGTATATATGCTCTCAAACAATTTCACCGTCAATACAATCACAGCTAACAAAGAACAAACCATTTACAATGTCAATGAGCATTGCTTTGTTAGTGAAACACAGTCATTACGTAGTTGCACGTACATTTTCTACTAACACATACAAATACATGTATAGAGGTGAATGAAGTTGCCTTGTAAGAATCAACTTACGTGATAATTCGCATTTGATAACTAGGACGAGACAATGGCGCAACGAAACGTACCGAATATGCTAGGAGCACTGCTTTGAGACTGATAAAGTAGGAGCAGTGCTGGTAATATAGTATGCTTTTAGGCGCATATTATACTAACGGTTGACTTGGTTATGGCACCAAGTTACCGGAAAAGAATCGAATAAATTAAATTCAATTAAATTATTATTAAAAAGCAGCAAAGTTATAGTTTAAGTATGCAATTTCTTAACACGATTTTTAGTCAATTATTAAGTGAAATAAAAAAATTAATGACTAACTTTTTTTCGACTATAAAAAATTAGTTAAAAACCAGTTATAAAATACAAAATTTCCTACAGCGCGCATATAATCCGCACAGCATGTATGAAAGTGCGTCGTTATTTGCTTTTCTTCGTTAAGAATATGCTGGTACAAAAACGAACAATACCAAACGAATTGGCAAAAACATTTTTCTGGTATGAACTTCAGACCGAATGTACAAGAATTGCAACCAAGAAGTTTTATCGCATGAAATAAAATAAGAAAAAAAAAATAAATAGAAGTGAAAGAACAACCCACACACATGCGTGCAGCAGAAAAAAAAAGATAAAATCTTGTGAAAGGGCAAGGAAAATGTCTCGGTATGTGGATGACCATTTTTCTTAGTTCATTTGTATGCTTTTGTTGAAATAATTTTATAGCTTAAATGAAAGTTCAGTGATAAAATGTGCGACAAAAAAAAAAAAAAACAAATCGAAAGGGTTTGATGATGTAGCTGAATGTACTCGCAGTCAGGTTAAATGAAATAAATGATTTAGCGTATTATTTTCCGCTAAATTTACTTTGCTTTCAATGTATAGGGAGTCAGTAGTTGGCACAAGTTTGCAAGTTTGTATGGCGAATTTTTTTTTTTTTTTTTCCAAATGTTATTTTCCCCTTTAACCAGTCACAATGCTTTGGGTTGGGTTATGCGAAAGTGAATTGACCGTAATAAATGCTTAAACAGCGTATTAATTTGCTGGTAGGTAGTTTGGGCAAATGAAGTTCACAAAAGTTTATTGTGTGTGTTAAAAGTTCATAGCAGAAAAAGTAGGGAAATTCATGTGCCGACTAGGCGGGGTGAAGTACTGCTAAAATATTACCAACAACTAGGGCAGAGCTTCAAAAGAGTAGTTAATAAAAAATATTCGGTTAGATTGACCCAACAAAAAAACGTTTCGAAATTGATAAAATTTTTTCAAACATAATAAAGATTTTTTTCGAAATGTCTAAAACGGGAATTTCGAAATTGTGGCCGGCAATCAAATGTTTGCAGCGCTCCTGGCCAGAAGAGAAAAGCTCTGAAAATCACAACGTTCAAATTTTTTTAGCGAATCTGACCCATAATTAAATTTTTTCAAATTTTTTTTTCGAAATTGTGAAACAAGCCTAAAAACATTCAGGAACATAAAAAAAAACGAAATTGAAATACATTTATTTTTCGAAATTGATATAATTGACCATAGTTAAAATTTGAAAGAAGTCTAAAAACATTCAGGAACATAAAAATATTTTTTTTCGAAATTGATCTAATTGATCATAGTTAAAATTTGAAAGAAGTCTAAAAACATTCAGGAACATAAAAATTTTTTTTTTTTCGAAATTGAAATTTATTTTTCGAAATCTATATAATTGACCATAGTTAGAATTTGAAACAAGTCTAAAAACATTCTGGAACAGTTTTGGGTGGTATGGAACATTTCCTGAGAAGAATACAAAAAAAAAAAATTCAACAAAATTTGACAAAAAAAATGTTTGTTTTCGAAATAGACTGACATTTTTTTTTTGCGAAATTGTATTTTGTTACGTCTGAATTGGCCTGTGTGGAATTTTTCACGTCATTGAAATAATTGTAGAAAAAGGTGCTGAAAATTTTAATTTAACATTTTTTTCGAAACTGACTAAATTAAATTTCTAAAAAAAATTTATTTGAAAATTTTTTTTTATTGATATAGTTTTAAAAATACTGAATAAAAACTTTTGTTGCACAACATTTTGCAAAAAAAAAAAACTTTTAATTGACTAAAAATATTTTTTTTTTTTTAATTAAATAAATTTTTTTTCTTTTTTTTTTGGAAATTGACTAAACAATTTTTTTTTTTTAATTTGACTTAACAATTTTTTTTTTCTCGAAATTGACCAGAGACAATTATTATTATCGGCTCTCTCAGCTAAATACCTTAAGAATAATTAACAACGCAACCATGGAAAAGTCATTAGCTGTTCGAACCACAACGACTTTCATCGCACTCATGCACTTTAGAACACGGCTGCAACGTCATTTGATATGACACCAAAATGTCTTTTGACCGCAATTAGCTTTCCTCCTATAATTTTGTTGCGCAGATCACAAAACTTGGCCAAACTCGATTTCAGCGTGGTAGACATGCAATCAAACTTTACAACACAAACTACAAATATTTCGGTCACTAAAATATTTTCTATGATAGTTCGTCAGCGTGTAAAGTTTGAAGCCAACAGCAGCCAAAGTCATTATAGTTACACGTATTTACGTTATATATTTTCATTTTAAAATTTTAATTATTATTATTTTTTTTTGTTGGTTTTCATTTTTCATTTTTGTGACAAGCAACTGTGCGCTACCAAGAAACCAAAAATGATATTAAAATTGTTTGTTGGACACGAAATCTGCGAAATGCGCCAAACCGCCTACCCCAACCCGCGCGCGCTTTTCATCTCGATGACAATCAGGCACACCCTGAAGTGCTGCCATCACTTGAAATAAATTACCAACAGAATGCGCTTGCAACAACTCTTGCTATTGTTGTTGTTTTTGTTGCAGTGAAACCGCAAACTTAGCAAACTTGTGTTGTATTTAGTTGCCGCAAGTAGCATTTGTTTGGTTCTTATTGTTGTTGCGCTTGCCTTTGTTAATATTTTCGCTTCTCATTCTACTACATACTTCTTCTTCATTATGAACTACTATTCTCTCTTTCTTTTATCATTTGGTATTTGGTTTAAAAATTGCACTTTTGAAATTATTTATTTTTGCTTTTGAATTATCGTTTCCTTCTAGACGGCGCTGTTGTCCTTTTCCTCGGCGCAACCACAAGTAGCATAGCGCAACTTCACTGTTTAAAATTTTTAATTTTCCGCAAAGCAGATTTAACAAGAAAAAAAAAACAAAATGTTTTTGAAATGTACCGAGATATTTTGGTTCTTTGTATTTGTTTTGCAAACGCGAAATTTCCACAAAACTTTACCTTCAACAAAAATTTCATTAACAGCTTTGATGCTGGAGCAACTACATACAAGTTGCAACTCGTAAGCTATATTTTAAGATGTAGTAAATATTTTTACATAAAAACATATATACGTATATATGCATATACATATATCAAGCTATATAGCAAAGTAAGTAGTGTGGTTCTAAATAAAGTTTTGGTTAGCAAGCGACCTCTAAAGTGGATCGATGTCTGCACATTGCAGTGATGCAAGAAAAATTGATAGTAGGCATCATCATAAAAGCAGTCGAAATCAACCCAACGGTTTTTTAGAATTTTTGTTCGTCTGTCTGTATGTTTGTGCGCGCATCACTTAAAAACTGCTGCCTAGCATTGAATGCATCTTTCGCTGGTGCTTTACTAGCTGTATAACTTAAAGTTCAAGATCTGGCCCCTTGCGATAACTCAATCGGTTTACGTGTTATCGACCTCAGCTTTATCTGTACAGCAAAGCGAACTTTTGTTAGTTCCCTCTTAAACAACTATACAATAGCGTGCAACCAGCATTGCCACACTTTTCAAAAATGAGTCTGCGGTAGCGAGTTGCAAGGAATGCAATGTCATCGCATGAAAAACTGCAACAACTCAATATAGGAATGTGTTTATGTGTATGGGTGTTTAAATTTTGTTGCTATTATTTTATTTCTTTTCACTCCAATATTTTCGCCCTCACCGTTGTGCGCCGCTTTTGTTAAGCTTAGTTTACAAAACTTTTTCGTTCATAGAAAAGCGCAAAATTTTGTTCAGCAAAAAAAAAAGTGAGAAAATTCTTATTATGATTTCAACTGCTTGTAATTTTGAAAAATATACACTTCGTTGTTGTTGCTTTGCTTATGAGTTTTTGCGTTAACTTAGGTCTGGTGGTAACATAAGTTATTTTTTATTACTCTTTTCTTTTCTGTTATTGTTGTTTAAAAGTTTTAGGTATAAAATGGTCTTTCTCTAGCAAAGGGTACAAAAATGTGGAAGTGGACAAAAGCATTTAAACTCTAGAAGGTCAATGTATGTATATGTGAATGCTTGAATTCAATGAAAAAATGTATTTAATTAAATATTAATTAACTAATTGCATATTAGCAAGTTTTCGAAAATTTAAGTAAAATAACTTGAATCGATTAACTTGAAGATATTGAGCTTTCTACTGCGCTTTATTTTTATTTCAAAAGACAAAAGAGTCAGCCTTAAAGTAGGCAGCTATAATTTTTTTGCTTTTTGAGCTTTTTGATAAGTTTCTTTTTTTTCAATTTTTATTTTTAATTTTGGAATTACAAAAGTCTATTTTCAATTTATTTTTTAGAGAACTTTCTTGGGGTGTTTGTACCAGAACTGTTTAAAAAGGATTAATGATGGTAATGATTGCCAGTGATTATTTCTAAAAAAATCTATTTAATAATTGATTACCATAACTTGAAATTTTTAATTCTGAAAAATAAATGAATACAATTAAAACAAAAATTATGATTTTTCAGTATTATTTATTAGTTTTTTTTCGATAATTTTTGATTATGGTTTTATTATGTTTGATTTTTTGTGATTATTTTTAAATTTTTTTTAATAATATTTTTTTTACATTTCAAATTTGTTTGTTATTATATTTAATTTTGGTTTTTGATTAGTCTATTTTTTTGTTTGTTTTTTTTTTTCGATTACTTTTTTTTTATTGTTTTCAATTATTTTTTGAATACTTTTTTTTCCAGCATTTTTTTTATTCTTTTTTATTTTTTTTATTAGTTAAGTTTTTTTTAAATTTTTTTAAATTTAAATTTAATTTAAATTATAATTTTTCAGGATTATAAAAAAAATTTAAAAAATTCAATAATTGTCTTTGTGTTTTTGGTCTTTATATTTGAAGTATCCTGGTTCGGTACGAGCTATAGACCTATTAATAATTTTTTTTTTCTGCAGCGAAAAATTATTTTAATAATTAGTAAAAAAATTATTAATAAACCCAACTCTGATGAGTGAAGTTAGCAACTTCCGAAATGGATCTATAAGAAAAGCTATGGCGGTTGTCTCTAAATTTTTCCTGTTCAACTCAACAAAACTTTTAATAATTAATAAAAAAATTATTAAGAAACCCAAAAACAACAATAATTTTTCGCTGCAGAAAAAATTATTAATAGGTCTATAGCTCGTACCGAACCAGGATTGTTTTTAATTTCTTTTTGAATTTTTTTTTTTTTTTTTAGATTATATTTAGCAATCCTGGAAAATCATAATTTTTTTTAAAAATTACTTATTTATTTTGCTGCTTTTTTTAATTTTTTAATTTAAAAAAAATCATGATTATTTTTTTAATTTTTCTTAATCCTATCAATTTATAATTGTCCTTTCCTTAAAACAATTAAAATAATCATTAACAATTAAAAAATTCGACTAATCAATTGATTACTAAATACTAATCGAATTTAACAGGTCCGGTTTGAGCCTCTAGTCCAGATGATGAAAAAAAATGTTTTTAAATAAACATGGTTTTAAATTTCAGGTTTCCGGTGATCGATTTCGTTTTGGTCCTTGGGGACTTAGGGGAGTTGGCTCAAGTAGTTGCGACAAATCAAGAAACAAAAGGTAGGACTGATTTCAGGTATGGGCATTCAGTACTTTTCTGAGGTACATATCTACTATTTTGGTTTGATATCTATATTCTCGAATTTTTCATTTGTGGCTACCAAAGCAGGTAATCTAAGTAACTTTTGGTGCCGTAAATTTTTTTTTTTCGTGGCAAATATTACCAAAACACAACCACTTTCCAAGTGTAGGTGAAGTTAACTGATCATTAAATAAGTCGCCTTCGTAACGAGTTACAATTTTGGTTTCCATGAAATTCTGAAATATGAACACTAACTTGCTAAGTTAATTAATTTTCCAGAAAAAAACAAACTGCGGTGTATTAAATTACAGAAAAACTTCAACTTGAGTACAATAATGTCTACGTTATTACACATAAAGTAAAGAGAAAAGAAATAAAAAAAACAAACAAACAAATCAAAAACACTTTTTAAAATGTTTTCAGAGTCAAGTACGTCTAGTGCTACTTAAGCAGATGCTTGAACAATTTTTGCAATGTACGCTGAAACTGAGAAAACTTGCGCACATACTTCAACAAGTACAAGTTACTACAACAACAACATACATAGCTTTTGATGACTGCGAAAGTAAAAACACATAAAATTATTAACTTTCGCTATATTTGGTTGGTATGTATATGTATTTACGAAAACATGCATGTGAGCAACAACAACTTTTAAGCACATACCATAAGTAAAATTAAAAATATTAAAAAAAAACTCAAGAATAAAAACACTCACATACTTTTAGGCTTTTCAGGCGCGCTGTTTTTTTTTTTTTTTCTTTTTTAGTCGCTACTACTTTCCAGGCGCTGCTTAAGAAAATCAAAAACTTTTTGAATTAAAAGCAACGGTAAAGCAAACGTAGTTAATTCTTGGCACCGCATGGCAAACTTTATTACTTTTTAATAAATATTTACATTAGTAGAGTAGAGAGCAGCAAGCGTGAGTAGCGCTTGGTTAAGGTATATGGATTGCGTGCTGGACTTTATTATTGGCAGCGAAAAGTGTTGCCAAGACGTTCGCTCTCTCTACTTTGGCTTACCTTAAAAGTTTATTGTTGTTGTAAAAATTTCAACTGCATTTGACATTAAGAAGAAATTTTACACTCGACACCACCCACCTTCTGCGCACCTTTTGCCTTGTATGCGCTTATGGTGGTAAAAAGTTACGAATGAAAGCAATTTTATGACTTGTTGTAGCGGGAGCAGCGGTGGCAACAGAAATTCAAGCTTTTGAGCACTTAAGCCAAGTTTGGTAATTACTTCAATGGTCGTACGACAAATGCGTCTTGAATTGAATATTTGTTGTTATGCGTTAGGAGAGAATACATGTATGTATCTCGCTGTCGTGAGAAACAGTGTGTCGAGTGCGAAAAAACTTTGTAATCTGACTACAACTAAACTACAACTAACTTTAAGTGGCATGTTGTACTCTTCCACTAGAGTTGTGAACGAATAATCGATTATTACGTTCATTGATATTTTTAATTATCGATTTTTTGTCGATTTTTAATTATCATAAAAATCATGTTTTAATAAATTGAATATAAGAGTTTAACATTTTAAATCGATTTTTTTATATAGTGTCATATGTGGCAGGGCCAATAAAATAAGTAAAGCTATGTTCACACTACAGCTGCAAATACATGGTTTCGTAAACCTCACTTCTAGTCAATCCTAGTTTTGGTAAAATTTTATGTACACTTCGTCTAAAATATCGCAGTATACTATCCAGTAGACTTCCAAACTTATTTTTCCGGAAAAAAAATATTTACGTAAAGAACTAGAGCTGTGAATAAATGATCGATTTTCTTTGATCGATAATTTTTTTTATTGATTTTTTTTGATCAATTATAATGATGTAGCAATCAAATTTGGATTGACGATTACAAGAATTACTCATTTTAAATCGATTTTTGTACCCAGTGTCATATGTATACGCCACTGATGAAAACATGAATAAAACTATGTTCACACTATAGTTGAAAACACATACATATATTGATTTTTATAAAACAACTCTAGCCAATTACAATTCTAGTCAAATTTCAAGAACATTTCGCCTAAAATGCCTTTATTTTAATATTCTATGCAGGCTTATCTATGCTAGAGATACTCATGCGCCCAAAACTAGAGCTGTGAATGAGTAATAGATTTTTTTTTTTGGTTATTGATTTTTTCGATCAATTTTATTAATCCTCAACATTAACTTTTGATAAATCACAAACTTTAAATTATTATCTATTTATTTTTAACATCGATTTATTTGTATAAAAAATGATTATTTTCTATAAAAATCAATTAATTTTGTATAAAAACCGATTATTTTCTTCACAAATCGATTTATCTGTAAAAAAAAAATAACCGATTATTTTCTTTAAAAATCGCTTTATCTGTAAAAATTCGATTATTTTCTTTAAACATCGATTCATTTGTAAGCAATACATATCATCCCTATTCAAATAATCAATAATAGCCTTCATCTGTGCAACACTTCTTATTGATTCTACAACACGACCAGCGATTTCAGCTTTTTGAGCTTTAGATTTCACTAGGTGTGTCCTCACTCGTTTCTCCTTCTTTTCGTCTGACCTCTCCACTGACGTTTTACTTTTCTTTTCCCTCGCATCTTTTGGCTACCATTCTAATTACTTATTCCTCATTCTCGTCCTCTATTT
>OX608080.1:95691388-95801388 GCA_951509765.1 Sphenella marginata | reverse complement strand
TGCGTTGGTGTTAGTAAAAATTTGTGAATTTGTGGAATCAGAGTTTCACCATGGTTAGCCATGGTTGGTAGGGAAGGCATTCTTTTATAGCGGTGTGTATGTGTGTGTGTACGCATGGGCTTATACGAATGTATTGATGTATGGCAGCGTATAGCGCCTATAGGTATGCAAAGGTTTTGGTGTGCCGGTCTAATACCATTTCTTACGCTAGAAGTAATCAGAAAGCATAAGAATTATATCTTTTTAAGAAGAAATTGTACTGAAATTTTTTTCCAGAGTGGATGTGACTGAGTTCCATGATTTGAACACCTTTCGCTGAAGTTCTGGCAAGCAATGTGTTTGATGTCGTTTTTTTTATTTCGATTTCGGGTTTGGTGATAGGTTAGGTTTCTGGTTTGGATAAACTTTTTTTTGGTTTTATCCTCTGGTATAGTTTTCGTATAACTCCTGCCCCCAGCTTCCATTTAAAGTTCACACTCCGATTTGACTAACAATTCTAGTAGTGATTAGAGTCGAGGGTCGCACCACACCACAGCACTGGTTTCAGTCCCAGCTTCAGTCTCGACTCCATTTTATCAAGCCGTTCTATGTGATCCCTGCTTTAAGTAGTGATGTATGTCAAATGTTTGTGTGCTGTGAAGGTAAGTTTTAAATTGTGAAACGCCAAAAGTGAAATTTGCTGGAAAGTGCAATGCGTGCTTCTTTTTCACCATTTTCTTTTTTTGTCTTTTCGTGTATATCTCCATTATTATTATTTTTATATTTCTATGTATACGTAATAAAAACTTGTGGGCGGCAGTCTGTGAATGCGCTCTAAAAGCAAACACTGAAATATAAAATCTTCTAAGCTTTGACAGCAAAGAAAAAATACCACATGTGACAAAAATAAAATCAACAAAACTAAAAGTAGATGTGAAAAAATACCTAAAAGAAAAATTGGTAAAGGATTGTAGCAAAGACCAGCAAATGCACATTTGAAATGCCAGCTCCTGAGCGTGCTTTTCTGCTCTTCGCAATGGCGCTGTACTGTGGGCTACTTTGACGACATTTCCTATAAAAAGTTTCTTTTTGCCCAAAAAATTTTCAAGCATAGAAAAAATACAAATTTAAGGGTTTTTATTATACGATACTTGGGTAAAATTTACGATATGTCGATAAAAGATACGATATTTCGATAAAAATTTACGATATTGCCAAACAATTTGCGATAAACTCCTGCTATCTAGCTGTCGCCAATAGTTTACACATTATCTAAACTTGTTGATAGTTGAAAATATTTAAAACTTTTGCACGATCGAACAATTTTTCAAATCAAATATTGAAAAACAGTCGGTACGATAATTTTTTGGAAAAGTTTTCAAATAAAAAACAATTTTTTTTTTACACCTTTATTATTTTATATTACACACTTGGTTTCAAAGTTTAAAAATTATAATTTTATGAAATTTTTTGAAATATCAATGAAAAAAATGTTTTTTTTTGTAAATGAACAAGTTCAAAAGCGTTAGTTTTATGAAATATCAAAAAAAAAAAATTTTTTTTAAAGCTCGAGCCGATAATTTTTTGAAAATTTTTGAAATATCAAAAAAAAATTTTTATCGTGAACATTTTCTACTAGAAAGCTGAAATTAAATAAAATGAAAATTAAAGCTCGGAAAAATATTTATTCTTATTTTTACACTCCAAATTTTTTTTTAAGAAAAGAAAGTTTTAAAATTTCCAACCATCTCGATTCAAACAATTAAAGTGACATTTATTTTGAGCTGAAGTTTTGTAAATTTACAATATCTTAAAAATGCAAAAAAAATTGTTTCGAAACATTTTTTGATGGAAAAAATTTTCATAAAATGGAAAAAAAGCCAATAAGATAAATTTTTGAAAATTTTTAAACTGTAGAAACAAATTTATTGTACAATTTATGTTATAAACTAGGTTTTAAAAATCCGAAAAACAAATTTTTTTTTTTAGCTTTAAGTTCAAAGCTTTTTTTCTGCAATATTTGGCATTTAATACCATTTTTATTACAATTCTTGATGTTCAAAACAGTTTCAATTCAAACTAAATATGAAAATGATATTTTGATTTCAAGTAAAACTGCTTCAAAACACCTCACAGTACTTTAGCTTAACATACAGCATGTGGAAAGCTGGTTGGAATGTCAGGAAGGAAGTTGCATTAAGGAAACCTCTACGAGCTCGCCGAAGACTTCTTAAAGGTATATAATATACATACATATGTACTGCGCTTTTTTCTAGATATTTTTACAAAAAAAAAAAAATATAAATTCTGTTTTTTTCCTCACCAACTTTTGTGTAATGGTTCGGCAGAAATTGGTGGTTAGTAGCAACCATATAGTCTATCCGTTTAAGTTACTGTACCTACAACAACACATACATACATATGTGCTTGGTACTATTTCTTCATCATCTTCAATTGCCTTGCAGCATTACTACTCTTTCTACTACTTTCTTGTTTTTATTGCTTCATCTCATTTTGCACTGCTTGAAATGTGATCTTTTTTTTTTGGTTTTTTGTAAGAAATTTCTTTTTACTAGTTGCTGGATATTTGTCAATCAATCGCATTTTCAATTGCGCCAACTGTCAAAGTTGTAAAAGTTGGTTACTTTTCATGCTTAAATTTGTACAATACTACTTTGAAATTGTTTGAATATCAAATTTTTTTCTTGTTTGAAAGTGTGCTAATGAACTGATATGTGTCGCTTCAAGGGGTGTGCAGTGCAGTGAGGCTTTTTAAAGCGCTTCTCTATTGATTGAAATTCAAGTGTTGAAAATAGCTGATTTGAATAAAAGATCGTGGTGCTGTGGTTAGGAGTGGATAGTAAAATACTATTTTAAAGGAGTTGGAGTATGAGAGTAAAAAAACAAAGCCTAAAATATATTGAGAAATTTCGAGAAAGTGGTAATTGTTCCCCAAAAAACATCTTTAAATTTTTGTGCGCCTAAAAGTATGCAACAAATTTCATCATCCGTCAATCCTCGTCATAAGACTTCATGTTGTACGCCTTCACAAGGAGGAGTGTAGCGTTACTATTAGTACATTTAATTCACACCATTTTCGTTTACAATTTCCAAAAAAAAAAAAACTATTTCATGTTAATTTTCTGTTCCACGTTTCAATACAAAATCCGAACTATACCTAATAACATCACACTTTTAGTCACGCTACAAAATTGCATTTCACCTCTGACACAGTTATCTATTTAACTTTCATCGTTGAATTCCCCCACTCACCAAAGGTTTGTCAGGTATACCAGCATTAATAAGCATTACTTATTTATTATTTACTGCTCCTGTTCCCACATTAGTATGCATACATTTAGGCACATTCAACTTGTGTGTAACACAAGGATTTCATGTGAAAACATGTTAAATACTTATATTTATAACTGTAGTTGTGTACATGCGTGTAGCTCAATGTTTTCTAAAAAGAAGCATGTAATTAGCTTAGGATATGTATATCAGAGTATACACGTATGTGCCTAAAATTATGCCACGCTTATACTATATGTATGCATGTATTTATAATAGACGGGGACAACAATTTTTTTTTTTTTAATATAATAATTTTAGTTTTTAGAATAGAATTTATAACAATTGTTAGAGGCGTATTATTGCGATTTTAAATTATTTTAAAATTATTCAGTTTTTGCTCTAAGGTTCCCAAATTTTTGAAAAAGAATATTTAGCTGCATGGAAGGTTGTAAGAAATTTGATTCTTTACAAAAAAATGCGCTATGAAAATTTTCGAACGGTTAACCGTTCCAATGGAAGAGGGAGAAAGGGAGAAAGGGAGAAGTGGGCGTGGCACCTTCCATAGAAACGAGATTTTCGAACTACACATGTTTGGAAGCATCCATTGTAGAGATAGATTTAGGTATAGGGATAGAAATAGGAGTAGGAATAGTAACAGGAATAGGAAAATAAATAGGAATAGGAAAATAAATAGGTATAGGAAAAGGAAGAGGAATAAACGAAGAAAAATAATATAAAGAGAGGTGGGAATACGAATAGGAATAGAAACAGTAATAGAACTAGGAAAAAGAATATGAAGAGGGATGAATGAGGGGAATACGAATAGGAATAGAAATCGAAATAGTAATAGAAATAAAAAAAGGATTATATATAAATACGAATAGGAATATGAATACAAATAGTAATTGTAAAAGGAAACTTTTATTAGACCATTAAAATAGAAAAGGGAACATGAGGCAAATTTTTCCAGGACAGTACATTTTTGGACATACCCTAGCAATCTATCACCGTCCCTCTATTATCTATATAGTTTTAAAAAGAATATTTTTTTGTTTGCCCCGTCTAATATATAATATCTATGTTATTCAAACGTCAATCAATGTACTACTTAATATTGCTTTCTCCACTTGATCATTAGTGTTGTTGTATATGTAAATAGCTTGAAATTAGCTAAGTATCGTACGCTATGCTATCGGTTTCCAGTAGCATTTTTCTTCGTGTAAAGAATGCCGGTGGCTCGTATACATAAATAAATATCAATGTTATGCGTAATTGCTGTTTAATTTCTTTTATTGTCATGTTTATTGTGTAATTTATTATTATTATTTTGTTGTCATTGAAATGTGATTGGCTTTTTGAAACTAAGTTGATATTTAGAGAGAGAGAGGTTTGGTGAGGCGATGTAACTTTAGTTGAGTAATAAAGAAACATTTTGTTAGATATGTTGCTGATTATGAGCATTGTTTATTGTTGTTGTGATCATAGAAGGCTGCTAGGTCAATCAACCACTTCTTCAGTAAGTAGGTTAGTAAAGAAAGGTGAGCACTGGCTGAGATATCAAAGTCTCAGAATTCTATGTTTAGAAAAGAAATGATTGTAGACCGGAATTTCTAAAAAAATTTCACTTTAGAAATAATTTGCTAATTAGGTTATTAGCACACATGAAAGTTCGAAGCCCCTAAACATGTTTTAAGTAAAAATCGAAAGCATAAGGTGTATTTCAGAGAACGTAAAATTAATTTCAGTATAGTAGTTTGTGTTTCAGAAATTAAAAAATATATTTTAGAATAATAAATTGTACTTCAGAAATCGACAAATGTATTTCACAAAAGTCAATTGTACTTCAGAAACAGTAAAATGTATTTCAGAAAAGTCAATTGTACTTCAGAAATAGTAAAATTTATATCAGAAAAGTCAATTGTACTTCAGAAACAGTAAAATGTATTTCAGAAAAGTCAATTGTAATTCAGAAATAGTAAAATGTATTTCAGAAAAGTCAATTGTACTTCAGAAATAGTAAAATGTATTTCAGAAAAGTCAACTGTACTTCAGAAACAGTAAAATGTATTTCAGCAAAGTAAATTGTTCTTCAGAAATAGTAAAATGTATTTCAGAAGAGTCAATTGTACTTCAGAAACAGTAAAATGTATTTCAGAAAAGTGAATTGTACTTCATAAACAGTAAAATGTATTTCAGAAGAGTCAATTGTACTTCAGAGACAGTAAAATGTATTTCAGAAAAGTCAATTGCACTTCAGAAACAGTAAAATGTATTTCAGCAAAGTCAATTGTACTTCAGAAGCTGTAAAGTATATTTCAGAATAGTCAATTGTACTTCAGAAGCTGTAAAATATATGTATTTCAGAAAAGTCAATTGTACTTCAGAAGCTGCAAAATGTATTTCAGAAAAGTCAATTGTACTTCATAAACAGTAAAATGTATTTCAGCAAAGTCAATTGTACTTCAGAAGCTGTAAAATATATTTCAGAAAAGTCAATTGTGCTTCAGAAGCTGTAAAATATGTATATTTCAGAAAAGTCAATTGTACTTCATAAACAGTAAAATGTATTTCAGCAAAGTCAATTGTACTTCAGAAGCTGTAAAATATATTTCAGAATAGTCAATTGTACTTCAGAAGCTGTAAAATATATGTATTTCAGAAAAGTAAATTGTTCTTCAGAAATAGTAAAATGTATTTCAGAAGAGTCAATTGTACTTCAGAAACAGTAAAATGTATTTCAGAAAAGTGAATTGTACTTCAGAAACAGTAAAATGTATTTCAGAAAAGTCAATTGTACTTCAGAAATAGTAAAATGTATTTCGGAAAAGTCATTTGTACTTCAGAAATCGAAAATTTTGAAGAACAGTTTATTTTTTCTGAATCATAATTAACAGTTTCTGAAATACAACTGACTATTCAGAAATTCATTTCACAGTTTTTGAAGTACTACTTTTCATTTGATAACTTCTTAAGTCTACATTTACTAATGGCTTCTCTGTAACTACACACAACTTCGCAGGACTAGACTGCTAAATAATAAGATCGAGTTCCTATTTCTAACAATTCGTTTTCTGTGCAACTTCTCATTTGAATGTGAGTCTACTGCAAGTACGCTGCACAATACTTTTATTAGAATTGCAAATACTTTCCACAGTACAATTACTTCAAAAAAGTACGAAATTATACTTTTTTCGCATTCACAAAACTACTTTCTAATTTAAAATTAACAACTACAAGTAAAACTTATTTTTTTTTTATATGTTATGTTTACAAAATCTCCGACAATCAATTGCCATAAGCAGACTATTTGTAAAGAACATAAGCTCTAATTACCAAACTGTCTCTAAAACTATCTCTCCGATTACATTTTAGAAGCAAAAATTTCGTATTGTAATAAACTTATGCTTAGTTATGTCGCTGCACAAAAACAAGTAAAATTAAAACAAAAACATGATGAAAATAAATTTAGAACAGAAAATATTTTACAACTTGTTTACCAAAAAACTTTATTTACAAAATTTGACCAGCATAAAAGTATGTCAAACTAGCTCAACTGGCTAATCACTAATGCAGTACGTTGCAGAAGAGCAACAAAATTGCCTGTTTTGAAAAGAGTCGTCTGCACTAAAAGTCCCCTCCCCCCCTCAAAGTAGTTGAAGTGACAAAAATAAGTACTTTTCTGTATTTAGCAAGTTAGGGAAGTAAAGTCTAAAAGAAAAAAAAATCCAAAAGCGTTTAACCAATGGACAGGTGGAGCGTAGGCAGTAACATACTTTTGGGCGCCTTTACAAATAATTGGAAACGGCATTAGTAAGACAAGCGGTGCATTTACACTGCTTAGAGTTGTTTTTTTTTTTTTTCAATTACTTCTTCTATTAAATATTTATCAAGCTAATGGAAAATAGGCATTTTGCGTTGTACTAAAAAATGTTGCCAAAACTTTTACAAATACATAAGACACTGACGTGCGGCTGAGGTTGCAAAGTAGCAGGCAGCTGTCAAAATTCGTAGTTACATTTTTGGCACATTTGAGTATGATATTTATTTTAAAGATTTTAAGTTAGGAATATGAAAACTAGAGGGCATGTTGTTGAAGGTATTTGCGAGGTTTGCTATTTGTTTGTGTTTTAAATGCAATGTTTTTCGAATTTGAGATTTATTTGTTATTCAAATTTAGTAAAAACCCTTTTGTATTTTTTGTTTAGGGTTTCGTATACTTTTAGGCTTCAAACAAATCTCAGTTTTATTTGATAATTGAAGTTTGGTATTTTTTTTTTTCAGTTATTAAATAACCAAGTAGCAAATGGCAACACTTAACGCCTAAAAGTCCTTCAACGCCATAGAGGCAGAGACCAGCTGCGCCATACTTCGCAACCTGTTTTTAATTCAGAGAAATGAAACTCCCTCGCAGTAAACTTAAAAAAATTACTAACTATGCCTAATTATACCAAATAATATACAAAAGTTTTAAGCAACAAGGAGGTTTATATCTCGTATAGGGGCGTAATGAACAGCAAACTGACCTACATTTTGTATATGGGAAGCACAAAGCAACCCGCAACTACTCTACAAATATTAGCATACTTTTCTGCTCTCTCCACAAAGTGCGCCTAAAAATATACTCCAATATTAACATAAATGTTACGCAATTAAACAGTATAGTTAATGCTAAGTACGTTAGAGATTTGTGGGCAAACTTATAAGGGTCCGCAATCTAAACATTGTAAACGCTTTTTATACCTTTCATGAACATGAAATGGTATTATAACTTTGGTCCGATGTTTGTAAGTATGAGAAGAAGAAGAGATAGACCCACCATTAAGTATACCGAAATGATCAGGATGATAAGCTGAGTTGATTTAGCCATGTCCGTCTGTCCGTCTGTCTGTTTGAACGCAAACTAGTCCCTCAATTTTAGACCTATCTCGATGAAATTTGGTATAGGGCCGCCGTTTTGCATGGGATTAATCATTTGTCGGAACCAGCCAGATCGGAGCGATACAATGCATAGCTCCCATACAATCGATTGTTCCGATAAACGGGTTTTGGTCTATAAATCTTGCAATTAAAAAGCTAGGACCGCAAAATT
Source organism: Sphenella marginata (assembly GCA_951509765.1). NCBI lineage: Eukaryota > Metazoa > Arthropoda > Insecta > Diptera > Tephritidae > Sphenella > Sphenella marginata. The sequence goes on along the minus strand of OX608080.1, from coordinate 95,793,026 downwards.
TTGCACTTTTCGTACATATTGTATGAGTAACATGTGTAGTGAAAATGACTCAAATCGGACCAACCAAACATATAGCTCCCATATAATCGATAGTTTCGATAAATGGGTTTTTGGCTATAGATTTTGCAGTTAAGAAGCTAGGAACGTAAAATTTTGCAGGTTTGGTACTTATTACATATGTGATGTGTGCAGTGAAAATCATACAGATCGGACTAACATAACATATAGCTCCCATATAATCGATTGCTCCGATAACTCTGGTTTGGGCCATGTATTTTCAAACAGCTTTGAAGAGTTTGTACCAATTGTAAGTAAGGATCGGACACTTAAAAAAGTTATGCGTATTCATGAAAGGTATGAAGCCTTCGGCACAGCCGAAGACAGCCCTTTCCTTACTTGTTTTTTTTGTTTTTTATTTTTTTTTCTTTTTCTTTTTTATTTTTTTTTTTCGCTTACATTGTTTACCTGTTTGCTCTTTTGGTAGTACAACTAAAGTAACAAGAATAATTTACGAACAATTAAACTTATATGGCAGAAAAAACAACAGAAACCGAAGCTGACGATCTTTTAGGCGCATTTATTTTATTTTGTTTTATTTCAGTATTGTGCATTTTTATTTTATAGCTGTTTGAAACTTGTCTACACAGGTGGTATATTAAGAGTCTAGACTAAACAATGTACTCAGTGAAAAAATTAATTAAAAATAAATAGATACAAATGCGCCTTAAAGTATGCAAATATCTGAATGGTTGAAGCTGCGTTATATTTGGTTTTTTTTTTTTTTGTTAACATTTTGTTAAATTTAATTGACAGGTGGACACATATTGCAGCTGAATTAATTACTGAACTCAGTCGCACCTGCACGGCTAAGAATCAAAAAAAGTTACTCCTAAAAGTATGCACTGGCAAATGAAAAATGAAAATAACTCAATTGCCACATATGGCTTGCACACAGACGCATCCCAGACTCGCATTTTAGTTCAAAATTAAATATTTAAATTTGTGGATATCAATTTTCCCAAAGAATGATAAAATTTGAATTTCTAACTAAATTTGTGTTTTAATATTTATACAATAGTACATTTCTCTAAAATTAAAATTTAAAAATTCAATAAATGGCTTAAGCACTTTCATTCTAAATTTATTTATCATCCTTGATCAGATAAATAAATATTTTTTTTTTAATACATTTGTCTTCAGATAAACTCTACTTTTCTATGTGCCATATGTATACTCATACAATACCAAAAACTTACAAGCATACTTTTAGGTAAAAAAAAGCCATTTTACAAAAGTAAAAGCTTATACGCACAAACATATGTACACTGGCAGATTAACTTAACATGAAAACGTGATTATATCGTAGATATGTCAGTGAATGTGGAAAGCACACTGATAAAGCGTATGTACATACATATGTACATATGAATTTGACATACGCATTTCATAGCATGCTTTTAGGCGATTAAAAATTATATGCACTCACAATTCTTTGTGCAATGATGCAAAGAGATGAAAAGTTGATAATACCGCAAACGCATTTATAAAATCTGTAAATCTGTTGGATGTATATATGTATTGCTAAATACTACATTTGTACATGCGTACATATTTTCAGGCGTACTCACATATGTCTGTACGTTGTAGGTGTAGGTGTGTGTGAAAAGCTAAAGCACTTGGCAAGCCGCTACATAGCAACTTTCTCGTATGTTGTCCTCAGTCCACACAGTTTACCGTACTCCGCTTTCCATTCACTGCAATCCTCATACAAGCTCTCTACTCAGTCAGTCATTCTGTTTTGTGTTGCAAGCTTTCGCCGGATAATTTAATTCGTTTAAAGGGTTATGATGTATTCATTTTCTATTTTTATTTTTATTTTGTTTTATGATTAAATTGTGCATCAGCAATACGCTAGAGATAAGAATATTTGCTGTTTTGGGGTTTTCTGAAAGATTTGGTGCTTTGTTTATTTTAGCGGAAAATGTTTAAGCAGAATTTGAGATGTTGGAAAATATTTACAATTTAAAATAGACAGCAAAGTAGAAATATTGCATGGAATAGGTCTTCCGCCATGAGTCGAGGCAAATACACGTACTTTTAAATATAAATAGAGAGATTTTAGGCACGCGCTCCACGAAATTTAAGATTCTACCTTAGTGCATAGTTTTAGGCGGGCATGGCTCTAAAAATAACTCTAAGAATACTTTTAGGCGCACATTACATCATGCACAGCTCAATATCTAGCAATGATTTGAATTTAAAAATATTGAAATACATATATAAAGCCATCAAATTCTAAAAATATTTTCATCCAAAAAGTAAATTAACCGTCAATTCGTTTATTCAAAAATGTGGCCTTCACCATAAATATTTTTGCATACTTTTAGGCGCATCAAGCCATTATTTATCAAACCTTTTGCCGTAGCTGATTTGGCGTAAATTTACACAAACCTCCATTAAAACAAAACAAAAGTTAGTAAATGCGCCTAAAAGCGCTCAAGTTGAATTTTTTATCATTCACTCTTTCATATGGTGTTCTTTTTACTTAAACTATTGTTGTTACTTAAGCTTCAAAACGTTGGGTTAGTTGTTGTTTACGTTTCTTAATTGCGCACACCTTTTAAGCATCAACAAACGTGCAAAGAGGCAAACAGAGCAAGAAAAATATGCAAACAAAAAAATTTTAAAAGGGCTAAAATATGAAAATAAATAAGAAAAAAAATTAAATTCATACTTTTTAGAGTTCAACCCTTGCAAGTTTGCTGCCACATCCGTAACATTTTTGCCATAAAATACGTTGTTTAATTTTGTGACCTTATTTAAATATTGTAGCATACTTTTAGGCACCTTTTGGGGGTAGTAATATATTTGTTACTGTTTGTACGTTCTTCTTGTGTTTCTTTTTTTTTTCAAAATATTGAAAGCCAATAAAAGCAGAAGTTGAAAAAAATTGTATTTTATCAAAATCTAAAAAAAGTTGAGTTGGGTTTCGAAGGGAATTAAACTTGGACAAAATTTTTCAAATTTTAATATTTATTGCTAATTTTTACTATTATTTTTTTATTTAAATAATTTCATAATTATTATCACTATATTTATATTTTTATTATGGTCACTATTATTATTATTATTTTCATAAATTCCAAAAAAAAAAAAAAGTGTGTCATCAATACTTATTATTATTTTCATTAAAAGTACAAAACTCAAATCATTGATTACTCACAGACTAAATATAGCTACTAAATAAAAAAAATTAAATACAATAAAAAATAATATATATTAAATTATCCAACCACCATTAAGCCACTTATTTATGCAACATTCCCTTGTTGTTGTCATTCATGCTCGCTTACTATGCCACTTAAGCGCATCAACCTTTTTTACTACCATGACCCGCATAAATAAATAATTCAATCACCAGCTGTCAGTTACAAATTTACAAAAAGTATGCACATAAATACAAAACATATCGGCATACAACAATACAACAAAAAAAAGCAATACAACAAAAAAACAGCAACGTCAAGCAAAAATGTATGTAACTTACAACATAACCATAGGGAAATGTATGTATGTATTAGTACATTTGGACTGTCTGCTACCCATAAAATACCGTACAGGCATGCAAAAAAGAAATAAAAAATTAAAAAAAAAACAAAACACTTTACCCGCAAACCACAAAAAGGAAAATCTTCCAAATATTCAACATAACCTAGAAAAGTACAAGTCACTTGCTGCAAGCTGTGGAGTGCAGTTGAGACAGGCAATTGCACTGTGGTCAACTTAAAAAAAAAGAAAGAGATATATATATCTTTGTATGTATGTGTGTAGTTAGGTAAGCAATGCTTGCGGTTCAACGTTAGTTCACTGCCATTTCAACTGTCGATTTACAATAAAAGCACAGAAGTATAGCTTAGTTGGCGTAAAATAGACACTATCCGGTTATCCGGTAGACATACAATTGATGCTATTTTGAACTCTTCGCTCGTAATATTGTATATACAGAAAATATTTGCGCATTTTGGCACACTTCAAGTTTGTTCAATTACTTTAAGGCAATATGAATATGTATTCTATGTGTGTGTGTGTGCGTGTTTAATAAAAGCAATTTTGATTTGAGAGTCCAAAAAATTTATCTGACATTTATTTCAGCTTAAAATAAAATCACTTTGCTAATGCACTAAAAAAAAGTGCCTAAAAGTATGCAATCATCTACGCCAAACAAATTTACCCAAATTTTTAAGAACCTTTTTTGGTTAGGGCGACTCACTGTTGTGCAAGAAATCGTGTGACTTATCTCTAAAGAGAGTGATCTGCAGTGTATCCCTTTAGTCTACAGTTGGTTACAATTCAATCATTATTGGGGTGTGTGTAAATTTTAGTTTTTGTAGCATACTTTTAGGAGTTAAAATAAGTCAAATCGTACCAACTGAAGGTTTTCGAATCCCGGCCAACTAAACTGTTATGGAATAAAGAAATATGATTTCAGTAGGACTCGAAAAAAATCGACAGTGTTATATTATTGCCGCTTTTACAACAACAACAAAAACAACAGTAGTTACGCCTATATAGAGCGCTATGGAGCTAAGAATTTACATGTTCTTTCATCAAACATTTCATTTTTTAAGGTGAGTTATTTCGAACCAAAGTAAATTTTTGTCCTAACTCAACTTTAGTTGTTTTTCATGTGCATGTATTTAGTTTCAGCGGACTACAAATTTATTTCTTTCATAATTTTTTATAACATCTCAATATATGTCGTAATAAACCAAAAAAAAAAACAGGTTGAGCTCTAGTGAAAAAAAAACAAAATATTTAAACACTTTTCAAACAATTTTTAAAAAATTTTAAATTTTTTAAACAATTTTTAAATATTTAAAACATGAAAAATTAAAAAAATATGTGATTGAAAAAACAGTTTTGAAATATTTGAAGTCGGAAAATTGGGAATATTGCGTAGCGTAAAAAATTTTGAGAATTTTTAAAACAATTTAGACATTTTTTAAATGTTAAAAATTAAAAAAAAAATTAAATGTTTTAAAATATTTTAAATGAAGCAAAATAAAAAAGATGTTTTAAAATATTTTTAATCGTAAAATAAAAAAAAAAGGTTTTGAAGCATGTAGCTGAAATCGCAAAATAGAAATTGAATTAGAATAGAATTTTTTTAAATTTTGAAATATCTTTATTCGAAAAATTTAAAATATTACGCAGAAAGAAAAAATTAAATTTTTTAAATTTTGAAATAAACAGTTTTGTAAATTCTAAAACGAATTTTGTAATATTTTAAATGGGAAAATTGAAAATATGGCATAATGGAGTATAAATTTGAGGTTTAAATGGAGTTTTAAAAATTTGTCTCCTGAAGTCATCTTGTAATTTTTTTATATAACAAAACATTTTTTTCACAAATTACATATATGTAGAAAATTCGATAAAAAAATATATAAAAATCCAGAGCGACTGTTAAAACATTTTAAGTAAATACTTTAAGATATTAGAACACAGCCGGCTACTTGTCGCTTGATAATTAGATCGGAATCCAAATGTTTTTAACATTTGCAATATTCATTTCGAAATTTTCATATTTTTCTCAAGCATGGCTCATATAAATTAGTATGCTTTATTTTGTGCGCCTCCTTTAAAATTAAATTTAAAGGGTCCTGTAGTTTATGAGATGCACTAATCTTGCTTTAATTTCATGAATTGAAACCTATCAAAAGCACACATCTCACATACACACAAAAAGATTTGCAAATTGTTCTCTAATCCCTATTTAGGTTTCCTTCATTAAAGATAAACCTTTTACTTTTTCTTCGTATTCTACATAGAACTTTAAAAGTTAGTCAAGTTTCGTACAAACATTCAATGTGTTTAACGCAAAGGAAGAAATACACGCAATCACTTCAAAGAAAGCAATAAAAAAGTCGGGAATAAAGCAACAAAATTAGAGTAATTATTTTCTAGCTCATTACCAGTTCCACCGAGCATAGGACAACTAAAAAAAATGATTTAGAGACAAAGAAATTTCTTTCAAACAACATGAGGTAAATCACTCAAAGAACATTAGATTTGTTGGACCTCGCTTGTTAATGTCGATGCTAGGTAAAAATGTTTCTGCGCTTAAAAAAAAAAATTTCAATTGAAAGTAACAAAAAAATTATTCAAGCAGAAAAAATTTTAAGTTTTCACAATTTCACGCAAACGACAAACTCATAAATGATAAAATAAAAAATAAAAAATTAGAAAAAAAATTAAAAATTAAAAAAGATAAAAAATAAAAATAAACAAATATTTGAAAAAATTTTAAATTTCTCAAAAGAAATTCATTTTTTTTGTTTTTTTCATATGTCGCTAAATGCTTATAAAAAAAATAGGCCAACAAATTTCATGAGAAAAATTTAATAAAAAATCTATAAAACTTTCCGAAAATTCATTTTTACATTTTTTAATTGTTTTGGTGAATTCGTTGTTTTTTTTCATAACAGCGATGACAATAAAATTTTGAAGAAAACAATTTTTATTTTGATATTTTATTCACAAGATGCTAAGTGGTGATGAAAAAAAAATCGTTTATTGCAAAATTGTAAGCAGGATAAACTTTGCTCTAATAGAAACTGAGTTGCTTCCATTTCGTTTGAATTTCCAACGCCTCTTTCCACGCCTATGCCACTACTTTTCTCCTTATTCATCTTTCTCATTAATTCTCATCTTTAAATCCCTCCTCTTCTTCCGTTTCTCCTACCTCAACAATTCGAATTCATATTTTTAATTAATTTCTTCTCCTTATTCATCGTTACTGCCACATTCTATAACTCACTCTATTTATCTAGCTCTTCCTCTTCTTTCATTTTCGGCTACCCACTCAAAGTTTCATATTTTTCCTACCGATGGCATTCGCTTTTCATCAATAGCTGACGCCAATTGAAAACACCGAGGGAGTTCAAGCCACCCTCCACCTGGTTTTTCTCAACTCAATCGAAGCCGCCCCCTTCCTGTGCTGCAGAATTCTAGTGTCGATAGGAGAACCTTCAGATCTGGAGCTTCTTTCTCCATTCATATCCGTTGAAAGAGTACTCTATTTACTATTGGCAAATGAGATCCCAAAATACCGAAGACATTCAAAAGATTTAGTTTTTTTTGTTTTTTTTCCTTTTGTGCTTTTAGATTAATATAATCTAATCTCTTAGTTGTGAATAGTTTAGTTTGGATTTGATTAATGTCATACATTTTTGCTTAACTAAATTCTTCAAACTCAATGCAGTCTAATTCAATTTAGTCTGTTTTATTTTGATCTAATTTAATCGCCTCCAATTAATTAATCCAATTAAGTTGTTTGAATTAAGTCAAATTAATTTGATTTAATCAATTATTTATAGTGCGATTTATTTTTCCATATAACTGACTGAAACTTCAATTTCAATAAACTTCATAATTCTGTAATGACTTCTTAAACTAAAAATAACTTTTCCACACGAGGCTTAGCAAAATTGCAACAATATAAATTATATAGAGCAATTCAAATTTTGAAACTTTCTATTTACCGTTTATTGATTAATTATGCTGCGAATCACGATGATATGTTGATTTTTCTTAGCAAAAATTAGTGGAGTAAATAAATGCATTAGATTGGAGGATTTTAGATTTCATGCTGATTTATTCAATTTTTCTGCACTATTTTGGCTTAAAAGCGCTTCATAAAACTTTTAATGCTTATTACACATAATTTATTATTAATTAATTATCATTAATTAATTTGATTAATTTGACTTTTTTATGTAATTAAAAATAAAATATATGCTATATTAAACAGATTAAACGTAGCTTTCAGCGCGTTAAACAATTCGTACAACTACATTAAATTAGAAACCGGTACATTCGAGAAGTTTAACAAGAACGCGGTTTAAAGAGCCAGGCGTAAACCGTCAATCGTTGAAACGCGATTTTTAATTTTTTTCTGTTTAAAATTTTTGATTTATTTCATACTAAAAAAATTAAAAAAAAATACCCATAAAACTCAAATAGAATCAAAACTGAAAAAAAAAATTTAAATAATCTCTACTCCAAGCCCCACTGAGAACTAGAAGTGCTCGCTTCTCTGCCAAACTTATTCGGCGTTTTTAATACGCTTTTGCGGCCACTGCGGTGTGGGCAGCATTCTTTACCTACAAACATACATACATATGTATGTACGTATAGTGTAGGTCAGGCAGAATATCGTGCAAAAGCACGAAGTGGTAATTTTTATTCGTGAAATAAAATATTTAATAATTTGCACACATTTAATTTTCATTCACTGGATTTGCTTGCATAATTGATTTTCACCTCATTTCATTTACTTTTTTTTCAATTATTTTCATTAATATTATTTCAACTTTTTTTTCGTAGATATGTATTTTTTTTTCTTTTTTTTAGTAATTTTCACACACCAAAAAAAAAAAACAGATTTACGACGTGCGACTAACGTTAACTCGCATTATTATCCTTTACATCCTGGCCAAACCCGAAATGCTACTAACGTGTCCCATAAAACTAGCACGATGCCTAACGGCAGCTAACGGTAAATTTTTAACACGGCTAACATGCCGAACATGCTTCGTGTTGACGTTATTCAACACGAGCATTGATAGTATTGTACAAAATTTTAAGGAAGTAAGCGCTCATTTTCCGAATGGTGAATGTTGGTGTAATTGTTTGTTTGTAAAGGAATGCAGGTGCGAGAGCGAAACAAGCGAGAGAGAGTGTGCTTCTCAGAGTGTGACAATTTTGTGGCTGTGGTGAAAGGATGAGTCTTGAATTATGAAATTCAGCACGAAGTGGTACTCTTTCCTAATTCGAGAGAGCATATTTTATGTGGTGTATTAAGCATGAGGAAAGAGATTTACTAAGAGTTTTGTTTGCTGTGGTGAAAGCTTTATCAAAACGGTTAGTGGTGGCATACGGTGAAGTTGAATGTGGTAGCAAATGGTTGAAGGGAAATTGATACATATGAAACAATTTCGGGAATATTTTGAAATTATTTGAAAATTTTAAAACACAGTTTAATAATCTAAAATTTCCTTTTATTATGATTTATTATATTTTATTTCTTTTAATTTTTTTTTATTTTGTTAATTTAATTTAATATTTTTTGCTTTATTTTATTTTATTTTATTTATTTGATTTGATTTGATTTTATTTTATTTTATTTTATTTTATTTTATTTTATTTTATATTATTTTATTTTATTTTATTTTATTTTATTTTATTCTATTTTATTTTATTTTATTTTATTTTATTTTATTTTATTTTATTTTATTTTATTTTATTTTATTTTATTTTATTTTATTTTTCTTTATTTTATTTTATTTTATTTTATTTTATTTTACTTTATTTTATTTTATTTTATTTTATTTTATTTTATTTTATTTTATTTTATTTTATTTTATTTTATTTTATTTTATTTTATTTTATTTTATTTTATTTTATTTTATTTTATTTTATTTTATTTTATTTTATTTTATTTTATTTTATTTTATTTTATGTTATTTTATTTTATTTTATTTTATTTTGTTTTATTTTATTTTATTTTATTTTATTTTATTTTATTTTATTTTATTTTATTTTATTTTATTTTATTTTATTTTATTTTATTTTATTTTATTTTAGTGTATTTTATTTTATTTTATTTTATTTTATTTTACTTTATTTTATTTTAATCTATTTTTTTATTTTATTTTATGTTATGTTATGTTATGTTATGTTATGTTATTTTATTTTATTTAATTTAATTTTATTTTATTTTATTTTATTTTATTTTATTTTATTTTATTTTATTTTATTTTATTTTAATTATTTTATTTTATTTTATTTTATATTTTATTTTATTCTATTTTTTTATTTTATTTTATTTTAGTTTATGTTATGTTATGTTATTTTATTTTATTTTATTTTATTTAATTTAATTGAATTTAATTTAATTTAATTTAACTTTACTTTATTTTATTTTATTTTATTTTATTTGGTTTTATTTTTTCCATAAAACTGTTGGAAACTGTTTGGAAATCAAGCGTATACGATTTTGGTACGCTGCATCACATATTGAGGTATAGTTTGAAGGAGGTATTCATGCTCGGTATCATAAATTAGGTACAGCCTTATGTGAGAGGGTTCGCAATTTATATTTCAACGGTTAATCAACCGAAACCACTCTATTCCTACTCGACCCAATTTTACCTTCAATCATAATCCCTCCACATCCTTTTAGACATCAGCATTTCACTGAAATTAAATTTATTAAGTCATTCAGTTTATTACCTACTCTTAGCATACTTCAAAATATTAGACGAAGAAACAAAATTGCATAATAAAAAAATACTAAATCCTTAATAGTCGTATTCGGCATTCAACATACAAAATATCCACTTAACACACTAAAATCGAATTCAAATTCGAATTCACATTTTAAGCTGTTGTAAATGCTTCAACCAAAGTGCAATTAAAACCGCATTTATAACCTCAGCCAACCGCTGGCACTCAATAAGAGTTTGAACATGCAGACACACATACGCAGAAATTCACTCACACACACACACACACCTACATACATACATGCACCACATTCAATTTGCTATGGCGTACTCAACATTTGAGTGCGCTTCAAAGGTATTATACGCTTTATTTAAAAAATCAGCAAAATTCACCACCGAGTACGATTACAGTTATTTCCGCTTTGTGGCCGAGAGGCATTTTAATGGTTATCAACGAAGTAGCGACTAATGAAATTTCGAGTGTAGAGCAAAATTCGTAGGTGAAAATTTTTGTTGTATAAAGTAAGGAAGCATATAATTTTGGATGCAGGTGAGTTTCTTTTAGCAACATAAACAGAGACAGAGAGAAAGAGAGCGACGGTGTTTGAAAAGGTGAGGAAGAGCAGAGTGTAAATATAAATGAGTGTGTGCAATTCCGCACAGTGATTGAGAAAGAAGAAAGTGTGGTAGAGATTTCATTTTCAGAACTTTATCGTACTCACCATGTATGGCAAGTTCAACACTATGCTAGCAAAACTCACCTCAATGTATGGTAAAATATTTGTAAGCACTTCATCTAGATTCGGCTTTGCTATGTGGTGTTTAAATATTTTCAAACATACTCAGAGTTAATGATGCCGTGGTGAATAAATAAAATTACCCCATGCAATTCTAAGACCGCGGCGTACATATAATTCACCTTTCTAAAAATTTTGAAAGCAGTGAGCTGATGTGAAGCACGCTGCTAGAGCTACCAAGAAGCAGAGAATTGATTATATACTCACCGCAGGTTGTTCATACATATGTGGTGAATATAGCTCATATTCCCCATTTTGCCACAAGTTACACCACAGCAGCTGGGATTAACAAATGATGTGGTGAATAAGGAACATACCATTTTTCACCATACATTTTTGTCCATGTCAGCTTAACACATGTCACTTAACACACTAAAATCGAATTCAAATTCGAATTCACATTTTAAGCTGTTGTAAATGCTTCAACCAAAGTGCAATTAAAACCGCATTTATAACCTCAGCCAACCGCTGGCACTCAATAAGAGTTTGAACATGCAGACACACATACGCAGAAATTCACTCACACACACACACACCTACATACATACATGCACCACATTCAATTTGCTATGGCGTACTCAACATTTGAGTGCGCTTCAAAGGTATTATACGCTTTATTTAAAAAATCAGCAAAATTCACCACCGAGTACGATTACAGTTATTTCCGCTTTGTGGCCGAGAGGCATTTTAATGGTTATCAACGAAGTAGCGACTAATGAAATTTCGAGTGTAGAGCAAAATTCGTAGGTGAAAATTTTTGTTGTATAAAGTAAGGAAGCATATAATTTTGGATGCAGGTGAGTTTCTTTTAGCAACATAAACAGAGACAGAGAGAAAGAGAGCGACGGTGTTTGAAAAGGTGAGGAAGAGCAGAGTGTAAATATAAATGAGTGTGTGCAATTCCGCACAGTGATTGAGAAAGAAGAAAGTGTGGTAGAGATTTCATTTTCAGAACTTTATCGTACTCACCATGTATGGCAAGTTCAACACTATGCTAGCAAAACTCACCTCAATGTATGGTAAAATATTTGTAAGCACTTCATCTAGATTCGGCTTTGCTATGTGGTGTTTAAATATTTTCAAACATACTCAGAGTTAATGATGCCGTGGTGAATAAATAAAATTACCCCATGCAATTCTAAGACCGCGGCGTACATATAATTCACCTTTCTAAAAATTTTGAAAGCAGTGAGCTGATGTGAAGCACGCTGCTAGAGCTACCAAGAAGCAGAGAATTGATTATATACTCACCGCAGGTTGTTCATACATATGTGGTGAATATAGCTCATATTCCCCATTTTGCCACAAGTTACACCACAGCAGCTGGGATTAACAAATGATGTGGTGAATAAGGAACATACCATTTTTCACCATACATTTTTGTCCATGTCAGCAGCAACGCTTCACACTATTCAGCATCAACTCTTTGTCTACTCATGCTAGAATTTATGCTACCACACTCAATATTGCGCTCCGCTATTCACTTCGTTTACTAAAAATCAACACTGTGCTTCGTAATTTCTCGCCACTACTTACCAGCCAGCCACTAATGAACGCTTCAACGGCGCCAAGTAGCATTGACTTTGACCGTCAGTAGTGGCGCCATCAACAAATCCAAATTCAGTTTCAACTCGTACAGCAACGAGTACGGAACGAAGTGGCTGAGATGGACGACTCCATACAGCACGAGTGCGTGAAAGCACGAAAACCAACAATTGCGTCGTTAGCACGCGAGAGTATGGGCATGTTTATATGCGGAAAATGTAATATATAATTTTTGGCGGGCGCACTTTTTTTCAAATACAAAACTAAAATAACTAAATCAAAGAAGTGTGCGAAGGCAAAAGAGACAACAACAAATATGAAAAAAAAAGTGTAACACATACTAAGCGGCATATAAATAATGTTGTGTGCGTTAACTGTCAAAGTCTAATACCTTTGTGTAATTGTGTAGCAGCAGTGTGTTTTTTATTTTAACAACAAACGTGGAAGTTTTTAACGCTACTTAGTGTATTGGGCAGCACGCAGACGTTTAGCATGCGTAACCAGAGAGTCAAAACACATTCAATGCTTGTTGACACTGACATGCAGTGACAGTTAACATTTGTGTGAAGTTTGGAATAACAAAAAAATAGTAAAAATTAAATAAACAAGATGGCAACACTAAAGGGATGTGTGTGCATAAGTGTGGCATATATTTAGGCGCACAACGAATTTTAAAATAATGTTAAAGGCGTGCTTTCAAGTGAAAGAAAGTGGTCAAAAATTATTGAGTTAAATTCTCTGTGCTACTTAACAACTGTTGGCTAGACTTTGCAGTATTAAAGATGCACTTTTATTCGACTGTCATAGCATAGTTTAAGGCGCTGCACAGCGAAAACAGCAGACCTCGCGTCACAGGTAAGTGCAGTAATAATAATAATAGAATTTAGTTGTTTAAATTTATTGTCTAAATTTCTTGCTTCCTAATTAAATATAATATAATCAGACCACTATAACATATCTACGCCGCGCTGTTCTTAAGTACGTGTCCTGTTTGTTTGTCATATTCCCTGCGGCGTATTTCAAATTTCTGCAATTAGTATGTAAATTTGTTTAATGAATAATTTGTGGAAATTTAATAATTGGAGTGCATCATCAAATTAATTCATTTGTTCAATTTACAGATATGGTTTAATTTAATTAAGTAATGAAATGCACCAAAAAAATTTAAATCAAACGTTTAAGTTGCAACAACGAAATTTTTTTAAATTCTGAACAGTTGGCAGCTTAACTCATCGATTCAGCCATGTTCTAGAGGTTACAGTTTAAAAAAATTCAAAATGAAAAATTTAAACAAAAATCATCAAAAATAATCAAATACAATTATTTTTTTTTAGTCATTTTGACTATTTTAGATTTAGAACAAAATTAAAAAAAATTTAAATCCAGAAAGGCTAAAAAAATTATTTCAAATCATTTAGGATTTTTTCTTTGGTATTATTTTGTCCTCTTTTTTAAATTTGTTTGGATTGTTTTGATTACTTTAGATTTAGAAAAAAATAATTAAGAAAAAGAAGAAAGCCGAAAATATAAATAGAAAAAAAAATACCAAATTAAAAAATTATCAAAAGTAATCAAATACATTAAAAAAATGCGTTCATTTCGGTTACTTAAATTTTGTTTTTCATTTCTTTGGATTATTTTGATATCTTTAGGTTTAGAATTAAAATTAATAAAAAAAATAAAGTCAAAAATAATCAAATAAATAAAAAAAAAATTGTTTGGTTAATTTTTCTTACTTCAGATTTAGAAAAAGATGCTTTGGAATTTTTTGTACTCCAATTATGCTTGCATATAAACCAACGAGCTTGCATTTCGTTAGAAAAGTTTTTTCTGTTTAAATCGCACGTAATTTGTAAGCCTCCGTTCGTTTAGGGACATTGTGACTTTAGTTAAAAGACATAGCAATTATAATAGGAATATACATACATAAAAATCAAAAAGTAAATATTTTTTGTTTTTAATAGATTAAGTTTGTGTCGCGAAAAGTTATTACTCAGCACAGCAAAAAAAAATGTTCAAAATAATTCTGTGGCAATAAGCGGAAATAGCCAAAATCGAGTTTGATTGAAAATGGGATTGCGTTCCTCGTGTAATAATGATATATAATTGCACAGAGCTTTTGCTAAAAAATTATTTATTTTATGGGCAAAAACTATAGCTCGATTTCATACATTTACACTACAATTTCGACTTTGAAAACACTCTCCTGAAAAAATTGCTAAAATTAATTTGGAAGTGTTGACTTTCTTGACTGGTAATTTTGACTTATTTCCACACAATTATTGAAATACTTTCAAAGTTTTCAAATTGAAAGAATAGCTATGGGATATTTTTAATTTTTTATTTTTTTTTATAAGTCTCTGAAAGGCTTGGATATCGAATTTGGGCACTACGAATGAAGGGCTTCGCTAGGCAAGAAAAAACGGATAACAGCCGGATATAATAATTTATTTTAGAGCAAAGTGCATCTGGGAATGCTGGGTGCAGGATTTTTGAGAAAAACAAGGATAAGTTCCCCCTGTTTAATTATTCTCGATTGGCCTCTTTGGATATTTTTTTTTTTGTACCTACGTGGTCAAGGCATCCCAACTGAAGGCTGCTGAAATGGCTAGAAAATTCTGCTGATTTTAGTACCTGCTTTTTGGCGACAAGTTGATGTCCAAATGAGTTAAAAAAAAACAGACGGACAATGACTTTACTTGCTAGTCGATGTCTGATCAATAAAATGTAGTTTTAAATACCTTTAGAGCTCCTAAGACTCAAAAACTGCTTAATAGTTTTATTGCATGATCAAGGTAAAATTCAAATTAAAAATCGGTCAACAGACTCGGGTTTTAACGTGTTCATACCGAAAAACAGATGGAAATTAACTTTGAAAATGGTCGAAGAATCTTAAAGGTATACAGCCAACACGTCGGCTGACTCGAAGATAGCGCTATTTGAAAACATTTTTAATAAACTCCCCATTTCAAAATATTGTTATGAAAGCACTATTTCGGCATTTTTTTGAATAACGCCTTATTTCAAAATTCGATTCAAAAACGCCCCATTTCAACTGTAAATGTGCGAAGTTTTCTTTCAGATATATCGCTTTTGAAACTAATTTTGAGATATGGCATTCCTCAAACGAATTTTGAAATAGTGTGTAATTGAAAAAAAAAAAAAAATCTTAAGCGGGGTTTTTTTTGAACAAATTTGAGATAGGGCGTTTTTTTAGAAATAGAATGATCTTTTACTCACTTTCTTGCCTTTCGAACTATTCTATAGTTTTTTGTTATAGATTTATTGTCCAAATTTGGCATTAGTTTTCGAGCATCTGAAGTGTTATTTTCGGTCTGAACTAATGGTTAGTTTTCTCATAACAATATAATGAGTTACTTTTTTTTAATGTCAATATTTAGTTTCAAAGCTTGCGTTTTATTATTTTTATTGTATTCAGAAATTGAATTGAGCTCACAAGAGAGCGCATACTTTAAAAAAGTTTACAAGCATCATAGCTTTTGTTATAGATCCATTTCGGTAGCTGCTAGGCTTCTTCATGTGACAAATTACGCCATGTTCTGTTAACCATTCGGCTATTAGAACTATGGTTTGTTCGACAATTATCATTGCTTATGTTGGATTTGTTAAGTGTGTCCATTTCTAATACTCCGCGTGCCTTCGGTGTGTTATTGAACAATACACAAAAATTATTATTCTTGGCCTTGAGCTCGTTTTAAGTTATGAATTATTTTTTTATTGAATTGATTGATTATCGGCTCTGCTTGATAAATTTATTTAAATATTCAAAAAAAATGCGTCATTATGAATTTCCTACAGCTTCCGATCTATCAGAAAGCATCGTTTTTCGGGTTCTGTGTGTTTTTTTTCTTGAATTTGTTACAGAGAATATGTCATTACTTTAACAAGTACCAGTTGAAAACCAAACATTAATTACGCTACTTCCTATTCCAACAACTATAGTAAAGTAAGAGATAAGCTCCAAAAAAACGGGGTATTAAACATGTACGCTGTGTCACACTTCCACATAAATGCGGTAAATTAGCAGTTTTAAATTAAAAAAAAATGTGCCATTTTATTGGTAAAAACATTTTTTTTCTTTGGGCAAAAAAAAAAAAACTACCAATCTACATGTCCCTTTCTTGCTTTTCGTGCGTATATCAAAGTATAATTTTTTTCATTTGTAAGTATTTTGTAAAACAAACAAAATTATATCGGTATTGTTGTTATAAATAAAATATAGGTTTTCTTTATCTATATTAAAGCTTACAGTGGACAATGTTTGTATGTACAGTTGTGTGCACACAAATAGTAGTGAAATTAAATTGCGATAGCGTTTGAAAAAAGTAGAAGTTGTGATTTTAATAATTTTAATTTAAAATAAAGCGAATTCTGTTACAAAATCTACATAGAAAGAGATTTCAAAGCTTACACAAAACTCAGGAAAATTCAACAAAATTTGAAAAATTTACATAAAAATTTCAATATTTTCAGACAGTATTTTTAAAAAATTTTTAAGTACGCGTTATATGTAGTTAAAGCTCATTCAATTTAAACACAATAATGCGTTAAAGCATGTCGGAATTTTTTTTTAATTAAAAACTTTCATTTGTCTTGAATCTTGAGTTTTTTCTATGGAAAAATATACCCATTCTCGACAAAAAAAGTTCTAAAAATTCAAGAAAAATTTTGAGTGACTTTTAACTTGCACATCATTGTGCTAAAATTTAATGGGCTATGGAACAGCGCAGTAAAAAATTTTTTTTTAGAAATTTGGCACAAAAATATTGATATTTTCTTGCCAATTTTTCAGGTTTGGATAACCTCTCCTGAAGTTTATTTTTATATGATTTCAATTACAGAATTCGCTATATTTTAAATAAATTTCATAAATAAAAACACAGCTTCCTCTTCGATATCCAATTCAATTTCACTACTATTATTATAAACACAAGTGTACGTACATATTTATTTGCAGAATGAATGAATGGTCGTAGCGAGATGAATAACTGAATTATTGCGTATTGTGTGAATGTGTTATGTAGTGGAATGTTTTTATGTATCAGTGGGGCAAACGAGTTGTGTAAATGTGAACATTGTTCTACATGACACAAAAGTTTGGACATTGTAGAAAAAAATAAAACGCCTATCGAAAAAACGAGATTATGAAAAAAAAGGGAATTTGCTTGGAAAAAGCGATTTTTGTAACAGGAAAACGCCGATTACACGCACAGAGCACAAGTTGTTTTTATTGTTGGGAAATGTGAAATAAAAAAAAAATGTGCTGTACGAGTTTACTAGAGATAAACCTTAACGTTTAACAGAAAAAAATTCTTAATTACAACTAACCAATTAAGGGATGAAACAAATTGCGCTCAAGCCTGAAAGTATGCAACGAAAAATGTGTGCGCATCGAAAAAAAAACGCAAGAAGAAGACGAGTAAATGATAAAGAGAACTCAGTCGAAATAAGCTTTATATCAAATTATTTTGTTGCTAAAATAACAGCAAACAGAAAAACTAAAAACTCGCGTTGACGAAATGGAGGCAATCAAGGTCAGAGAGATGGCGGAAGAACAAGAAACAATTTGTTGGTTATGACATTATTATGACTATGGTGTTACGGTATGGCAACATTTTCCGATTCTATTGTTTTCCCTAAGGTTGGTTGGACCAGCTGTTCCATACAAATTTAGCTATATCACTATTAGCTGACATTTTGGACTGTGGTCAAGGCTGTGGTTAAGGTTATGGCTATGGTTGCTATGGCCGACACTTAAGGTTAAGGCAAATCAGAAAAATAAACTCGCAAAATGACTTAAAAAGAAAATAAAAAAGTAAAAAAAAGGGTAAAAAGAAAAAGAAGAGCTAAAAGGTAAAAGAAAGAGGAAGAAGGTTCTTATAAGTGCTCCCTAAGTCGGCTTCGCTTTAACAGATTTTCGCTTCGTTTTCTCGGGCGATTTTTCAAACGGCAGAAATCGACGCTGTAAAGCTGGTTCAAAGAACCTCTGACAAATATATGAAATTACTGTGGTGAAATATATTTTACTATGGTGAGAGACCTAAATACGATGTTGCCATATGTTTTAGTCTGGTGAGAGTTCGTAACTTTGGTGAAATAACTTTTCCTCTTCCGCGAATTCACCTAAAACTCACTTTAAGTTAAGTTTCGTTTAATACGAATTTTATTGTTTTACTATCGATAATAAACTCATATAATTATCGATATATAGATATGCTGTTTATCGATTTACAAGGTTTTTTTTTATCGAAAAACTGCTCATATATGTAGGTTTTGTTGAGTATTGGCGTTTATTAAGAACTAACATAGCTCTCATTCAGTACTCAATACCAGCATAAATTTATAGGCACACATGCATACATACATACATATGTACATACATACATACGCACAAAGCTTTTCGCATTTTCTGATATTTTTTTTTTTACAAAATTGAAAATTAGTTTGACAATATTTTGTTCTTGTTAAACAAAATCAACTTTCGTGTGATTAAATTTTTCATAGGACCCGTATAGAATTACACATCCTTTGAAGTGTCTTACGCTCTTACATACATATGTATGTATGAAACGTGAAAGCTTTGCGTGTGCATTAGACCGTCTAGTAGAATTTTTTTTTTTTTTTTTCAAAAGCTCAAAAGTATACAGTTTGTTCTAATGGCGAATTCGGATTCAACGTTTAATTTAATTCAAAATCGTTTTTTTATGTATATTTCTCTATACACTGCATGACCAAAAAAAAATGCTGAACCGATCTAATGTCCTCACACACATTTATATATACAGTATTTACATAGTATTACAGAAATCGCCCGCATGCACGTTATAAATTTAGAATTATCTCGTATGATCAAAAATTACAAAGAAACTTATACAAAAACGTAGAATGAAAAAAGAATTAAATACGAACATAAGTTCTTTCAAACAAATGTCTTTGCCAAATGTTATAAAATAAATAACGTTCAGAAATGTGTAATGAAGTTGTCTTTAACAGGAGAAATATTTTAAAACTCCTTGCAAATTTACAACATGAATATGTGTTGCGTACAAAGCATGTGTACATTAGGGTGGTGCATTATCAGAAATTTTTTATTTTCTTTTTGCAACCTGTGAGTATATTTTATTATAGAAAATCAGGTGGTACCGAAAATTAAATTTCTAGCAGGTGAAAAATTGCCTTTGAATTTATAGAATTTTTTTTTGTGAAGGATTTAGCGATTTTTTCCATAGAAAACTTGAATTTTGTACATGCTTTTCATGGAAGAAAATAGTCAAAACGCTTGGCTTTTCTTCTCTTAGTTTACAACTATTTCTTTCATTATTTCATTTCTCATTTTCCAAAAAATTCAAAAATTGTAACACCCTAATGCACATATACTTTTTTTTTGCATGCCTTTTGGTACTTAATTTCAGCTGTCACCAAATTCACTCTTCTTCCCTATCTACTACTAAAATTCTTGTCCATAAATGCTGACCCTTTTCTTTATCAAAAAGTTTCAATAGATCTACTGGCATTGCTTCTATTGTGAGGGTATGTGAGCGTAATGGTATGCTGACATGTTGGTCCATTGCATAAGTCATACATATCATTTCCTGCCACAATTTTCCTTTACAGAGACTTGAAATTTTTATATATTTTTGATTTTTTCTTTTATTTGACTACATTGCTTTTGTTGTTTTTGTGGAAAACCAACAAATTAAATTGCCACAGTGCTCAATTGGCTTGAATTTTGATGCAGAGAGCGGGCGTCAACTTTTTACTCATTGAAAATAAAAGGGTAGGTGAAATACATACCTTTGTATGTATATAGGGAATATTATATCCATGTAGAATATAAGCAGAGTGAGAAAGGTTAGTCGACAGAGTTATTTTGTTTTTAGAATATTATGAGAGTCATATTCTGTAATCGAGGAGGGACCCAAACACATCAAAATTAGTGATTAGTCGATTAAATACATTTTCAATTAATCAATTTTCAGATTAATCAAAATTGTTGAATAATCCGAGCAGGCTTTTCAAAGTGATAAGACTCAGAGAGTGTTCAGCTTATATATTTCCCAAGTAAATTTTAAATTTTCCTATTAATCAGGCTATGATTGTTCAGTCTTTAGAATAATGAAATCAATTAAATTAAGTTATTGGAATGTCATTAATCAATTTTGCTTTTTAATTTGCTCATAATAGTAATATTTTAAACTATTTGGGATTATTAAATGAGCAGCAGTTCTCTGACCTTTATTGATTTGGTAGTAAAAAGCAGACCCGTTAAATAATTATTATTAATCTTAATCATTGATAATCAAATTAAATTGATTGTTATTTTTGTAATAATTGATTAAGATTAAATTTTGTATTCGTTTAGTGAGGATTTATTTCGTTTTCAAATTTAATTCTACGATTAATCAAATTAAACAAAATTTTTATTTGATTATAATATTGATTAATTGAGATTAACGACGATTAATAAGTGCCGTTTATGGGGAAAAAAGGTGTCCTATATAAAAAGGTATCCTATAATTAGGCTCATATCGGAAGACCAAGAATGGAAATTCCCTAATTTTGGACTCATAAATGAGCTCATAAAGATTATAAGTGCTCCCATTCAGGACTCCTTTCTGACACATGTATAACTCCTATGGTTTGCTGGGAATATATAATTTTTATTTGGATGAATTAAAAAAAAAAACACAAGATTGTAAAATTTTTTAATTTCAATGAATATTGAAATATTTAAAAATTTATTATTAATTCTCGTTAATCGCAATTAATAAAAAATTTTAATCAAATTGAAATTTTGATTAAATTGATTAATCGTAGGATTAAATTTGAAAACGAAATAGATCCTCATTAATCGAACACAAAATCCTAATCGATTAATTATTCTAAAAATGTTCATCAATCATAATTAATCAATTAAATTAATAAAGCAGTTTAATATAATTGATTTTTATTTTAATCCAGATTTAACAGGTCTGATATAAACTATTAGTTGTTAACATTTTTTACTTGAATTAAGAGAATTTAGTTCTGGCTAGCTGTTTCACTAAATATAGTATAACGAAAGCTCAAGTATTCGCCGGCCACGCTGAATCCTACTCAAATCTTCTACAACTAGTTAGCTCACAACTAATCACAGTTTTAATATAATTTTCAAAAGTTAATTACTTTGTAGTCAGTCAATTCTTTCATGAATTCTAAGCCAAGTTAAGTTTTAATGAACTTTTTGTTTAACTAGTTTATAACCGACCAGAAACTAGTTGAAAACAAACCGATGAAAAACTAATTGCTTTGTAGTCAGTTGAGTATTTTGTAAACTGCTGTTACATTCAAAATGCTTAATCTTTGCAAAATAGAAAAAAAATAAAAGAGAATTTTGATTTATATATACATAATTAGACTTCTTACTTGATAGTTTGAAAAGTAAGCAAGCTCTATCTGAAAGCTTACCCACATCAATATCTTGAATCGCCATTGCTTCTAATTGTTCAGCAAAGGATAATTTATTATGAGCTCGAGTTCCTCAATCTTATCTTCAGTTTATCATTGCTATAACAGTTATTTCTAGGCTAGGATATAACAATTTCAATAATCGGCTACAAAATTTCCATCAGGGGCAATATACGGCAGACATTTGAAGCTTTGCTACGTACAATCAACTCACGTTAACCGCCCGCATATTCGCATACGAATGATTTCAAAAGTTCTTTCTTTCAAAATTACGCTCAATGAATTTTTTGTTGATATGAATCTTTTGCACGGTACATTAGGCTGTGTAAAAAAAAATTTTTTTTTTCGGCCATAATTTTTTCTAAACCTTTCTTTTTCTATTCAATTACAAAATTTTAATACTGAATTAAAATTTAAAAAAGCATAAATAAAGACAATAAAAAATTTCGAAAATTTTTTTTTTTTTGGTTTTTGAAAAATCACTGAAAAACTTCCTTCAATGGTCTATCAGAGCTAGCTCAGATTGCAATTTTAAATTGACATTCGAAAAAAAAAAATTTTTTTCTCGGACGCGGTCGTTTCTAAAAAGTTTGTTTTCTATTTATTAAAAAAAAATGTTTAATAATGAATTAAACTTTTAAAACGCTTAAAGACAATAAAAAATTTATTTGTAAACATTTTTTTTTTGTTTTAAATTACTGTTATACTTCATATTTCAATTTTAATTTGACATTCGAAAAAAATTTTTTTTTTTTTTTGAGACAGTCTAATGAGTATAATGGCTATACCGTGCGCATCTACTTGTGGCTAACTAACACGGCAACCAACCATATCGTTGAGATACTTAACGTTCAAATTGACGTTTGCAATATTTGCTACTCTAACTACCACATAATACTCATACCGTTGCTCTATCAGCATTTGACTTGAATTATGCAGTTGTGGTTGTGTGGGTGTATGTATGTATGTATGTATGTGCTGGTTGTTCACTTCAACGTACGTCTCGGTTTTCTTGTTGGTTTGCGTGCGTGCTGTGGTCGAATGTCAATTGAATAAAATTGGTCAAAAGTTGTGAAAAGAAACTGAAACCATAGTCCAAAAAAAGAGAATTTGTGTAGCGGTGTGTGTGTGTGCGTTTGTATGTGACTAACAAAAAGGATACGTGCGCACATGCATACATAATGAGCTACGCGCTAAAGTTAATTCAAAGTAAAACAGTTAGTAAACGTAATGTCGATTGACTTACAAAAAAGGGGGCAAAAAAGAAGAAGAAGAAGACGAAAAAAAATTGCAAAGCTAAATTGTTAGAAAAACTATTTTAATAAGGCAAGAGTTGAGTGAAAGTAGTGAGCAAAGTAAATGTTGTGGTCGGATACATTTAAGCGCTATGCAAACAAAATAAGTAACTGAAATGAATGCTTAATTTTTGCCTGATATTCAAAGGAGTGGTTACTGCTAAGGCAGGCGTGCTACATTTTTTGAACGTTACTTTCACACTCACAAATTCGGTTGGTCTTTTGCTCTTTCAATGCTTTTATTGGTCGTTTGGTCAGTCTGGTCAGTTTTAGAGATATCTCGTTGAAACTTGATAAGGGGTCGCTGTTTTTTATGATATTAATCATATGTCGAAACCAACATGATCGAATTAATACAACGCATAGCTCCCATACAATCGATTGTTTCGATAAATGTGGTTTGGGCAATAACTCTTGAAATTAAAAGATTAGAAACATAAAATTTTGCAGGTTTGGTAGATATTATATATGTAATTTGTGTAGTGACAATCATACAGATCGGTCCTACATAATATATAGCTCCCATATAATCGATTGCTCCGATGAATTTGGTTTGGGCTATGTACATATCTTTAAATTAACAGTTTTGCAGAGTTTGTAGAAATCATACTAATGTATACATTTGAAAGTAACAATGTGTAACAAATCGAAAACCAAAGACCTCAAAATTGCCCTACAATATGGGTATCAAACGAAAGAGGAAGTCCCCAGGTCTCACTTAGACTCCGATATATTTCGATAAATTTATCGATAACTGAGTTCTCGGTCAAAATGTGACTGCAAAAGAACCTTTAAATGATCTTACAATATTTATTATTTTTATTTCAAAGGAAAGGGGAAGTCCCCAGGTTTCATTTGGAGTTCGATAAATGTATTTCGATAACTGAGTTATCAGTCAAAAAGTGTTTGCCAAAAAACCTTAAAGTTATTCTGCAATATTGGAATCAAACGAAAGGGGATGTCCCCAGGTATTATTAAAGTTCGATACATTTCGATAAATTGATCGATAACTGAGTTATCGGTCAAAATGTGATGCCCAAGAAACTTAAAATTTTCACTACAATATGGGTATCGAATGAAAGGCCCCCGAAATGTCCACAGCTTTAATTTTAACTTTTCGATATTGCGGAGTATCTATACTATAATAAAACTCTAGAAAAGTAGTGTGTATATATTGGAAATTTCTTTGAAAAATTACTGGGGATGACTTGAGGAATGTTTAGGCAGAAATGAAGTACTTACATCCCGAGCAATGCCGGGTACCCTGCTAGTTGTAAATAAGGATCGAACACTTTAACCCACGATGCGTATTCATGAAAGCTATAAAGCGCTAGGCCCGCCTGAAGACAGTCTTACTAGTGTTTTTTTATAATTACGTTTAAATCCCTTTCCCTAATTATTGTGAGATTTTATATACATACATACGTGCATACATACTTTTTTAAAAATATTTTTTAAAACAAATACCAAATTCTCATTTGTATGAGCTCATTTCACCGAGCTTCGTACAGAATTCTAGCACATATTTTTCTAAATAAAACCCAACTTCATGTAAATTAACTCAATTACATGAACTAACACGCGCGCAACATCACAAGTAACACTGCCAAAAAAAAAAAAAAAAAAAAAAAAAAAATTTTATAATATTTTTTGGCTACCTAGTTTTGTGAGTAATGCCAAAACGCTGTAAATTCAAAACAAAAAATAAAAGTTCTAACAAAACTAAAAAACAATCGTAATTATATAGAAATAAATTTGTGCATCAAAACATGCTTAGCAACTAAACAAATGAGTACAAAAGTGCATTTATGCATTAAAACTTTTATGTTATATAAATTGCATTGGAATGGGCTTGATGGACGAAGGCATAGAGGTAGTACGGTAGATAAATGCAACTTTAATGCTGCTTGCCAAAAAATAATGAGGCAAGTTACAACGGTTTCCAATGGAAAACAAAAAAAAAGGATTCTTATTTTCGGAGAAGGTGGACATACCATACGCAACTGTACTTTTCGGCAAAACAATGCAACAAGCTGTCCATATTGGATGTAGCATTTGTTGAGAGCAGTGCTGTAGAGAAATTTGTTACGGAGAGCTGCACAAAATCTATAGTGAGAAAATTTACATTATCATTAAAATTTAAAAAAATTTTTTTTTTTTCATTTAAATATTTTTTTTTCTAGTCTATTTTTTTATTATTATTATTTTTAATTTCTCACTTAAATCTTTTAATCAAAATTAGCTAGTTTTATAAAGAGTTTTTCTTTTTATTTTTTTTTTTTATTTAAATCGGTATCATGACTATTCAGCTAAAAAAAAAAAACTTTTTTGTTTAACTTAAAATCTTATTTAAATTTTTTTATTTTCATTTACATTATTTTTAATTTCTCACCTATTTTTTTAATTTAAATTGTATTTTTCTTTATTAACCCTCAGTAGGGACCTTTTAACACGGCCGTGAAGTGCTGTCACTCATCGGAGGGTTAAATTTGGTTTTCATTTTTTATTCAAATGATTTTTAATTTTATTTTTCATTAAACAATTTATTTCTTTTTATTATTTAAATCATTTTTTTTCTCATTTCGATTTTATTTTATTTAATTTTTTTTCAATAGTTTTTATACCTTTCATGAGCATGAAATGGTATTATAACTTTGGTCCGATGTTTGTAAGTATGAGAAGAAGAAGAGATAGACCCACCATTAAGTATACCGAAATGATCAGGGCGACGAGCTGAGTTGATTTAGCCATGTCCGTCTGTCCGTCCGTCCGTCCGTCCGTCCGTCTGTCCGTCTGTCCGTCCGTCTGTTTGAACGCAAACTAGTCCCTCAATTTTAGAGATATCTGAAATTTTGCAAGCAGGCGCCATTTTGCATAGGATTAATCATTTGTCGGAACCAGCAAGATCGGAACGATACAACGCATAGCTCCCATACAATCGATTGTTCCGATAAACGGGTTTTGGCCTCTAACTCTTGCAATTAAAAAGCTATTAGAGCGAAATTCCGCAGGTTTAGTACATACTATATAAGTAATGTGTGTAGTGAAAATCACCTGGATCGGACCAACATAACATATAGCTCCCATATAATCGATAGTTTCGATAAATGGGTTTCGGGCTATAAATTTTTCAAATAGAAAGCTAGAAACGTAGAATTTTGCAGGTTTGGTACTTATTATATGAGTGATGTGTGTAGTGAAAATCATACAGATCGGACTTACATAACATATAGCTCCCATATAATCGATTGCTCCGATATATGTGGTTTGGCTATGTATTTTTAAATTAACAGTTTTGGAGAGTTTGTGAGTAATTGTAAGTAAGGAGCGGACACTGAGAAAAGTTGTGCATATTCATGAAAGGTATAAAGACTTCGGCACAGCCGAAGACAGCCCTTTCCTTACTTGTTTTTTTTTAAATTTGTACCTAATTTAAATTATTTTTTTCTCATTAAAATTCTTTTTTGATTTAAATTTCATTTTTGCAGCTTAATTTTATTTTTCTCATTTATCATTTTATTTTCATTCAAATTTTTTTCTCATTCAATTCCATTTAAATTTTTTTGATATAAATTTTTATTAAATTTTTTATTTCCTTTATTCGTTTAAGTGTTGTCTTTTTGCATTTATACTTTCTTTCAGACACATTTTTTTAGTATTTTAATTTTTGAGCTACATTTTTTTCTTGAATTATTTTTTTAACATTCTTTCTATTTAAATTTTTTCCATATAATTTTTTTTTTTTTTTTTCAATTGAAGTTATTTCATTAAATGTTTGTTTCCCTAACCTTTTTTTTAAGTTTTGTTTATTTCCTTCTTTCTTTTATCTTAGTTAAACTTTTATTTTATTTTAATTTAAATTTTTATTTTATTAAAAAAGTTGCCTCTTTTTCATTAAAATTTTTTTTCATAAACATTTTTGTAAATTTTTTTTTACATTTTAATATTTTTTTAATTACATTTTTTACTCACTAATTTTTTTAAACTTTTTTTATTTAAATAATTTTTTTTTTGATTAAGTCGATTCAATAAAAATTAATTCACGTACTAAATTTTGTCAACTAAATTTTTAAAACTCAGGTTTATTTATCATGGATATTAATAACAAACTTACATAAATATGTGAACAAAGGGTAAAGGGTAAATAAGGCCAAATTGGAGCTAGACAAGTATTGAACGAAAATGTAGCATATCAACAAGCGCTGATAACAGAGAACCATAACTGATGTTTTAGTTTTTGGTTTGTTTCTTATTTAAATTAATTCAAGCGCTTATCACTGGTGGTTTCTTGAATTGCGTGGTTATGAATACGAAAATATTACAACAAAATACTTTTTAGTGACTTAAAATGTTAGCAAAGTAGCACCAAACTGTCAAGAGATAAGGCAAAAAAGAATTAAAAAAAAATTTGTCTGCGCTGCTTGTTAGTTAGTCGCAAAAATCTATTAATTTCGTTAAGTGGTGGCTAGAGTTTTAATAGCAACACCGCAGAGCGCATTGAAGCATGCAGTAAGGAAAATTAAATCAAAATTAAAATTATGAGCGAAAGACTAAAAGACAGCACATTAAGCACGCGCGAGTCTAACGTTGCATACATTTAGGCGGTTTAAGCGGTTTTAGCAAGGAACTATGGCTTAAAATAAGTGAAACAAATCAGAAAAAAATGTTGTAGCCGCTGACGGCTTTTGCTGAAATTAACGTTTAAGCTATAAGTGAGTGGGGTAGGGACTTCGATAAACAAACGAAAGCTTAGGTAAGAGGATTGCCAAAATATGTCAAGTAGACCCAGAATAATTTATGATTTTCTACAAACTGCTAAGAAAGCATGGATTTCGAAGAATCATCAGAGCTCCGAAGTATACATTTCGGTATTATTATTATTATTATTTTTTTTCTGTTGAGGTCAGCAATGTTATCCAAAAATATGGATGGAAAACGAAATTTTCCGTTATCAAATTAGACAAATTTAACCACAATCTTGTAGTTCATTACGCTGCACGCAATCCACACAACAACTGTACATGCATATATTAGATTATAAATATTTAAAAGTGGAAAATATTCAACGACGCCATATAAAATTTTTAAATGTTTTCATTCTCTCCAAACCAGAACGCCATACCAAATTTTTTCCACAAAAAGGTTAAGCTATACCGCCTTGCATTATTAATATGTAATTATTTAGTATGAACGTAAATCGGGCTGAATTCGTATAAAAATATTTGTATTTATAGTCATGACCCAAACCAAGTATTTCGTGTTACCTCACTTAAGACACGTTTTGTCACATGACCTTTACACTTGGCACTTGTTATGAGAATTTAGAAGAACTTAAAAATTTATAAACTCAACAAATTGTATGTGTTTTTCTTTGCTTTTAATGTTGGTCTATACTTAGGTACATACATATCCCTGGGGGAATGAGGGAAATGTGTGCCGTTTCCGCCTAAAAATATACGTTTATATGAGAACAGTCACGCCCCCTTTTTTAATTACTCATATTTTTTCCCGTACCTATGGTATTGATATCGGTTATCCCCATACCAATTTTCAGGTCCCTACCTTGAACTCTTTTACAAATATTCAGCCGGAAATGTTATTTTTATATGGGAGATACCACGCCCCCTTTTTAGATAACTTACACATCTTCTCCGATAATATGGTAGTGATATCTGATATCTCCAAATTCAATTTCAGCTCCCTTCCTTGAAACCTTTCGGAAATATTTCGTGCGTAAGCTGAAGTGTATATGGGAGGTGCCACGCCCCCTTAATATTTCTGGCTCTTTTCTCGTGCGTATTAATTACAAACAAACCCCCAAGTAAAAAGTATTCTGTTTGGTCCAGTAGTTTTCAAGTTTTAGCATGACCAATATTCACTATAAATGTGAAAGAACGTGAAACTACAATTTCTGGAATTTTTGTATTTTTGTCCGTTTGTTTGTTCGACCATCACTCGAAAACCTGTGCTCAGTATTCGATGAGGTTGTCATAGATGCATTGCTAAATGTTCAATGTAACGCTTAGAATTAATTTCAAAGTACTGAAATATCGTATTACCGCTGCATACAGTGGTGGCAATAAATGTTGGCACAAAATAATTTTATAAACAAATTGTTAGTTGAAAATGGAGATGAAATTATTGAAAAAGCAGCTGAGTTTTTTCGGATCATCGCAAATTTTTTGTAAAAACAATTTTGTTCTGAAAAAAAAAAAAAAAAAAAAAAAAAATTGATGAATATTTTTAAGTTTTGCAAATTTTAGTAAAAACCTAAAACCGATAATAAAGTAGACTGATTATACTCCAAGTGTTTAAAAAAAAATGATTTTGAGCACCACAATGCCTAAGCGAGATGAGCAAACTTATGGCGAAATAAGACTTATAAAAATATATGTTGCATGCTTTAAGGCGCATTTGATATTTTTTTTGCAAACATGAAATTTGAATTGTTATCTAGCATTAAGTATTAATAAGTGCTACCAAAACATATTTAAGTTTTCAAAAACATTAGATTGTCGTATGATTTGCAGGTATTAATAATATAAAGAGCGAATTATGTTTTCCTTTTTCTTAGCTTCGTCTGTCAAGCATGCACAAAAGATGTTGTCATGTTTTTCATAACTTCCAACTTAAGAATTATTTGTTGAATTAGCTTTCCACATTACTGACTTTGCAGTTATGTATAAGGTTGCAATCGTCTTGCTTTACTGTAACTAGTTTAACCCTCATGTGGTACTCTGGACAAAAAATACTTCGTCAAGGGTAAAAGCTCTCAAAAAGCTCTTCATTAAATCTTATTCGGTGCTTACTGTTATAATGTTATGAACTCTTTCTACAAGGAGGTATTTAGAGAAGAGATTCTGTAGATTTTGGGGTCACTTAATTACGGATTTTCTAGTTATCAACTTGTAAGAAATCTGGTATCACTAATTTATAACGAATGTCAGAAACACTTCTCTGCTCTTCTTAACTCGTGTACTAGCTCTCTTCCGTTCCACTGTTCTTCCGGTAAAGTCAAGTTTAATTAATATCATTTTTCCATTTTGCTATTTGTTACTTTTACATATTAAATAATAAATTATCCTGAATTAATATCGATCGGGTTTTACTTCTCAAAAACCTTTCACTGGCGACGAGAACATGGAGGCGAGCGAATTACAAAGCGTGCTTAAGCAGTTTCAAGAATCAAATAAAGACTTCTTAACAAAAATTCTTGAACAAAATGTTGCAACTATAAGTCAAATTTTTAATAAGGAGCCTCAGACAAAAGGCATCCCCAACTTTAGAAAGTTTGATAAAAATGTTGAAAAGTGGTCAATATACGTACAACAGATGGAGCACCATTTCGTGGCAAACGGAGTGTCCGACGAAAGCCTAAAGCGTGCATGTTTTCTCTCTTGGATTGGCACCGAGGCTTATGAGTTATTGCAAAAACTATGCGATAACGATATCACCCAAAAATCCCTCAGCGATTTAAAGGCAAAATTCGACCAACATTTTATAGAAAAGCAGCATGTACTGTCAGCACGTTTTAAATTTTATTCTATGCGCATGAAAAACAATCAAAAATACGCGGAGTGGGTTGCAGAGTTACGAGGGGCAGCCAAAGAATGTTTATTCGAGTGCACAAAGGCGAACTGTCACGAAACCTTCGTAGAGAACAGCATACGCGATATGATTATCATGCATACCCCTCACGATAAAGTGCGGAGCGCAGCATTACAAAAGCCGAACCCAACTCTTGATGAAGTTCTACAAATAGCAACAGTGTACGAAGCAACAGTCAAAACTTGCTTAGAAATAAAAGGCGAAATAAAAGGTGAGGAAAATGATGCGACAGTCAACGCTGTTCGCTGGACGAAAAATTCTAAAAATAACCCAAAGCATAAAGGCAGTAAGCAGGTAAATAAATCAGCTATAACAAAATCATGCCCAGGTTGCGGCTCTTCACACGCTAGGTCACAGTGCTATCATTACAAAAACAAAACCAAATGTCGTTTGTGTCAAAAGAATGGGCACATAGCTACTGTTTGCCGAACAGTTGCTGCGCCAACAGAAAAGCAACGAAACAGCGCACAAAACAAACGCGACGAAAAGGTAAACACAGTTGACAATTTTACATTCGAGAACATTGGTTTGTTAGATATTGTAAACAATGAAAAGCAATGTGAAGTTAAATTATCTACTGATGTTAATAACCGGTTTGCCAAATATTTATTAAACATTATGGTGAATAGCAATCAAGTGCAGTTCCAGGTGGATACGGGCGCATCATGTTCGCTTATTGGACTACATACATACGAACAGCTGGGCAAACCGGCGTGCAAAAATACCAACAAAATATTGAAAGCTTACGGCGGAGGTTTGATTAAATTGAAGGGTGCTATTAAGGTCAATGTTGAGTGGAACGGTGACACCAAAGACATGCAGCTACTCGTGGTAGATTCACACCAGGCTTCAAATATTCTAGGACTAGATTGGTTTGAAACATTAAAATTCGAACTAAATACTAACGAGAAAATTCAGTCTATTTCAGCTATGCAAAGCCACACGTCGCGCGATGCTTTATCAGCTTCTTTAAAGGAATGCAGCCAGCAGTATGCTGATATATTCTCTTCAGCAGGGGGTCCTTGTAAAACGTTTAAAGCTAACATTAGGTTGAAACCTAACGCAGTACCTAAATTTTATAGACCTTATAATGTGCCGTTTGCATTACATGCAGACGTACGTGCAGAAATAGAAAGACTTGTAAATAACAAAGTGCTAAAGCCAATAAGCACAAGCGAATGGGCTGCACCTATTGTGGTGGTGAAAAAACCAAACGGGAAGCTCCGAATCTGTGCAGATTTTAAAGTGGGTGTTAATCCTCAAATTGAAATCGCTCGATACCCAATTCCACGTATCGAAGAACTTTTTCATAAACTAAAAGGAGGGCAGTGCTTTACAAAAATCGACTTGAGTGAGGCATATTTGCAAATAGAGTTGGCAGAAACGTCAAAACAGTTTATGGTTATAACGACTCCCTTTGGGTTGTTTCAATTTCAAAGAATGCCATTTGGCCTTTCAAGCGCCCCAGGGTTATTTCAAAAATTTATGGAGGAAGTAATCATTGATATTCCCCATTGCGCCGTTTACCTCGACGATATAATTGTGTCAGGTCAAAATGATGACGAGCACATAACCAATGTCAATATGGTTTTTCAACGCTTGCGGCACCACGGGTTACAATGTAAATTAGATAAATGTAGTTTCGCACAAAAGCAAATAGAGTACGTGGGCCACATTATAGACGACAAGGGTATCCAACCCTCAGAAAAGCGTGTCGATGCGATCAAAAATATGCCTAGACCCCAAAACGTGACCGAAGTAGAGGCATTTATTGGCAAAGTAAACTATTATAATAAATTTATTGATAGTTTTTCAACAATTGCAGCGCCGTTAAATAGGCTGCGAAGAAAAAGTTCTGTATTTCGGTGGGGAAAAGAAGAGGAGAGTGCCTTCCAATCTCTTAAGAACTCGATCGTTGAAGCGACTCGACTAGTTCATTACGACGACAATCTACCTATCATACTCGCCGTGGACGCATCCAAGCTGGGTGTTGGCGCGGTCTTATCGCATCGTTTCGAGAATGGTGAGGAAAAGCCAATCGCACACGCGTCGAAGACACTAAATAACAGTCAGATAAATTATTCACAGGTGGAAAAAGAGGCTTTGGCCATAATCTACGGCGTAACTAAATTCCACCAATATCTCTACGGGAGAAAATTCGAGCTTTTCACTGATCATCAAGCACTTACAACGTTGTTTAATCCCGCAAAAAGGCTACCGGTTATGGCATTACACCGTATACAACGTTGGGCTATTGTACTTCAGGCATACGACTATACAATCCGATATAAGAAATCTTTTCAAAACGCTAATGCAGATGCGCTCTCGAGATTGCCATGTGGTGAGGACCCTGATTTTGACAAAGGGGAAAATAGTGTTTTTAGCATCGATGTAAACTATGAAGCCGCTGTCAATAGTTTTCCAATAACGGATCACGTTATTAAACAAATGACTGAAGAGGATGAAACTTTGAAGCTGGTGCTCAAATATGTGCTTGACGGATGGCCTCAGCATGCGATTCCAAAAAGTCTTCTGCCATACTTCAATCGAAACCTGTGCTTATCAGTACAGAATGGCGTACTACTGTTGCATACTGACTACACTCGAGTTATCATACCTAAACAACTTCAAGGCAGGGTATTAACGATGCTCCATGACGGACATTGGGGCAAAAGCCGCATGAAAGAGATGGCTAGACGGTATGTTTGGTTTCCTACGATCGAACAAGAAATTGAAAAAATATATGACAACTGCTCTATATGTCAATCGACTGCATCGTTGCCTAAACGCGAATTTTCAAAATGGCCGGAAGCAACACAGCCATGGGAGCGAATACATTTGGACTTCGCAGGCCCATTTTATAACCGCATGTGGTTGATTATTGTTGATTCATATTCTAAGTTTCCTTATGTAATTGAGCTATCGGCAGCAACTACAACAACGA
This sequence comes from Sphenella marginata, assembly GCA_951509765.1. Taxonomy (NCBI): domain Eukaryota; kingdom Metazoa; phylum Arthropoda; class Insecta; order Diptera; family Tephritidae; genus Sphenella; species Sphenella marginata. Next base: position 95,759,080 of record OX608080.1, on the reverse strand, counting down.
CCGTAGCAGCTCTTCAGAAAATTATTTCCGTCGAAGGCCTTCCGTGCACAATTGTAACGGACAATGGAACGCAATTTACATCGCACGAGTTTCAACAGTTTTGCAAACGGAACTCTATCCAACATCTTACAACTGCACCATTCCATCCTGCCTCAAATGGGTTAGCAGAAAGGTTCGTGCGAACTTTTAAAGAAGCTTTTGTGAAAATAATGAAAACAGAGCATCAGACCGAGCGTGCTTTGTACAAGTATCTTACCACTTTTCGAACGACACCTAATCCGGTCTCTGGCAAGTCGCCGGCAGAGCTACTTCATGGTCGCCAACCACGAACCATACTAGCGGCCATGTTCCCAACGTCGGCTCAGCGCCAAAAGTCAGAAAGCAAATTTGTATCCGGTGCACGAGTTTGGGCTCGAAGCTATGCAGGGCCATCACGTTGGGTTGAAGGAAAAATACAACAGATACTGGGTAAAAAGATGTATAGTGTACAGACAAATCGAGGGTTGTGGAGGCGTCACCAAAATCAGCTGCGACTACAAAAAACTAATACATCCAATCCGAAACTAGATACCGACAATATCGAAATTGAGTTGCCGGCAGATAACCATGCAACACCAAAGCGACCGCCTACCACATCCAACGAAACACAATCATGCAAACGTTCACCGGAGCTAGAACAATCAACACCTAACGCAGGGTCAGTACTACCCCGGCGTTCCAAACGAGTCCGGAAGCAGACTGAGCGTTTCAATCAAGTTTGACTACAATAATTTTATAATTGAACTTTTTGAATATATTATATTACATTAATTAAGTCCAGGGGAATGTAAGAAATCTGGTATCACTAATTTATAACGAATGTCAGAAACACTTCTCTGCTCTTCTTAACTCGTGTACTAGCTCTCTTCCGTTCCACTGTTCTTCCGGTAAAGTCAAGTTTAATTAATATCATTTTTCCATTTTGCTATTTGTTACTTTTACATATTAAATAATAAATTATCCTGAATTAATATCGATCGGGTTTTACTTCTCAAAAACCTTTCACAACTTTTAGGACTTTCGGGACATATTTGACCCATCTAAAAGTTCAAATTTTGGTGTTTAGCTTTTGTAACAAATCTTGTGCGAGATTAAGCTTTATTTCTAGATATCTTCTACCTAAGTTTTTTTTAGGTTTTCATATGAAATTGCTCGAGATAGCCTATCGCGTAATTCTAAACTGCTTACGAGGGTTAAGAAAGCTTAGTTTGTATTTATATTGGCTTGTGAGCTTCATTTTATTGCTTGCAATTCCCACAACACAGCCAAGCCATTGACAAAGCAAAAAGTACCAGCTTAATACAGCGTTATCTCTACTTCTTCTCCTTTACGACGCAGTTTTTCTCTCTCTTTGTTCTTGTACTCGTAGCAAATCCATTTTAAATTGAAAATGTTGTTTGTTAATTCACTTAAGAAGCAACATTTCAGTTATGATGCCAACATGCCGCAACTCACTGCTCACACAACTCACTCTATTGAATGCGGACTGTTTGCACTTCACTTATGGCAGATGGCATTTTAGGCGTACCAGAAGTTTGCAATTTTTGCTTTTGTTTTTACATTGCTTACCTGAGCACAATTGGCAATACGATGCATGTTGAATCGAAAATTTTATTGCGTTTTTTGTTGTTTTGTTACCGTTGAGGCACTTCAGCGTGCCGACATAAGCAAGTTATAGCTTTTTACAACAGTAGCTATGTATACTTACTACACAAATATGAAGCCTACTTTTAGGCAACGTAAAATTTCAATTTTCCCTCACATCAGCCTAAATGTATGCATGTAAATGGTTACAAAAGTGTAAGCGGTAGGCAGTAAACGTCAAAATTACTTACAGCTTAATGCAAAAATATAAAATATCAAATAAAAAACATAAAATGAAAAAAATAGAAAAAAAATAGTTCAAAATTGCTAGCGCGGCAGTGCGATTGCATTTGAATAAATGAAGTATGCATGGAAGCTGCAGCGTGAGGGGAGTACACAATCTTTGCTTGTAATGTCAACATTTTGAGTGCAATTGCATAAATAAATGTGCGACCTACTTTTAGGTTTATCTCTCTAACTTACACAAACTTGCATACAAAATAAATAGAAAATCTTCACATTTCTGTAATGCAGACGTTATCCACCCTTTTAATTTCAGCACACAAATTGTGCGCAGTTCCCAATGGAATATTGAGTGCTAGCAAAGGGAAGTGCCATTTGATGTAAATATTTTGTTATTATTCATTCACTAAGTTTTTGAAATTTTTTTTTTCGAGAAATTTTATTAAGATTTGCTGCTTTGCGCAGATTTTGTATGTGGTATAACATAATTACAAAATGCATGCGCCTAAAAGTATGTTACATTTATTTAAAGCGAGAGATTTACATTTATAGTGAAATATCAATGATTTTAGTTGCGGTTTTCCAAGCTTTAATTGCCACTTAAATTTAGAATGTATGTTACAAAAATTTGCTTTTAATTGTTTATTTGCAGCATTAAAACTAAACTCACATAACTGTTGATTGACAAGCATGCACTTGGGCTAATGAAGAGCAGCATAGCTAAAGGCGCATTTTGATGAAACCATGCAGGGAATAAGCACAATGGCAAAGTTTACATTTAGGGTAAGCATTTTTCTAACATTGCATACTTGTAGGCGTATATTATATGTGATATTATATTTGTACTTATTAAAAATTGCTGGGCTCTTCATTTAAAATATATTTTGTTTCTTTACTTGCCAGGCTTTAATTTTTTTATTTATTCTTCTTGAGGTATTATGCCTGCAAAAAATCTAAAGTTGGTTATAATCTTACTAATATATAAAAACGTAAGTTTGTGAGTGACTGCGGATGTTTGTGGTTCTTTATCGTCTGAACAAATGGCCCGATCATCACGAAATTTTGCATACAGGTTCTTAGGAGTGTGGAATGGGTAACAGGCATCATGAAATTTCGATAAATTTATCGATAACAGAGTTCTCGGCCAAAATGTTGGTTTCCGTAAAATTTTGAGTATTAGCACAAAATTGGTATCAATCGAAAGGGGAAGACCACAGTTTTCATTTGGACTTTGGTTCAATTCGATATATTTATCGATATATTTATCGATAACAGAGTTATCGGTGAAAATGTGGTTTCGGGTAAACTTTGGAATATTCGCACGAAATTGGTATCAATCGAAAGGGGAAGACCACAGGTTTCATTTGGACTTTGGCTCACTTCGATATATTTATAGATAACAGAGTTATCGGTGAAAATGTGGTTTCGGGTAAACTTTGGAATATTCGCACGAAATTGGTATCAATCGAAAGGGGAAGACCACAGGTTTCATTTGGACTTTGGTTCAATTCGATATATTTATCGATAACAGTGTTATCGGTCAAAATGTGGTTTCGGGTAAACTTTGGAATATTCGCACAAAATTGGTATCAATCGAAAGGGGAAGACCACAGTTTTCATTTGGACTTTGGCTCACTTCGATATATTTATAGATAACAGAGTTATCGGTGAAAATGTGGTTTCGGGTAAACTTTGGAATATTCGCACGAAATTGGTATCAATCGAAAGGGGAAGACCACAGGTTTCATTTGGACTTTGGTTCAATTCGATATATTTATCGATAACAGTGTTATCGGTCAAAATGTGGTTTCGGGTAAACTTTGGAATATTCGCACAAAATTGGTATCAATCGAAAGGGGAAGACCACAGTTTTCATTTGGACTTTGGCTCACTTCGATATATTTATCGATAACAGAGTTATCGGTGAAAATGTGGTTTCGGGTAAACTTTGGAATATTCGCACGAAATTGGTATCAATCGAAAGGGGAAGACCACAGGTTTCATTTGGACTTTGGTTCAATTCGATATATTTATCGATAACAGTGTTATCGGTCAAAATGTGGTTTCGGGTAAACTTTGGAATATTCGCCCAAAATGGTTATCAATCGAAATGGGAAGACCACAGCTTTTATTTGGACTTTGGTTCATTTCGATATATTTATGATAACAGAGTTATCGGTCAAAATGTGGTTTCGGGTAAACTTTAGAATATTCGCGCAGAATTGGTATCAATCGAAAGGGGAAGACCACAGTTTTCATTTGGACTTTGGTTCAATTCGATATATTTATCGATAACAGAGTTATCAGTCAAAAAGTGGTTTCGGGTAAACTTTGGAATATTCGCTCAAAATTGGTATCAATCGAAAGGGGAAGACCACAGCTTTTATTTGGACTTTGGTTCATTTCGATATATTTATCGATAACAGAGTTATCGGTCAAAATGTGGTTTCGGGTAAACTTTGGAATATTCGAACAAAATTGGTATCAATCGAAAGGGGAAGACCACAGTTTTCATTTGGACTTTGGTTCAATTCGATATATTTATCGATAACAGAGTTATCGGTCAAAATGTGGTTTCGGGTAAACTTTGGAATATTCGCACAAAATTGGTATCAATCGAAAGGGGAAGACCACAGTTTTCATTTGGACTTTGGTTCAATTCGATATATTTATCGATAACAGAGTTATCGGTCAAAATGTGGTTTCGGGTAAACTTTGGAATATTCGCTCAAAATTGGTATCAATCGAAAGGGGAAGACCACAGCTTTTATTTGGACTTTGGTTCATTTCGATATATTTATCGATAACAGAGTTATCGGTCAAAATGTTGTTTCGGGTAAACTTTGGAATATTCGCACAAAATTGGTATCAATCGAAAGGGGAAGACCAGAGCTGTTGTACACATATTCTATGGAGCTTAGCATAGGACCCCATTTAATGCCATTTCAATACCTCACACGGTTTTGGAGATGTGCGCACTAATGTTTCCCAACTAACCTAGAACTGTATATTTTCAAATTTGGTAAAAATGTGGTTGCCCAACACCTCTAAACATGCATACAATATGGTAAAGGCCACGGGGTTCGTTTGGACATTGCAACATTTCGATAAATTAATCGATAACTGAGTTATCGGTCAAAATGTGGTTGCCAAAAAACCTCTTAATTTGTATACAATATGGGTATTAAATGAAAGGGGGAGGCCACGGGGTTTGTTTGGACATTGCAACATTTCGATTAATTAATCGATAACTGAGTTATCGGTAAAAATTTGGTTGCCTAAAAACCTCTTAATTTGTATACAATATGGGTATCAAATGAAAGGTGGAGGCCACGGGGTTCGCATTGACATTGCAACATTTCCATAAATTAACTCCTGTACGTACATATGTATGTTATAGACTCCGGAACTACAGCGCCGATTTTGTTCATATTTACAGGATAGCTCAGTAGGAACCCGGAGAGTGTTTATGTAAAGTTTACGGGAAGTGGACCAGGGACCGAAATATTCCAAACTTTTTTATTTATCGTGCTATTTTTTCCATAAATTTGGGCAGAACAACGTCTGCCGGGTTCTTCTAGTTAAATATAAACTAGTAAGGAAGTCTAAATTCGGGTGTAACCGAACATTAAATACCTAGTAGTGATCTGTTTTGGTATCCTAATTTACTCAGGCCTATTTTAATAACTGAAAATTTGTTATAAAGGCAACTGATTGTTTTCGATAAAAACACTTCTGTTGTGAGTGGTAAATCAAATTATTACTAAATAACAAAATATAAATACCTTTCCTCATGTTCATGAAAGGTATGAAAATAAAAAAAATTAATAAAAAAAAGGCAGTAGAGTGTTAACTACTTGCCCGTAAATCTTTCTTGTTTGTTATTCGATTTGCGTAATTTTTGGCAGGAGTATACTACATACTATTGGGAAGTATCTCACAAAATTTCATTGAAATACATTCTTCAAATTCCAAGCAATCGCTTTTGAAAATAGCAGAGCTTTTATGCTAAAAAGTGGGCGGCGCCACGCCTACTTCACCAAAATCCACAAAATTTGTATACAGTTTAGTTTTGGTTAAAAAGCTTATTATGTGTGTAAAATCTTATTTAAATAACTTATACAATTATGGAAATATCGCGATTTTAATTTTACGAAGAAATTTTTTAGAACTGTGTTCAAAAAGTGGGCGTGTCCGTTCACCGATTTTGTTTATTTTTACAGCAAAGAGTTAGCTTTATATGTTGAACACTTTCTCTAAATATCGTTCCAATAAGTCAATTTTTACCGGAGTTATGGCATGTAAAGTTTTGTGGAATAATCCCCCATAAAGGGGCGGGGCCACTCCCATTTTCCAAAAATTTTGTGCTTTCGACTTTCTTTGCCCACGAACACTTCAGAGGTGAAATAGAAATGATATACAGCTAGTTTAAGCAAAGTTATAGCATATACAATATATCTATGATCCTTTTCAAAATCTTTCGTATAAAATTGGGCGTGGACCTAACCCGATTTCAATAATTTTTTTTCGAAATATTGCTTGTATTAATATAAATATGTGTGCTGAATTTTGTTTTGCTATCTTGAGCGGTTTTTGATTTATGATAAATAATATTTCCAAACTTGACTATATCAAAAGTGGGCGGTACCACGCCCCTTTTTAAAAATTTTTTCAAAAATGTATTTGTTGCCTTAACGCTAAAGTGCATACCAAATATTATCCTTATAGGTGTATTATGTACTGAATAATCACTCTTTTTGTATTTTCGAAAATATTATATATATAGAAAGAGGGCGTGGCTTTTAACCGATTTTGCCTATTTTCAATAGCGCTCGGAGATAAGTGAAAAGGAACCTACATACCAAATTTCATTGAGATATCTCAAGATTTACTCAAGTTATCGTGTTCACAGACGGACGGACGGACGGACGGACGGACGGACGGACGGACGGACGGACGGACGGACGGACGGACGGACGGACATGGCTCAATCAATTTCTCTTTTCCTCCTGAACATTTTGATATACATAAGTCAATATCTATCTCGATTCGTTTATGCCGTTACATACTACCGTTAGGCCAATGAAGTTAATATACCTTGTGTGCGAAGCACTACTAGGTATAATAAGTAAATTTTTATTTGTGTAGCATACTTATGGGGGTTTTAGTCAATTTCAGTTTTTGTAGCATACTTATAGGAGTTAAAACTACACGTTAAATTTGTGACTGTGGTCTTATAAATGGATTTCCTAGCGTAATGAATTTTTTTTTGGAAACAAGATAAGCGAGTTCATTGAGACATTTAAAGAGTTTTTCACTTGTTTCTTCCATTGTTGTTTATCTAACAATGTTTGCCTAAAGCTCAAGAAAGTGGCCATTCGGAGCTTACGGAGGCGAATCATACATTTGAAGTTTCTTTGATCCAAATTTGGAAATTCTAAACAAAAGGTTTTTAATAGTTTTGTAGATTATCTTCACTCTTCAAAGTTCAGCTTTCTTAACTCATTTAAACCCAGGCACTTAACTGTAACACAAAGGTCATAAACAGAAATGTATACGGAAATAACATATGGAAAAATTTGCATGAACCATTAAGTGAGCCACAGAAAGACAATAAAAGAGTTAACATGTTACAACCAAAAAGAGCAGAAGAACATTAACAAATACAAAACAAGTTGTTAGTAATTTTTATTGCTGCAAAATTTTAAAATTTATTTGAGAGTGTAGAGCAGAAAACAAAAAAAATTTAAAAAAACAGAAAACAGAAACAAAAAAAAAAAAAAACAAAATAAAAACAGCAAAAAATAAACAAACAAACAAAAAATCCACAACAAACCAAAAAAAAAAACAAGAACAAAACAACAGCAATGCGCAATTATTCACAGCCACGCACGAACATTTTGTTTTTTAGTTTTATACAAATCTATTACCTAGAAGCAAGTGCAAAAAGTTGAAAAGGGAGAAATAAAAAAAAAAAAGTTGTTGAAATACAATAAAATCATAAAATTGCTAACAAAACAAACTTTTAAAATCATAAAATTTCCTTTTCCAATGTATGTATGTATGCATATGTGGTGGTGGTAGAATTGAGAGCTTTTTTCATGCAACTCTTCGCACGTTTGAAGTAAAATATTGTTGGAAGTAGTCTAGGCGTTTTCTTTATTAACACATATGAAATGCATACTAATAGCAATTCACTTCATTCGTGTACAAGTGTATATATGTATGTATATTTGTATGTTGTTATAAATGTGCTGATAGCGTACAAAACTTTTTGCTGCCTTTTTATGTTTTCCTTAAACATTTTATTGCATACAGCAAGGCGCTTGTGCGTGGTGTACTTGCAGTGTATGGTACTCGTATGTGAATAAGTTTCGGTGAAACGCCTACATACATATACATATAAGCACATGTGTGGGTATAAAAATCTGTTGTAAATAAATGAAACTATTAAATCGCAATCGGGATAAGAAGAAATGTACAATCAAAATCGTGGGTGACCAGCTTCGAAAATTAACAAAATAGCTGAGTTGGTTAGTGGAGTGGAGTTTACGTTTGAAAAGGTGATTCAGGAAATTACAAAATAACGAAAAGATACAGGGAAAAGTTGATAGGAAGGAGAGAGGGAGACAGAGAGAGAGACGAATAGTCAAAGTAAAAGGAATAGTGAGAGAGAAGAAATGTAGGAAAATAGAATCAAAAAAAGAAGCAACAGGATAGCTAGTAGATGATCATAATAATGAGATTGATAATGGTGACCGGAACAGTTACAATAACTGGAATTGTGATCGGAACAGTCACTGGAATAGTGACCGGAACAGTGACAGTGCCTGGAACAGTGACAGTGACTGGAATAGTGATCGGAACAGTCAATGGAGTAGTCACCGGAACAGTGACAGTGCCTGGAATAGTGATCGGAACAGTAACAGTGACTGGAATAGTGATCGGAACAGTGACAGTGACTGGAATATTTGCCGAAACAGTGACAACGACTGTAATTGTGACCGGATCAGTAATTGGTAATAGTGACAGTGACTGGGAAAGTTCTCGGAGCAGTGACAGTGACTGGAATATTTTCCGGAATAGTGACAGCGACTGGATCAGTAATTGGAATAGTGACCGAACAAGTAACAGTGACAGTGACTGGATCAGTGACTGGAATATTTTCCGGAATAGTGACAGCGACTGGATCAGTAATTGGAATAGTGACCGAAAAAGTAACAGTGACAGTGACTGGATCAGTGACCGTAACGGGAACGCTGAAAGCAACCGGAACCCTGGCCATATTCAGAACCTTAAAAATGGTAGTGACCGGAACCAGTGACAGTTACAGTGACCTTGACAGCAACCAAACACTGACAATAAATTGAATGTGACAGTGTACAGTAACAGTGCCATGACAGAAAATGGATTATCGATCATGAGCAGCAACTTGACAGTGACGGCAAGAGTCCTGGCAACACTGACCAATACTATGAGAATGCTGATGACCGTGACTGCGGCAAACCAGAGTTTAACAACTTAACCTTAGTGCTGGAATAGCAGGCTTATTTTAGACGATATGAGCAAGAGGTAACTTAGGTTTTGGAGATAGAGCTTTCTCTAGTCGATTTTAAAAAAGTGGTTCTGAAAAAAATTGCGAAGTACCTACTGAGTTTTTCAAAAATATTTTAAAGAAGCTTGACCTTCCACTAAGCAGTCGACTTGTGTCTTACTTTCAGATAATTTATTTATAAGTTTAAATTAAATATTTCAGGATTTTTTCGATCAGATCATAAGAGCTTAGAAATACTACGCAATTATTTCGTAGAAAAAGTGTTTTTTGAAGGTTTCCGTTTCAAACATTGTAGCACCGCCTCTCCTGGTACGTTTGCAGTCGGCATACTTTTAGGTACTTTTTTTCTATACAAATGAAATAAATATGCGTTAGGTTGGTATTTAGAAGAAAATGCGGACAAGTAGCCACTTGCATACGACAACTATAAGAAAATAATGAGCCTAAAAGTATACACCACATATTATTCACCATCACAAGAGTTTATAAGTCGTTGATCTTGAGGCTAGATCGCCAACTTTTACATTGTTAAAGTTCATTATAATGTAGCAGTTTAAACTCCATTTGCCTCAAGATACGCCATTTAGATAACGCAACTACAAAATAGTATTGTACTGACCTAGCTTCTATAAATGATAGCATACTTTTAGGGGCATTTTTCTACTGATTCATAAATAGAGTAAAAAGATATTCTAAAGAATATATAGAATGTAAGAGAAAATATTTTAGTAAGAGGCCTATATGTTAACGCATTACCAAAAAAAAATTACAACAACTACTCTTTACGTCACCCCATCACAATCCACATTGCAGCTTCGCTCGCCTTATCTTCAACCACAACATATTTTTATTGCGTACAAATCTAAGAACAAGCATGGAATTTTATTATTATGTTGTGCAAAAGCTAAGGCACTACATACACACTATACACACACATACAAATATAAATACAAATGTAGTTACTTTTATTGGTATGTACATTATTTTTATTATTTTACGAATATTTGTTGAGTGTTCAGTGTGGTACATTAGTGATGCTGCAAGTTGTTGCACACGAAACTTTTTTAATTAAGCATCCAAAAACGTAAGGTTGCAATGTGTTTAGCAACACAATATTTTATGTTTGGTGTGTGTGTGTGTGCAAAAAACGTAAAGCATACTTTTAGGTGTAAAAGCTATTGCTATACTCAAACGCATGAATATGGAGTCACACACACACACACACACACATACATAAATACAATACCAAATACAACTTCTTGCTGCTGCTGCAACGCCTACAAATGTTTTACGCGCAGTTTTATAGCTGCCACATGGCAATAAAACAACTACAAAGCACACCTACTAAAAGTGTAAAAGCGGAGATACATATATCTTTTAATATTAGGGTGTGCAAATTTTTGTTCATCTTTCCAATGCAATTATAGTTCTATAAAAAAATTAATAATAGAAAACAAACCATATTGTGAAACTTTATAAGAGCTATTGAAGCCAAAAGAAGGGTTCTTGAAATTTTTGTCTATTTGTCTGTCTGTTTGTTCGCGCATCAATGCAAAACCGCTATATAGATTTGAATACAACTATCACCGATCTAGAGCTAGATGCGCATTTCGGTGTTTAGTATCCAATTTGGCATGCAAAAACGTTGTTTAAAAATATTTATCTATATATACATACATATGTACATATGTATATAAACGAATCGTAGTTCATTCGTAACGCAGAAACTTGAAAACGACTGAATTGAATTGAATACTTCCTTTTTGGTCCTTGTTGGCAATTCACTTTACGAAAAAATAACCAAATTACTGAGTGGGCGTGGCACATCCCACACAAAGTTAATTTTTCAGGCTGAATATCTCTTAAAGAGACATAGATATGCGATATCAGTACCACACTCGCGGAAAAAGTAAGAATTTTCTGAAAAGGGGGCGTGGCACTTCCCATAAAGCGTATTATACATATCTAGCTGAACATCTCTAAAAAAGTTGTAAGGTGGGGAACTGAAAATTGGTACGGATATATACGATATGAATGCCATACTGAAGCTAAAAAATGGGAATTAACGGAAAAGTAGGCGTGGCACCGACCACTCAAACTAAAATTTTGCAAGCTCAATATCTCTAAACGGGTTAAAAGTAGTGACCTGAAAATTGGTAAATCGACAATTTGTGAAATGAACTCAACCAAAAAAAACCGGAGCGTTGTCGATAGTCGGAGTGCTTTGCTGGATATGGATCTCGTATACTCAGGTACTCTCTTGCGATATATGGTTGACTGTCACGGTAACGTTTAGTGATGTTTTTCATTTTGCTAGAAATATTGGACAAATGATCAAATATCTCTGTAAATACATCGTTTCGCTTCACAGCCGAGTTAATGTGGTTGAAAATTGAAATGAAAGCTCCTTGCTGCAGTTGTCAATAACATATTTTAGTTTTCTATTTAATATGTTTAACAAAAACATTTTGGACTTACCTGTATTCGAATTTCACTTTATCGATGTCGCCAAACTACAATAAAATTTCCGGCATTTTTTTGGTCGTCGAGCCTCATGCCGTTTTTTAGTAAGAAGTCATATTTATGAAATTTGCATGGAAAAATATAGTAAATGCCTAAAAGTATGCAACAGGCCTCAGAAGTACACGGCGGACAAATTCCAGTAAAAATAAGAATTTTCTTAGAAAAAATTCAGTATATTCCAAGTACAAGGAGACCTTTTCCTGTATGATTGTATGATTCAACCACTTCCTGTAGTTTTCAACTCTAAATTCAATTTCGACTAAAAATTCACTCCACATAATTTCATCCACCCTAACAGACACATAGCTTTCTTAGGCGCTTTGTTGTGCATTCCAACATTTTTTAGTCGAGCACACTCTAACTCCACTCTACTACTGTACAAGTTTTTAACCATATGATCTGCTGGCTTGCTTGCCTTGCGCCTTGCATCACTTTAAGGTACTCCCAGAGATATGTGCATATTTTAAGGCGTTTACGCCCCCGCATCACGGCTTTTTTGTGTGATTCTTGGTTTTATTATAAGTTGCTTGCTATTCGTTCCTAATGAAAATATTAATTTCTGCATTTATTGCATATTTCTTCTTCAAAGCAGATGTGGTTGTACGCAATGACACTGGCTTTGAGTGTAGCCTGTTTTTAGGCGTACACAATGTTGACTTTTAGTGCTTCGCTAAGTTAAAAGTTATGATAGCGTTACGATACTCAGGTAAATAATTTGTTTAGTATGTTTTGCGAATGGATTCTTTGGTTAATTACATTTCTTGTTGATGTTGATATTTAGGACTATCGTAAAATGTGAAATATCGCTTGATTTTACTTTTAGTACAACACAAATACCAATCAACTCTCAAAACAAATTTCAAGTAAAGGTGTGTAGAATAACTTTTTAGTGAGAAAAATTTTGTGGAAGATTTACTTAATTACATTTCAAAGAAATGAATACTATTTGGTAATGAAAACTGGTTAAAGAAACATGTTTCTTGAGAGTGTATTATTTGAATTTAACCAAAAATACTTCCAAACGGCCTGAAGTACGAAAAATGTAATGGGAGGTGCCACGCCCACTACTTTCTTCCTCCTTTTATTTCTTGAAAAGTTTCAGATTAACCTGTCTCATTTGTTTTCAATATTCCACCAACTTAATTCCAAAAATATTTAGTTCGAAAAATATTATATATAGGGGAGATGCCACGCCCATATTATGCAGTGATCCGAATTGTGTACTTAACCCATTCTCGACCCCACTTGAATACACACAAAAAAATTCATCAATACCAGTTGAGGCCGTTTAAGTCAACTGACAGACGATTTTTATACATTTAAGAGAGACTTGTTGAAAGCGTTTCAAACCAATAAATGACAGGTTATTTTAAACTTTTTATAATCGAAAATAATAATTAACTAAGAATTATAATTAACTGGTTTTGAGCTCACAAAACTTACAAATGTTTTTATAAACCTCAAGAACTTACTTACTTACGTACTTTTCTAAAAGATTTCATTTTAAAAGTAAAATGTAAATTTTAAGACATTAATAAAAAAAAAATGACATCTATTAATTAAACACTTTTTTCCCAAAATTTAGATTTTTTTTTTAATTTTGAAATTTGTTGTTTTGAAAATTTTGACGATTTTTTTTACATTTGAAATCTCTATTGATTTGCATATACATTAATAATAAAAAAAATGTTTTTATTTAAAAATTAACTTTTTTTTAGTTAAAAATTAAAAATTTTTTTTCCAATTTTTTTTTTTGGAAGTCTTGATGAAATTTTTTTTATTACTTCCATTTTACCTAAAAACAATTCATTAAAAAAATATGAAAATTAAAAAAAATTGTAAATCTAAAATTTAAAACTTTTGTTTTTTAAAAAAACTTTTTTTTTTTAAATTGTGGAATTTTTTGTTTTGGAAATTTTTAAGATTTTACTTTTTTTGAAATTATAATTTTTTTTTATTTTTGAAATTTTTTTTTTGATATGCATGCACGTATAACTAAAAGATAAAAAAAAATAGTTTTTTAATTTACATACATACAAATTGTTTTTTTTTTTAATTTTTAGTTTTTTTTGAAAGTTTTGAAGAAACTTTTTTTATTTGTATTTTTTATTACTACTTTCATTTATTTAAATAGTAAGAGAAAATTCCTTAAAAAATTGTATAAATTTTAATATTTTTTTAAAATTATAAATTGTTTTTATTGTAATTTTTTTTTAATTCTGAATTTTTTTATTATTTTTATTTTTAATCGGCTTGCATTAAAAGCTTTTGATCAATGTGCCGTTTAGATTATATAGCGCTTGCTTTCAAACGTTTAGAAAAAGTTATTTCGAAAGATATTTTGAAGTTTAATTTGCTTGTTGGTTTTTTTTTTAGGTAAAACTTGTGGTTTCACTCAACCTAATATATTTTTATATTACCATATTTTTGTTTATATCATCCCTAGATTAGAAACATACATATATGTGTATCATAATTTCTTTAACCCTTAACACTTTCAGTGCTTTCTTTTGTCGTTGAAGCAATCACTTGGTAACGCTTGGTTTTTCGACGCTTTTATCACTGAGCTAATGTTTATTATAACAATTAAATAAACAATTATTAAAGTATGTATATTTAAAAGCATTACATTCACTAAAATCTGTATTTAAATATTTTTAAAGAACAATACTTACGCTTAGCACCGCACCGTAATATCTTCACTTGTTGCTATTGTTAGAATATTATGCTGGAATTGAACAAAGAAAAGGATATTTTATTTATTTTAAAAACAGTCAAATTAATATATCAGAAAATAGTTTTTGTTGGTATATATTTTTTTTTACTAATTTTAATGTTCGAACAAAGTAGTACAAGATATTTAAACGGCTACTCAGGGTTAAGGCGGACATATCCTATAGCACACCTTAATTTGGAAAATCATCTGTGCTTAAATACACTCGGAGATATATCGAGCGCTTATATATCGAGCGGTTATAGGACCGAGACTTCGCTGGCTTATGCACAAATTAATTTTGAAACAAAAAAAAAAATGTTAAAATCTGCCAAAATTTTTTGTAATGCCCACCAGGGGGGGTTGCCAATTAATCCGATTATATGTATGTATTTTTTTATACTATCTATCTCGACTACTAACTACTCGACTTATTTCTATGCAGTTTCGTACTTAGCCCTATTACTATAATCTCAGCTTTACCAATTAAGTGTTGCCACTTAAAAAGCTTTAACAGTGTTGCCACTATAATTATTTTTCAGTATTGCCACCTATCTGAAATGAAAAAATTAAATTTATATGCATATCAAACGGAAGGTACTTTAAGTAGTATTTCAGGAAAAATATCGCTGATAGTTTTTCCGAATGGGGTTGCCACCTATTCTCTACACGTAATACATTGCAGCTATGCTAGAAAAATGTAAACATTATTGAACCATTATATGCGAAAGCCAAAGTTTTTAGAACTTTTGCCTATCAGTCTATATGTTTGAAGGTGTATCACCTTATATTTCTTTTTAAACAGAGTTCAGCATCAAAAAATCTATTAAGGATAGCTAAAAAAAAACAAATATTTTTTTTATTAAATATTAAAAGCGACTAAAAAATAATTGAAATTTTATTTTTAAAAATTGTTTTTTAATATGTAGTTTTTCAACTTTTACCAATATCGACTTTTTCTCATGCCGGCTTGAGTTATTTGTTCACTCAAATTTATTTATGTAGCATATTTATAGGAGTGCAAGAGGATTTTAGTTTCTGTAGCATACTTATAGGAGTTAAAGGTACCCATTTTGGGTAGAAAGTGGTTTAGTCCTTTCGTAGAAATTCGGGTATAAATGGGTGTATTTGGTCTCTCTAATCTCATTTTTAGAGGGGTAATGTTAGATGTATCCAAAGAGCTATGGCGTTTGTCTCTAATTTTGTATCTTAATAAATAATAGCATAAAACAGCGCATCTCTAAATTTTCCAAACTTATCACTTTAATCACTTCAAACACTAATTCAATGCATTTCATTTCAAACTTGTTTAAGTCTATTTCTAATTACAAAATTTTCTTTTATCTTATCATATCTTTACAGTTGAACTCTTCAAAGTGATGATGACCAAGCAGTTGATTTAACTAACTTCATACATACCAACAACACCAACATGCACACCGTTCGCTATTTAGCGGAAAGCGTACGCTCAAGAGGTTGCCAAAAACACACGGTAATCAGTTATGCAAATAAAAATTTTACAGGAAAGTGGATCGCTGCCAGAAGCATGTTGGACATTAATGTACTACTTCAAACACCAAACACCAAAATAAAAAAAAATATAAAAAGACAACTTAAAAAGTTAACTTTGAATAATTAAGCGAGCAGTTAAGTAATAACTAAAAATAGGCGAACAACTTGAAAACTTAGTCGTTTTATGCAATATTCTGTAAAAGGTTGTTGGCCAAGATTTTTTTTAGAAAAAGCTTAATTTATGATGACATTATGAATTTATGTAAAATGTCAAACGAAAAGTGTTTGCAAAAAAAAAAAACAAAAAAAAGTGTCTAAATGAAGTTAAGTGTTGGAATAAGTTACAGAGAATGTCAAAGATTTTAAAAAGAATTTCGGTCTTAAATTTATTTTCATTTATCAAATAAGCTTAAGTGCAAAGATTGGTATGTGAAGATATTAATCCCCCGATACTGTGTTCTTGATAAATTGTCAATCTTGATAAAATATCAAGAAAAAAAAAATATTTGAATCAAGTGTTCTGAATTCTGCTTCAAAAAACGAATTAATTTTGTTCGTTTTGGCGTAAAATTCAAAGAACGTGATCCAAATATTTTTCACTTGATTTTTTTATCAGGATTGACAAGAACACAGATCGGGAGTAAAAGTGTATGACTCGATTTTGGTTTCGAAAAATTTGAAGCTTAGAAATGGTTACGGCATTGGATTGATGACTTGAATAAATGCCACTCAAAAGGGTTGTGATAGTCTAAGATGTTTTATCAATAAAAAAAAAATAAAATAAAAAAAATGTTGGCTTTGGTTTTAATTATCAGAAGGGATGTGTGCTGCAGATTGGAGCACTGGCAATTTATTTTTGAAACTCCGAGTATCAAAGCCATGTGGGCTTTAAAACATTTCAGAGCAATCTTATCAGTTTATCTATGACTCCGACAAGGTACATCACATCTGAAAACAGAGAAGAAAAACTTCAAATATGAGGTTCGGAATTGGCATAAAACAAGTAATTCTCACCATCATTAACTCTTATATAAGCGCTCGCGTGAAAATTTTTTCGTACGACTAGATGTAGTCGAATAATTTTTCGCCATCCCTTATCAAATTTGGCTTGACACATCATCGAAGACGAATTGTCCCAAAACTTTGTTAGACAGCATATGTCAAATGTGCTCCCCAAATAATACTCATGCTACCAGAGTTCCCGTGAATTCAACAGAGCTACAGTTTTTTCAGAGAATCTCTTATCAACATTGTTGAGCAGGCTATCTGGTTGTATTTTACTCTACCAAAGCATGCAAGAAAATTAGCTGTAAATTATGGTAAGTTGCATGTATTCGCCTACTCAGCTTTATTAACTTTACTTTGAGTCACGTATGTATGTACACTTTTTTTTTTTTTAAGCTACTGATATAATTTCCTTAGAAGCTCTGCTTAAGAAATCCTAATCAGCACATCATAGCTTGAAGCTAATCAAATTAGCATGCCTGTGTATTGTTGCTTTACAGTGTTGCGTATATGAGTAATGCGAAAAAGGGGTAGTATAATTTTTTTTTTTATTAAAAAGCGTGTAAATGTTTTAATCAAAACGGATCTACAATGTGTACTGATGTTAATAATTGTCTACATTTAGGCGCACAGAAGGATCACAATTTATACACAAACATGATAGCTTGTGTGTCGTTTTAAAATGCCAAAGACTTTGTTGGCTTCTTAAGAAATGTTTAGAGTGATAAATGTTGGAAATATGTATGTATGTGTGTAAATCACATGTGTATTAGGGTGGCACTAAAATTATAATTTTTTTTATGATTATCTTTCCTGGAATATCCACCTCTTCTGTACAGTTCTATGAAAGAAATAAGTGAGGAACAGGTTTTGAACTTTTAATTTTCCATTACTACCCTAATGTAAATGTACATATATTTAATATAGTACACCCAGCTAATATTAAAGCAGCTTATCATAAGAAACAACGAAATATAAAACTGATTATTATTAATATTATCAACCAAAAAATCAACAAGAAGCCAAAGAAAAAGCACATAACTTATACATATATGCATATACATATATAAAATATGTATATATACACATATTCTATATGTATGCGCATCTGTTTATTTCCTGCTGCTTCCTGTCTACGTGATGTGTTGTGTCGCCGTCGGAAACGTTTGAATTTTATTATATGAAACATATGTAAGTTTGTATGTATGTATGTTTGAATATCTAAAATATGTTAGACATGTGTTTACATATATTAAGCTACATATTTTAAATGTCTTTGCCATACATATATATACATACATACATATAAGCCTAATCTAATCCGTCACGCATACGCCTGCAATTTACGCAGCAGCCATGCAAAAACACTTGACGCCCTCCTGTCGTTAGACAGAAAAAGCTTGATTGTGGGAATTCTTTCTGTAATTTTTTTGTTGTTATTTGTTTTTTTTCTTGTGCAAGAAACATACATAAAAATGCCATTTCATGCATATTATATTTCGTTTATGTTTCATCAAAAATTTCACACAATATACGACAGCTTTGTACACCACAAATCATTTACCTGCTGTTTTCTTGATGAAGCCACGCATGTCATAGCAAATTTCAGAGATTCTAAGGTACAGTGGCCGTAATATTGCTTTTTTTAGAGTAAATATTGTCTTAGAATACTTGTTCCAAAAATGTATACAATAACCAACTTCTTCTGATTCAATAAATAATGGACAGGTGGCAACCCGATAATATTATATTATCTACCTAGAAATATTTTTGTTGGAATGCGATATAAAACACCTTTTGTTTGAAACCCATAATGGCATACCGCGCTTCATTACGAAAAAAAATTCAGATAGGTGGCAGCCCCATAACATTATATTGAGTGCTAAAAAAATACATTGAGTGCTATCATCTACCTAGAATTTTTTTTGATAAAAACCTTTCGTTTGATACCCATAATGGCATATCTTGATTCATTATGAAAGAAAGTCAGATAGGTGGCAATCCCTTAACACTAAATTTAGAGCTTTCCTTCGTTTGATACCCACAATGGCATATCTCGTTACACTACGAAAAAAAATCAGATAAGTGGCAACCCCATGACATTATATTGAGTGCTACCATCTACCTAGAAATATTTTTGCTAAAGCGCGATATAAAATACCTTTCTTTTTATACCCATAATTGCATATTTAATGTTTATACAAAAAAAAAAATAGGTGGCAACTCCAAAGTACATACATATGTATATTGCAATATCGAAATTGTTCTGCTTACTTAAAAAACTTTGACTTGAATTCCAAGTAAAAAAAAACAGAAAAATGTAAAAGCAATTTCGGTTGCTATCGTTGTCGCTACAATTATCACGAAAATTTACAATTTTGAAAAAAAAAAATTTCATTTTCTTCGTAAAAAAATTGCGAAAAAAATTAGCTATCATATAAAAAAAATGAAAAATAAAAAAAATTTTACATTCCAAAAAAAGTTAAATTACAAAAAAAAAAAAATTATTCAAAAATTTGAATAAAAAATTATTCAAAAAATTTAAAAAAAAAAAAAATATTTTTCAAAAAATTACCAAAATTTAAGCGTAACAAAATTTTGTAAGCAAACACAAGAAATTAGGGCTGTGCCTTTATTCGATTAATCGAGTAAGTTGATTTATCAAATTTTCAGTTAATCGATTACTTGATTAATCAAAATTATGAGTCATCAAAGCGAGCGTTACTCGAGTATTTTCAAAAATGGTTAATCAAAAACTGATTAATTTACCCATTTTCTTTGTTTGCCTTGAAATAGCTGAAAATAAAAAAAATTAAAAACCAAATATGCTTTAAAAATAAAAAAATTTCAGAAAATTTTGAGATGTTGTCCGAAGATGCAACAAATGGTATAAGTATCATGGAACTTCTAAATTAGTGCCGTTTTAATATATCATTTTATTCAAAAAAGGATTAATGAAAAAGGCGATTGTCTAAGCTTTAGAGAAGGCGAGTAGTTTTTTTTAAGTTATTATTATTTTTTATTTTATTTTATTATTTGGCTCTGGTTCTGATGACCGTGTTTGCCTAAATGTTCAAAATTGTTGTTCTTTAGAGAACGGGAGGTGCGGGACACCTGTGACACCCTGTATGTATTTATTGGTGGCGAGCACTGTTGGCTCTGAGGCATGGCGCGATTGGCTTCCTCATTTTCGCTTGGAAAAACCACACTTTGGCTTTCCAAAACATAAACTATGTCTTCGAAATATTTTATAAACATGCAAAGCAAATAAAACAAACGAATGAAATAACCGTAGCTTATGTATGTATGTCGCTTAAACAGCGATTAATCAATTAGTTTTGTTCTTGATTAATTAAACTCTTGATTAATCGAGTAAACACACTTTTTGATTAATCAAGAATCATAATTATTCGATAAATTGAGTAATCGAAATTATGATTAATAAAAATTTTGATTAAACAATTAATCCCACAGCCCTACAAGAAATATTACATTTTTGTTGCTGTACCATAATTTGCGCTCACTGCTAAGTGCGAGTCCATGTGCTTGTGGCTTATAAAAGGCCTCCGTTTAGTTGCTCATAACAATTTTTATTTGAGTTTTTTTTTGTGTTTTTTTGTTTTACTTTTTACTTTGATTTTTCTAATTTTTATACCTTTCATGACCATGAAATGGTATTATAACTTTGGTCCGATGTTTGTAAGTGTGAGAAGAAGAAGAGATAGACCCACCATTAAGTATACCGAAATGATCAGGGCGACGAGCTGAGTTGATTTAGCCATGTCCGTCTGTCCGTCTGTCCGTCCGTCTGTTTGAACGCAAACTAGTCCCTCAGTTTTAGAGATATCTCGATGAAATTTTGCAAGCAGGCGCCATTTTGCACAGGATTAATCATTTGTCGGAACCAGCAAGATCGGACCGATAGAACGCATAGCTCCCATACAATCGATTGTTCCGATAAACGGGTTTTGGCCTATAACTCTTGCAATTAAAAAGCTATTCGAGCGAAATTTCGCAGGTTTAGTACATACTATAAAAGTAATGTGTGTAGTGAAAATCACCTAGATCGGACCAACATAACATTTAGCTCCCATATAATCGATAGTTTCGATAAATGGGTTTTGGGCTATACATGTTGCAAATAGAAAGCTAGAAACTTAAAATTTTGCAGGTTTGGTACTTGTTATATATGTGATGTGTGTAGTGAAAATCATACAGATCGGACTTACATAACATATAGCTCCCATATTACCGATTGCTCCGATAAATGTGGTTTGGCTATGTATTTTTAAATTAACAGTTTTGGAGAGTTTGTAAGTAATTTTAAGTAAGGATCGGACACTTAGAAAAGTTGTGCGTATTCATGAAAGGTATAAAGCCTTCGGCACAGCCGAAGACAGCCCTTTCCTTACTTGTTTTTCTTTCTTTCTTTATTCTCACATATTTGGCAGACAATTTACGTGCTGTTGTATTTGACTTCCGGCTGTGTTGTTATGTGTGCCATCTCCTTATGACAATCTCACCTGTGAGAAGCAACACAAATTCTGCCAACTTTGTGGACTTAAAAAGCGCTGCGTGTTTTGGATTGGCGCCTCTCATAATAGCACACGAGTATTAGCTGTTTCATGCATAGTCTGCGTGTTTCGCAAACTTTGTAGTATCGTTAGATAATCTGCTGCCTTGAAAATGAAATTCATATGTGTAGTTGGAGGGTTTCGCTTTCTTTTTGACTTTTGGTTTTATTAAACAATTTTGGCACGTTTTAGGATCATTGCGGCACGTATTTTGGTTATTTATTACATTGATTATATCACATTCATTCATACCTCATATGCGAACAAATACTGGTTGTAAAATTTTACATAAATTTGAAGGCAAGCTAAGTGCTCTTTATGAGACTTCCAGAAATAAGGCACTAAGACCTCTAGGGCTGATGAGCTCTTATATCTTTCTAGTATAACATCTTATAAATACTTTAGAAAGAAATACGCTCTGCCTTTAGCAATATCTTAAATATCTCACACATAGAAGTTCTCTTATGCTCCTCTTTTATCTCTCACTTTCCTCTCACTTCAGCTTGACATGCTTGGCTCACTTTGCTGACATGAGCGATTAATATATCAACGTGGTCAAAGCGTCATACAAGACCAAAACATTCAACCAAATTAGCCACTACTTAAGCTACAAGCAGAATACAACAACACACATCCATGACCACTAACCAACCAACGATTAACTAAAAGGGCTTAAATTGTAGCAAGCGAGTAACTAATTATGCTTAGCACTTACAGCTCCTCAGGGCAATCTGCTCGTCGTAGATGTGTAGTAAGTTCGATTTAATCAAGCATCAAAAGTGCTGCTGGTTTACTTGTAAGCAAATGTGTTGGAAACAAAAAAAAAAACAACAACAACAACAACGAAATATTGTGTGAAAAACGTTAGCGTCATTCACTTTGTCAAAACTATTAATTTTATTCAAAGCATGAGCTACCACTAATTTGTGGTGTGAAAATTAGTTGGCAAGCTTTGTTTGATGTTGTCATAACAAAATGTTGCCGGAAGTGAAAAATAAGCGCTTAATACATGTGCTCATGCTGAGGTTAAAGTTATTAAAGGAAGACCCTGTTGGAAATGCTAGAGCGGGTTATGAGCAGTACTAAGCAGGACTACGGTGGCAACTTTATTAGTGCAACCAGGTTCAGGGATCGGTGAAGTTATTATGCAAAGTGGTTTAAAAAAATATTTTCGAAACATAACAGCTCTGTTTGAAAATCAATAAGTAACTCGTAGCTACTTCAAGCTTGCACCAAAAATGCAGTATGTATAATACTGTACACTCAAAAGGGTTAATACCTTATTTTAGTATTTCCTTTTACGAAATAAATTTCTTTTATAAAATTTTTTTTAATTATTTTTGTTATTTTAAATTGAAAACAATTTTTTTTTTCAATTTGCCTTTTATTCGAATAAAATTTTTGAATTTAATTTCTTTAGTCAATAACTTTTTTTTAAATTGCCTTTTATTTGAATTAATTTTTTTAGTTTAAATATTTTTTTTCTAAAATTTTTTTCTTTCGTTTTAATTTGTTTTTTATTTTCATTTTTTTCTATCAGTTTTACATTTTGTTATGTTGAATTTTTGAATTTAATTTCTTTTGTTAAAATGTTTTTTCTGTAATTTGCCTTTTATTTGGATAAATTTTCTTAGTTTAAATATTTTTTAATTAAAAGTTTTTTTATTCTTTTTAATTCGTTTTTTTCAGTTATTTTTTTTTATCAAATTTTATTTTTTTTTCAATTATATCCTAAATTTTTCCTTTTTTCAATTTTTATGTGATCGTTTAGTTATCACTTTTTTTAACTTTTTATTTTTTTATTTATTTTTTTCTTTTTTGTTTTGTTTTATTTTAATTTTTTTTATTTTACCTTCTTCATTTTAGTTTTTCCCTTGCTTGAATTTTATTTTGTAGCTTTAATTTTTTTAATTAAATTTCTTTTCGTTTAATTTTTCTTTTTAAATTAAATTCTTTTTTTTTTAACTTCTTATTGTTCTATTACTTTATTTCTTTCATTTTCTTTTTTATTATGCTCTTTTTAAAATTTATCTTTATTTTTTTATTGTATTTTTTTCTTAATTCTTTTTATTATATTTTTCTCTTTAATTATAACTTTATGAATTAAATTTTTTAGTTTGCTTTTATTTTCTTTTTTATACAAATTTTTAATCACAAATTTTTGTTGTTGCTCCACAAACAATAAAGCAGATTTTTGTTTCACTTGAATGCTTTATTTGTCTTTAGTTTAAGTTTTAATATTTTTTAAGATTATGTTTGAAAGCTTTTTGCTTTAAGATTCATTTTTTTCTAGTTATTTTTTTTCTATTTTAATATTTTTTTTCATTGTTTCTTTTATTTACTTAAACTAATTTTTTTTATTGGAAACAAATTGTTGTTGCACAAAGTTTTTAAAATTATTGTGTGTATTTGTAATTTTTAACTGATTTATTACATCATTTTTTTTTATTTATTTATTTTATTGATTTTTGAATGCTCATTTCATTTTATATTCGTTTTTGCTTTTATTTTTAAATACAATTTTCAACTATTTTGGCTTTTTTCTATTTTTGTTTATTTTAATATTTCTAATTTCACTTCCCAACAGTTTTTAATCTCGAATTTCAGTTCCCTCTGCATAAAATTTACAGTTTATTTAGTAACCGAAAATCTAAGATAAACACGATTTTAAACTAAATATTTTTTTTTTGTATTAACGATTTTTTTTTCATTATAATTTAAATTTTTTATTTACAAAAAAATTTTATTTACTTGCATTATAATTGTTATAACTAATTTATTCTTTATTTTTATATGTCTTCATTATTTCTTTATTTATCAACTTTTTTTTTGTTTTTTTTTTTTTAAATCGCATATTTTTGTTGCTATAGAAAAAATGAAATAAGAAGGCATACAAAAAATTTACTTATTCTACATATTTCAGTTCAGCATCTCAAAATCAGATATAAAACAGATTTAAAGCTAAAAGAATTTTTTTTAATTCCTAATTTTTGTTAAAATTTTTTTTTTCTTTATTATTTCATTTTTTGTTTTTGTTATAATTTAATTGTTTTCTTTATTTGCATTTTATTTTTATATATTTTTTTTTATTTCCAATATACAGTAGTTAAGCACTTTAAATTTTTAATCGAGTCATGGTAATGTTTGTGTGTAAAAGTGAAAAAGGCACCACCCTAGTACTTTTCGAGTTAAAAAAAAAAATTTCTCAAGCTTACATATTTATATAGACCTTGACTATCACTTGTCCAATTTTAAACAAAAATTGTTACCACTTTATATGCCAATTGTGCAATTAAATGCTTGCTGTTTGATGATCGCTTCCCCGCCTCTTCGATGATTTTCGTTTACCACACTTTTGAAGTCAAGTAAATATCTATAGCCACCTACCACTCACTTCTCTGATTGTATTTGAACACTCGTTTTAATAATTGTTCTTCTTTCGTGCAAGTTGTTTGCATCCGTGTATGTACACACATACATACATACATAGATGCGCTTGAAAGTACAACTTTTTTTATTTTTTACATAAAAACAACAATTAGTTGGCATACAATTGCTTCTATGTTGTGGCATTTTCTTTGTTTTGAGTATCCCATTGGCAATTCAGCTATTGCACACTATTGTTAGTGCCATTGCATGTCATTGGTGGCAATAGGGAAGTGTTCAGGGGTAGCGTAGGAAAATTTGTAATGATAAAGGTCGAAGCGCCGCAATGTATGCAATGACAAACTCAAAACAATGCCAACAAAACACTTTCGTATGAGTAAAATAGATTGCTACAGTAGCTCAAAATAGTGATGTATTCAAACCATCTTAAGTAAAAAAAAATGTTTTTGCTAATTTTTTTTCGTAATTTTTTTTTTTTTATTTGTTTGTTACGCTATTTTTTAAATTTTATTTCAATTTTTTTTTTTTGTAATTCTATTTTTTTTTTTATTTATTTTTAATTATTGTTTTTGTTCATTCGTTTTTTAATTATTATTTTTTTTTTAATTCATTATTTTGTTTGTTATTCAATTTTTTTACTTTTGTTCATTCTTTTTTTTATTTTTTTTTTGTATTTTTGTTAATTATTTTTTTACTAGATTTTTTTGTTTGCTATTAAAATATTTTTTTTTTTTCATTCGTTTTTTCCATTATTTTTGTTCATTCTTTTTTTTTAATTATTTTTTTTTTTGTTCACTCTTTTTTTTATTTTTATTTTTGTATTTTTGTTAATTTTTTTAAATTATTTTTTTTACTAATTTTTATTTTTTACATTTTTTGTTTGCTTTAAAATATTTTTTTTTTCATTCGATTTTTCCATTATTTTTGTTCATTCTTTTTTTTAATTTTTTGTTTGTTCTTATTTTTTTTTAAATTTGATTTAAAATTTTTTTTTTTTATTCTTATTTTTACATTATTATTTTTGTTCATTCTTTTTTTTAATTATAATTTTTTTTAATTGATTTTTTTGTTTGTTATTCTATTTCTTTAAATTTTATCTTAAATTTTTTTTTTTTTTTTTGTTTGCTATTAAAATATTTTTTTTTTCATTCGTTTTTTCCATTATTTTTGTTCATTCTTTTTTTTTAATTATTTTTTTTTTTTGTTCACTCTTTTTTTTATTTTTATTTTTGTATTTTTGTTAATTTTTTTTAATTATTTTTTTACTAATTTTTATTTTTTATATTTTTTGTTTGCTTTAAAATATTTTTTTTTTTCATTCGATTTTTCCATTATTTTTGTTCATTCTTTTTTTTTAATTTTTTGTTTGTTATTATTTTTTTTTAAATTTGATTTAAAATTTTTTTTTTTATTCTTATTTTTACATTATTATTTTTGTTCATTCTTTTTTTTTAATTATAATTTTTTTTAATTGATTTTTTTGTTTGTTATTCTATTTCTTTAAATTTTATCTTAAATTCTTTTTTTTTTTTTGTTTGCTATTAAAATATTTTTTTTTTTCATTCGTTTTTTCCATTATTTTTGTTCATTCTTTTTTTTTAATTATTTTTTTTTTTTGTTCACTCTTTTTTTTATTTTTATTTTTGTATTTTTGTTAATTTTTTTTAATTATTTTTTTACTAATTTTTATTTTTTATATTTTTTGTTTGCTTTAAAATATTTTTTTTTTTCATTCGATTTTTCCATTATTTTTGTTCATTCTTTTTTTTTAATTATTTTTTTTTTGTTCACTCTTTTTTTTATTTTTATTTTTGTATTTTTGTTAATTTTTTTAAATTATTTTTTTTACTAATTTTTATTTTTTACATTTTTTGTTTGCTTTAAAATATTTTTTTTTCATTCGATTTTTCCATTATTTTTGTTCATTCTTTTTTTTAATTTTTTGTTTGTTCTTATTTTTTTTTAAATTTGATTTAAAATTTTTTTTTTTTATTCTTATTTTTACATTATTATTTTTGTTCATTCTTTTTTTTAATTATAATTTTTTTTAATTGATTTTTTTGTTTGTTATTCTATTTCTTTAAATTTTATCTTAAATTTTTTTTTTTTTTTTGTTTGCTATTAAAATATTTTTTTTTTCATTCGTTTTTTCCATTATTTTTGTTCATTCTTTTTTTTTAATTATTTTTTTTTTTTTGTTCACTCTTTTTTTTATTTTTATTTTTGTATTTTTGTTAATTTTTTTTAATTATTTTTTTACTAATTTTTATTTTTTATATTTTTTGTTTGCTTTAAAATATTTTTTTTTTTCATTCGATTTTTCCATTATTTTTGTTCATTCTTTTTTTTTAATTTTTTGTTTGTTATTATTTTTTTTTAAATTTGATTTAAAATTTTTTTTTTTATTCTTATTTTTACATTATTATTTTTGTTCATTCTTTTTTTTTAATTATAATTTTTTTTAATTGATTTTTTTGTTTGTTATTCTATTTCTTTAAATTTTATCTTAAATTTTTTTTTTTTTTTTTTATTCCTTTTTTTATAATTTTTTTTATTGAAATTTTTACTTTATACATTTTTTCTCATCACAACTGTTGTGCACTTCAATCACTTCATAGCACTCTGGGGCCAAATACGTTAGCAGCACAACCAGACAGTTGAAGAGGCAACCATTCAACAATAATAAACTGAAATTTTAATTGCCTTGTAACTTGTGTTTTGGCAGTCAATTGGAAAATTACAGTCTCATTTCACATTACGCTCTGTCTCTTTCTAGCAAATGTACAATATAAAATACCAAATTAAAAGTATACTTTCAGGCAGACAATGTTAATGGGCAATTTGACTTAGAAATAAATATTAGTGTCCTTAAAAAACTAGCTAGCAAGAAAATCAATCGTTTCTGCCTAAAAATATTGCTTACTAATTGAACGCGGTTGTACGAGGCTTCGGTATAAAAGTTGAACTTTCCGAAATGTGAAATTGTCAAGGTATCGAAATATCTCAAAAGTGGTTGTATCATTAGAAATATATTTTCAAAAATATACACTGTAAAAATTTTATGTTACACTGAAAAATTTTTTTTTGTTAAAAATAAAATTGTAAACTAAAACAACAGTGAGAAATTGTTTTTTTTTTTTCTTTTTTAAGCAACTATATATTTCAAAATTTAAATAAATCGAAAATATACACTGTAAACATTTTATGTTACACTGAACACTTTTTTTGCTAAAATTAAAATTTTAAAATAAAAAAAAGTGAGAAATTGTTTATTTTTTACTTTTTTAAGCAACGGCTTAAATTGAAAAAAAGCTTAAATTTTTTTTTTTTAATTTTTTCCGTATACATTATATACATTTTTTACAGTGTATATTTTCGAAAGTTTATTTAAATGCTTTTCTAAAGTTACAAAGATATTTTACAGTCATTTAATCATTTAATCATTTTTAAAATATGTACTTTGATAATTTGACACGCCTACAATTTTGCAAAAATGCAATTTCTAAAATTGAGGTTATGTTTGTATGCGTAAAATGCAGTAATAAGGGCGTTTTAATAAATTGTTTCGAGAAATCTGCCGCTTTCTTGCTAATTGCAGTCTTGCAAACGACACTTTACTTTTTACTCAAGTCCTTCTAACCAAAAGCTCTTGTAGCAGTTACAGACCTTTGGGTTAGTTGGGTTAAATGATCCGCTTAAAGCAATCAATTTATTCTCGCTCTTATTTGATTTACATTTAAATTTTAATGAAGCCAAAAGTTGCTTATACGCTTAATTTATTTATCAATTTTTGACTACAAACACATGAGCCCAGATTTATGTTCGTCGATATTCCTTTGTATGAAGCTTTAAAAGTCACAGCCCATACGCGCATATTTTCGTTACGCTCGCGGCAGGACGCTATCAATGGCAGAGATCGAAAACTTATAGTTTTCCAGCCACCTCAACAGCTGACGCCACTTGTTTAAATTGGATTTATAGCAGACTTTTTAATATTTTCGCCACCAGCCATAAACATTGCATGCACACTTTCGCTGACTCATTAACTTATGCGCCTAAAAGTATGTGCATATGCTGTTGCATGCTTATAGAACGCCAAAAGTTGGTGACATATTTTTAAAATTATTTTTCACGTTAATTGACTACGCTTTTATGTATGTGTGTACGTTTTTCGTTGATTGAAAATGTTCATTTTGTGAAATATATTTCGTATATGTAAGTAGACGTCGAAAGACTTTAAATATTTATGAAATCGATGCCATGAGTACATCATACATTACTGCACTTCATCATCTCATATTTTCTTGGAATGAATAGTGGTTTTTATGTAGCGTCATAGCGTTGGCAGTGATGGTGTTTGCTGCCACCGCTGCTAAAGAATGCTGTCATGCAGTTTTCAAAGTGATTGATGCTGATTAAGTGCGAGTGTGCATAAGAAATTTGATGGAAATATTTTAAGACTCAAAAAAAAAAAAAAAAAAAACAGAGGAGTGAGGAAAATGGAGAAAATTATTGGACTCATTATTTGAATACGTAGTTGTCCCTCAAGAGAAATCTAGTCGTTGAAGTACTTTTTCACTCGCTATGGCAATACAATCCTCTAAAGGACATAGGTACGCATTTGTCATCATAACAGACAGTTTAGAAAATGGTGCATACTTTTAGGCGCGCTACTAATTTTGTTTCCTAAATTTATGACTAATATTGATTATGCTCAGTGCACTGGAGATACGCCTCAGAAATTTCAACTGATTTCGAAATCTAAACAATGAAACTGATGCGCTTACTAGTTCTTCAGTCTTAAATATGATGCACACTTTTTGGAAAAAAAAAAATATTTCACATCTTAAACACACCACCAATACCATGGAAACAACAATATGCTTTCAAAAGTGAGTAACTCTCAAGAGAAACTATTGTTTCGTAAAGCTGCTTACATCAAACCGCCTAAAAATGTGCAAAACAAATTTTCGGTAACAAATTTTCTCAGCAACACCTTTCTAATGCCGTTTGTGTCTTAAAACAAAAATTAAACAGTGAGAATAAAAGAAGAAAAACCACTGCAAAATACTGAACAAAAAAAACTTTACAACTCTTGCAACTGCCAAGAGAGCAACAACAACTGCAGCCAGCGTGGTAACAATTGGCAAGTAAAGTTGCAGAAAGCGCGAAATCGGCAAAGATGCGCGAACATTGAAGAAAAAGACTAATAATAATAAAAGCATTAAATTTGCAAAACCCGAAACAGCAAATAGCCAAAAAAAAAATTTAAATGCGTGCTTTGTTTTTGTTTTTTCCTTCTATAACTCGCTTGAAGCTGATGCTAAGACTAAGCTGAAGTTAAAAGTACCCGTTTGGCTAAAAAGTCGGTTTGTTTTTTCGTTCACGTTCAGTTATAAATGGGTACAATTAGTCCCACCAGAACATGCTCATCATTGCGCCTAAAAGTATACTACAAAAACATAAAATCGGTATTGTAGCCGATCAAATGGTTTGTGTAAAGCCTATAAGTAGCAGCCGTAATATCTGTTTATCACAGAACATTAGCTTCAAATTCGAAAAAAAATAACAACTATCCCAACAATAACAATTTGAAATAAATCAGCATTCGCTATCCTCTCAAATGACTTGTAAATCGACTTTTCACTTTTCAACAGTAATTTGATTTAATTGCTAAGTATTTTCTTAATAATTGCAGAAATCAAACTTTTGCGTTTGTTTTTTCGTTTGCAAAGCAGTGGCGCTACTAAACGGTACACAAGCTTACTCAATCCTAATGAAAAGTACGCAAATTTGTGAATTTGAAAAACTGTGGCATACTTTTAGGCGTCTATCTTAATTAGTAGCAGTTAGCGTGAAATCTTTATTATAAAAATGTGTCGTTTTTTTCTGAATTGAAACTAATTTAACGAGAAAGTCGACGTCAATAGCTTTTATTTAATTAAAGACCTCAGCTATTCAACATTTTTAGCAGCTGATTGATGACAATTAACAGACAGCGTTTGCCGCTTTTTACGCTATCGAAACATCGAGCATCTACACTGTCTTGCCGTTTGTCAAACTCTACTTGGCTTTGAATTTGCTATTTGCTACCTCTCATTATTTTTTCTAGATTAAAACCGAAGTGTAATAAGCAGGTAATGGCTACTAAAAGAATTCTACATGTGCCCCTAAAATTATGCAATTTTAATTTAGATTGTTTCTAAGTGAAGCAGATATAGTAAAAAGAATTGCATGCTCTTAGGCTTATTAGTCAAAGATTTCAATTGCTCGCGCTTTAGAGATGCTGATTTCTACGACACAAAGCCTTTTTATTTCTTGCAAGCTCCATTTCCTGCCCAAACAAAAATGTCACACAAAATAACTCACAAGAAAAGTAAACTGATTAATTAGCAACCCTTAAGCTAGAAAATAGAAGTAATCTAAGCAAAAAAATTACAAATATACCGTCATTTAATTAGGCTACATTTCAACATGCGACACTTTAATGCCCCACAAAAAAACTTGGCGTACACTTTCATTATTTGAGAATGAATAAAAACAACAAAAAAAAAGTGGAAAATAATCACTTCATTTAAATGTGCGATTTTGATCTCCATTAAGGCACCAGCAACCATACCATAACAAACAAAAAATAGCCGGGAATAAATTGGAGCGACTGGAAAATTTAATCAGCGCATAATTAATTTAATCAAATCAAGATATGAACCGCTTTTCAACCTAAAATGTAAAATATGACCTACAATTATGGTTGAAAAGGAAGCTCATTAATATTTCTACGAATCACCAACTATAGGGCATGTGAATGTTTTCTTTTTTGTTTCATAGGCAAACATATTCATTTAGATGCAAAGAAATTCGTGCAAAGATACACACAAAAGCAATGCAAAATTCATTTCTAATGTTGTTTAATGTTCAGATATGTGAAAGCGCTTTATCTCTGAAAATTTTAAAAACAGTATTTTATGATAATAATCTTTGGCATTAGCTTTCAACAGAAGGCCACTCACATTCTATCATTTCCAACTCGCATATGAAAGTTTTCTCTTGAACCATATTTATAGAAAACAAAAGTGCCTAAAAGTATGCAACGCTTTGGGAACGACAGAAAACCGCCAAAAACTGCGGTTGGTCGAGGCTGCATTCGGGATGAGTTGAAAAAGGACGCTGCGTCTAATGCCAGTTGTGATCATTTTATATGGGTTAAACCGTTCACATTTGTTTGTGCATACAAGGACTAATGCACTTTACTTTTTACTCCTAAAAGTATACTAAAAAAACTGAAAATTACTTACACCCCCATAAGTATGCTAAAAAACTGAAATTTATTTATAAAACATTAATTATGTAGTTCCAACTGTAGAACAAAGGGCTTAATCAAGGATAGATCTCTTTAGAGGTTAGTCAGACGGTTTTTGCAGGGTAATTATTGTGGAGAATTAATTTATCGATTGAGGCACCACAGCAAGCGTCCGGGTGTGTATTTTTAAGCGTTGAAGTCGACCAGTATGATTTTGCTTTATGAAAAAATATTTGGTAGCACTATTTGTATCTTTATCGCGCGTAAGAGGCTTCCAAGAAAATGCATACTTTTAGGCGCATATCATGTAGGCGGTTTTAAACATGAACACTCTGCGTAGACGAAGCAAGCACTGGAATACCTTTTTTATGCAAAAAAAAAAAACAGAATTTCAAGGGGATTCTACTGAAGACAGCATCGCAGTAGGGTTAAGTTTAATAGAAAGTGTGAGAAATGGGCAGCGTGTCGTACACCAACGCTCTTATATTATTTGGGCTAGAATCAAAATATTTGTTCAACTTTTTCTTTACTAAATCTGTAAAGTTTTCCAAACAAAAACTGTAGGCAAGCAAATTAGTTGCAGAAAAATACTTGACATACTTTTTGGCACTAACATTTTGCAAGCGATTTATTTCGCCTCAAAAAACTCATACGCAATTGACAAAATTGAAATAGTTGCCAAATAAGTTCTATTAAAATGCTAACATATCTTTTGACAATTGAAAAGTATTTCACTTGACCACACCCATTTCAAGTGCTAGCTTTCAACGTTCCAACTACTATCCCGCCACCCGCTATGCAAATACTTTCATTTCACATTTGTACCAAGCTTTTGTAACACGCCATTATAGCAACTCCCCCCCTCTCCCCACTTCCCCACCCCAAGCCAACCCTTTTTACATGCGTACATGACACACTAATTGCAAATTTCAACACTTTTTCATGCTTTGTTATTTTAACCGCCTAAAACTATGCCACAATTTACTTAAATTAGTCAAACTCAATTATGTGATGCGCCAGAAATGAAGTGAAGTAAAACTTTTAGAAAATACCCAGTCGTATAACGTAGATTGTGAATGGTATTCATACATACTTACAAACACATTAAATTATATTGCGTGCGTGTGTATGAGCGGGAGTACATCTAAAGCGCTCAAACGTGATCATTGCTTTACCACCCCACCCATCCCTCATTCATTTCGCTTTTACTCAGTGCTTAAAGCTGGGCATGAGCACACAAAAGGGAACGCAACGCGCAATACTCGCAACTTTACGCACGCATGCATACAAAGCAGCTGTCCCACAAAAACATTTTTAGCACTTTTGCGCCTAAATACACGCTAGCAATGAATTCGATTCCTCAAGGGAAAAATGGGTGTGGGTGGTGTACGAGTAATTTGGTCATTCACCAAAAAATTAATACATACAATAATGTGTTCATTGTTGTGTTGTATGTTTTGAGTTTGGAACATGTTTTCATTGTATTTTGTTGTGTTGTTGTTGTTGTTGGTACGTTTTGCGTTTAGGGGAGGATTACTCGTAAATGAGGGTAGGCAACTGCTTGGGGCCCACAACTTATCCGGGGTTTCTTTGTTCGAAACTTGTACTCTCTCCCATTGATAAATGTTGTATGTTCTAGCTCTGGCTCTTGATCTCCGTCTTCTTGTTTATTCCCCTTCTCCTCTTTCTTCTTCAATGCGTATTTCTTCTGCCATTCCTGTACTAGGACTATGCCTTCTTCCATATCAATTCCCCTATTTTTCGACTTTCAGTCTCCCTTTTGCTCTTGCTCTTTCTTATCCTTTTCTTTCTGTCTCTCTGCATGCTCTCCCTTCGTCTCTCATAATCGCTATCTCTCTCTCTCGTTTAATCCCCCTTTCTCTTATTCAATGTTTTCTCTCCTCAATATATTTCCTTCTCGCGCTCCTTCATTCTATATTTCTGTTCCGCCCTCTCCCTATACTTACTGCTCCTTATTCTCTGTTCATCCCTCACTCTGGATAAAATTTTCTTCTCTCTCCCCCAACTTACCTATTTCTGTCCATCTCCTTTCCCCTCTCTCTCTCTCTCTCTCTCTCTCTATCTCCCACTCTCTCTCTCTCTCTCTATCTCACACTCTCTCACTATCTCTCTCTCATTCACTCTCTCTCTATCATTCAATCTCTCTCTCTCTCTCTCAATCTCTCTTTCTCACTCTCTCTCTCTATCTCTCTTTCTTACTTTCTCTCTCTATCTCTCTTTCTCACTCTCTCTCTCTATCTCTCTTTCTCACTCTCTCTCACTCTCTCTCTCGCCTTCACTTTCTCTCTCTATTTCCTTATTTCTCTCACTACAACTAACCCTAAAATGCTTATTTTTAATCAAAACAATATTATGCTAGAACAAGGTACCCCTAAAGAGCCAAGTACAACCTTGTTCATTATTATTGTTTCAAAAAAATGGAGAGGAGCGTCCAGTATTCTGCTGTTATACGGTTCTACGTGTTTTTATACGTCGTTCATGTTCATGTTTTGCCAATTTTTGTTAGGCTTGTTGGGCCTGAGTAATGTTTTCATTGCTCCCCTTTTTATTGTTGTTCTCTAAGGGGGGTCAACACATGTTGACATATTATGTACGTACATATGTACATAAATTAAACAAAACAAATAAAATTTTGTCACAAAATTAGCCACAATATTCATTTGTTAACACACACTTGCATACACATACACACACATACACACATGCCAATTCTCTTTTGTTTCAGTTTGAAGGCGAGTCTCATCAATTCGATGTTAATTTTGATCCCCAAATGGATTTTGTGCGTGAATTGGTCATACGCTAAGTTGTTTGTGGTTGATTCCTCTTTATGAGCGTTTCGCTTTGTATGTTGTGCGTATTTCATAATTACGCTTATCTTTGATATGATTAGGTGTGCGAGTTAGTGTGGGTATGGCTTGGTTTTCACAATTTAGCAGAGTAATTTTCCTAATGTACTTGTAAATATCCAAGCATTTATCTTTTGCTGTTTGATTTTTTTGAGAGTTTTATTACCAAGGGATAGAGAGAAATATAATATTTAGATAAGTAAAAAAGATAAGTTCATCCAAATTGTTGAAAAACTCCGCAATTGCTTATTGTTAATCATAAGCCAACAGATGGCCTTCATAAAGAAAGCTGACAAATATAGTAACAAGGGTAAACAAAAACTCAGCCAAAGCAATTATTTAAAATTGCTTAAATGAGTACGATTTATTTATTTCATTTCATTTCATTTCATTTTATTTCATTTCATTTCATTTCATTTCATTTTATTTCATTTCATTTCATTTCATTTCATTTCATTTCATTTCATTTCATTTCATTTCATTTCATTTTATTTCATTTCATTTCATTTTATTTCATTTAATTTCATTTCATTTCATTTCATTTCATTTCATTTCATTTCATTTCATTTCATTTCATTTCAATTCATTTCATTTCATTTCATTTCATTTCATTTCATTTCATTTCAGTTCATTTTATTTTATTTTATTTTATTTTATTTTATTTTATTTTATTGAATTTTATTTTATTTTATTTTATTTTATTTTACTTTATTTTATTTTATTTTATTTTACTTTATTTTATTTTATTTTATTTTATTTTATTTTATTTTATTTTATTTTATTTTATTTTATTTTATTTTATTTTATTTTATTTTATTTTATTTATTTGATTTTATTTTATTTTATTTTATTTTATTTTATTTTATTTTATTTTATTTTATTTTATTTTATTTTATTTTTTTTTGTTTTATTTTATTTTATTTTATTTTATTTTATTTTATTTTATTTTATTTTATTTTATTTTATTTTATTTTATTTTATTTTATTTTATTTCATTTTATTTTATTTTATCTTATTTTATTTATTTTAATTTATTTTATTTTATTTTATTTTATTTTATTTTATTTTATTTTATTTTATTTTATTTTATTTTATTTTATTTTGTTTATTTTATTTTAATAAAACACAACAAAACACACCTTCCCGCGACCTTCCAGAAAAATAATAAGTGAAAACAACAAAAAACATTGCAAAGCCAGCAACAGTTTTGCTATGGCAAAGTAATGCGAATCAAAAATGTAAACGGAAACGGAAGCGGAAACAGCACAGCAAAATATACCACATGCATGACGCATAGCAGTGCTGCACAAAGTAAGCAGAGCTTCCAATATGCGTACAACAGCAAAAATTATGGTATATCGCATTTCGAAATTTGATTGAAGCTTGGTTTCTGAATACTGGGACGCGTATCGCCTGAGTGCACCACTGAAAAATATACATACATGAGTATGCCAAAGAAAAGTCATTGCAATCAAAAGAAAGCAACAACTGTAAGAGTTCGATCAGAATCCATATCTCGACGCTTTTGAACAGACTGCTGCAAGTCACACACACATGTAGTACATATACACATACATACAAACGCACCTATACAAACATATCTATATTTTCACAGCAGTTTCCTCTTTGTATATCCTTGATATGAAAACCTGCTAATAAACAAAAATCTTCGCGTCCCTCCTTTAGAGTTTTATAGCCAATTTTTGTATCGCACATACTCACATACATACTTACAACTGCGCACATATACATACATATGTACCTCTATGAGCTTGTTACTTACGGCATTTCAAGCCAATTCGCTGGCTGCTTAACCAACGGAATGCGAGCAATTGGATTAAACAGCGTTAGTGGCATCGCGGCGAATGGAAAAATTGTGCACAAAGTAAAAAAAGAAAATCAAAAGAAAATGCATAAAATTTCTGCTGAATAGTTGAAATTTTACAAATAACTGAAAGTAAATGCACATAATTGCCATGAAATAAAATAATCGTAGAGCAATTGCCAAGGTAAAAATTCCAATAGTGAGTGGAATGCAACAATCATTAAAACCCTGAAGACTTGGTAGTTACGTGAATTAAGTAGTGGTGGTGCTAAGGATTGGAAACTTTAAGCCAATTTCAGTGGTACTGTTGCTCGAAATCAGTTGTCTCTAGTTACTTAAACGCACATTGATTTTACATGATTTCTGAATGGATAAAATTGTATGATTATCAAAAAATAATACAAAAACAAAAGTAATCAAAAACATTTTAAATTATTTAGAACTTTTTTGATTACTTTTGATTTTATTTATTTCTGATAATCATTACTTTTCGATGGTAATAAAAACCAATAGTAATCAAAAAAATCCAAAATAATCAAAAAAAAATCTATAATAACTAAAATTGTTTTCGATTACCTTTTTTAATATTTTTTTATCATGAGTTATGATGAATTATTTTATTACTATCAAAAAATAATCAAAAAAAAAAGTAATTAAAAAAATTTAGTTACTTAGTTTTTATTATTTTTGATGATCACTACTTTTTGATAATAATAAAAATCAAAAGTAATCAAACCAACTTTTTTTGATAATCATAAAAAATCTTGATTCAAATATGATCAAGAAAACATAAAAAGTAACAAAAAATTTTAACTAACTAGAGTCGGTTTTGAATACTTTTGTATTTTTTAATGATTTTTGGATCAAAATTCTTTATGATTACCAAAAAAATAGTCCAAAAAAGTAATTAAAACAATTTAAAATTTTTTTTTAGTTTCTTGTATAACATTTTTACTTATCTTCTCTTGATAATCATACAAATTAAATGTGATAAGAAAAGTTCAAATTAATAAAAATTGCTTTTAATTACTTTTTTTGATTATTTTTTTAACAAAGTAATGATGATTATTTACTATTATCAAAAAATAATCAAGAAAGCAATACAAAAAAACTAAAACAACTAAAATTGTTTCTGATTACTTTTAATTTTTTTTTTAATTGTTTGGGAATCTTGTTTATTTATGATTATCAAAAAGTAATGAAAAAAATTTATCAAAAGCAATTTTAATTATTTTTGATTTTTTTACCTTTGATATATTTTTTTCATTATTGTTTAATTGAGATTTTTCTGATTACAAAAAAAAAAAAAAACCAACAAAAAGTCATCAAAACCATTTTAAAATATTTTGATTTTTTGTATTACCTTGGATTTTTTATGATTATCAAAAAACCGTAAAAGTAATCAAAAGTAATCAAAATTGTTTTGCTTAAGATGCTTGTTTGTCTTTTTGATTACTTTTGATTTAGTTTTCCCATGAAAATGAAAATAACCATTATTGATTGAAAAAGCCATCCAATCAATTGATTACAAATGGTAATTTGACAGATCTGCTTCTAAGTAATGTAAAAGTGTAGTTTTAAAAATATGATGGGTATGTTGAAAATCGTTTGGCTATTGAGCTCAAAGTAGCTCTGTTGGTAAACCTAGCGCAAAACTGTGACCCAGTATAGTTTTCTGTATCATACTTATATCTTATACCTATAATCATCCCTATACGCTCAGTATTTTTGTTTATCCATCAAAAAATGTACATACATGCATGAATGTTTATGTGTCATAAATATATACAAGAATAAAACTACCAAAGGTCAAATAAAATTGTATTCCATTGAAGTTTTGAGTGTGATAGATATTGAAATGAAATAAAATATAAAATTTCAACGTTTTCAATTTGCTTGAATAGCGTGAAAGTGCCTTTGTATTTTTAACGACTTATGTATATTTGTAATTTTTTATTAATTTTTTTTTTTGTTGGTATTTTTTCGTTAAGTTTTATGTAAATAAATACATCGAATTGTTGATATTTATTATTTGAAATATTACTCGTATGACAGAATGGCAGACAAGTGATGTTGACGTGGCTTAAAAAAAAAATTTTAAGTTGATTGGATTTTATGATGAAATTATGCAGCAAAGCGAATTATTTTAAAAAGTTTGGTTGAAAAAAAAAAAAAAACATACATATGTAAACCAAAATAAAACGGATTTGTTGCGCAGTATTTTTGGAGAGTAAGTAGACACTGCATCTGGTAGATGGAAGTATATTATTTAAGCCTTGCAACTGCTTGAGGAATGAGGAATTAAAGCTCTTAATCGAACCAGGTATCTTAAGCTCAGTTGTGACCAAATATAATAGTAGTAAAATTAAATTCGAAACCGTTGGATGAAATAATAATCTCCTTATACCATCTGCTAGTTATACAATATTTAAAAAAAAAAAACAATTAAATTTTCTTATGCACATACATACATACATATGTCTATGAATAAAATTTATCATACTTTGCAGAGTATATAAAAGCGATAGTCAAGCACAGAAACATACATTATCATGCATAATCTTAAGGCTATAAATGTCACCTGTAGAATAAGGGGTTTCCCTAACCAGCTACAATATTTATTTGTTGGAATTATTTAACATATGCGGAATGCTTTTCTTTTGCTGCATACAAAGGACATCTTGCTGTAGATTTGTTCAAAGCACATGATAAACGCACGCTACACATACATACATACATACACAGCATATTAGATGCAAACCCATAAAAAACATATGTGCTGGCTTTTGTCTTCGCTTTTGTCGGCTTGATTTGATTATCTTTTATCTAAAATAAGAGCGAACAATTATACTAATACTCACTGAAAATTACTATCCTTTGTATGTTAGTAGCTAGGAGTAGGTGCAGTGAAATAACGCCCAAGGAAATAACGCCCATGGGCGTTATTTCCCACTCAAAAAGGAAATTACGCCCATGGGCCTTATTTCCTTTTTAAAAAGGAAATAAAGCCCATGGGTGTTATCACCTTTTACTGATGGGTGTTATTTCCTTTTTCGAAGAGAAATAAAGCCCACGGACGTTAAAAACGAATTAAAACAAGCTGATTCAAGAATCAAGTATATGGTTTTTTTTATTTCAATAAATTTTAACATATTTGTTATGTTTTTATAAGGCGGGGTGCAATAGCGCCTTGTGAAATAAGCCCTTTATGGCCTTATTACACTATTGAAAGTGAAATAAAGTCTTAAAGGCCTTATTGCTCTTTAATTTTTTTTAATGAAACAATAATATTCTAATTCTTTTTGTATTTTATTGAATAGTTACACAAAAATTTCACGTTAATCAAAGTGGGAAACGTGGCACGCGGAAGGACATCACCGTGGCGGTAGCCACGGCTATGGCACACACCCGGAGTTGGAATGGCGTAGCCCAGGGTTATTTTTTGAAGCGCGGCCGAAGGCCGCCTATGCGGAAAGGTGTTCTGCACTTAAAAATCGTGGATCGGGCCTCCGTAACTATAATCCGAAGGGGGAAAAGCAATATTTTGTTTCTGTGAAAAGTTATTAGTGAAAACCCGAAAATTGACCCGGGTCAGATCCCCAATTCGGGGCCCCATCCACATTTTTTATGTGCAGGACACCTTTCCGCGTAGGCGGCCTTCGGCCGCGCTTTAAAAAATAACCCTGGGCTACGCCATTCCAACTCCGGGTGTGTGCCATAGCCGTGGCTACCGCCACGGTGATGTCCTTCCGCGTGCCACGTTTCCCACTCTTTTCTCACAGGGTAATTTGTGAAAAAACTGCTAATCAAAAGTTCGTGTCGCTCGCGTAAAATCCTATGGGCGTTATTTCTCTTTTAAAAAGGAAATAAGAGCCATGGGCTTTATTTCTTTTTGCAGATGGGCGATATTTCCATTCAAAAAGGAAATAAGGCCCATGGGCGTTATTTCCTTTTTGAATGGGAAATAACGTCCATGGGCGTTATTTCCTTGGGCGTTATTTCACTGCACCGCTAGGAGTATGCTTGTTGAATATTTATTTGTAAATGTATGTGTGTGTGTAAGGGAATGTGTTGAAACGCCAAATTAGTCAGAATAATACTAGTTTGTAACTAGTTGTGTGTGAATGAGTTCAAACGAGCTAGAAAAAGACGGAAATTAAGTTATGCTATGTTATGTTATGTTAGGTTATGTTGTAACGGTTTTTTGTTTTGTTATGTTATGTTATGTTTTTTTATGTTATTTTGTGTTATGTTATGATATTTCAAGTTATGTTAAGTTATATTATGTATGTTATGTTATGTTATGTTATGTATGTTTTGTCATCTTATGTTATGTTATGTTATGTTAAGTTATATTATGTTATGTTAAGTTATATTGTTATGTTATGTTATGTTATGTTAAGTTATATTATGTTATGTTAAGTTATATTGTTATGTTATGTTATGTATGTTTTGTCATGTTATGCTATGTTATGTTTTGGTATGTGATGTTGTGTTATGTTGTGTTATGTTATTTTATGTTACGTTATGTTATGTTATGTTATGTTATGTAATTCCATGTTATGTTCTGTCACTTTATTTAATTTTACTCTCTTCATAACACATGTAATTAGACGCATACATACTCCTTTGCCACTCAGCCCAGATTAACTCTAGACTAATCATATTTTTTGATGGGCTGCTTTTTGAGTATTTTTCCCTTTATATGTACATATGTGTGTACATACATATGTATGTATGCATGTAGATATGTACATTTGGATAATGGGATATATGTATGTATGTGTGGGTGGTTCATACATTTATTGTGTGCTTTTGCAAAAGTAAGATACCCCGCAGCGTTTTAGCCAATGCTAGCCAGCCAAGCCTTTTCATATGAGACATTTTATGAGACATTTAAACTCAAACCCTTCTCCGCCCACTCCAAAAGCATTCTCCACTCAACTAAAAATATATTTTAAGTGTTAATAAAAGAGATGTGGAGCAGGAGTGGCTATTGTGAGTAAATATTGGCTTATAAGGTGAACACTCTTATGAGGGGCGGGGTAAGTACATATGTCGTCGTGTAGCACACACACACACACATGTGTGGGTTAAAATGTCATTGCAGTCACTCTCAACAGAAAATTGCACAATAAAAGTGATATTTAAGTAGTTTATCCTTGTTGCATGTAAAAAAAATGTGTGAATATATGAGTTGAGTGTGTGTATATGCGTGTGTACATTTCTTTGACAGCGTTACACCTGCGCTCACTTGAAGGTAGACACCACACACAAACACACACCGAGCACGCACACCACTGATATTTAAGCTATTGTCCTTTGGTTGCCGACCCTACTATATTTCGCTCAATCCTATTGCTATTAACACAGTACACATACACACAGGGATACGTTACCTTACGCCCTCTACACTATCGCAAAGTGGAAATTAATGGAGAAAACAAGTGGTTTTACTCGGTATAGTGACGCGTAGGCATGTGTTCGTGCAAACATGTGTAACTACATTTATTATCCTTGCAGTTTATTTTATTTTATTTTGGTTTTCTCTGCACTATCTTTCAGCAGCTGGGCGGTACGATTTCTTCTCTTTGCTGTTTGTATCTGTTTTGATTTCGCTTTGTTGTAGCTCTGGTTGCGACCAACTCAGACCACTTCGCATTTTCTAACCGTTTTCCTGCATTTTCCTAATTAAAGTTATACGAAGTGGTAAGTTTTGTT
This sequence comes from Sphenella marginata, assembly GCA_951509765.1. NCBI lineage: Eukaryota > Metazoa > Arthropoda > Insecta > Diptera > Tephritidae > Sphenella > Sphenella marginata. The sequence continues at coordinate 95,716,232 of OX608080.1, read as the reverse complement.
GATCATTTTGAGAATCAGCGACTCAGTTAGACTTATAGTATTCTGCCAAAAACCTAGTCGGGCATCTATTGTTTATAGATCCGCCACCTAGAGACTTAAGAAAGCATCGCCGCAAACGATGATGAGATCCACCATCATAATACCCAAGAGTTTGAGCTGCCTAACCACAGGCAGGCTCTATATGACCTCCAAACCGAGTCGCTTGACACATCCCGTTGAACTCGGGCTGTGAGCCCTGTTATTGACATCCAAACACCTGAAATAGCTGAAGAGAAGAGTCCCCTTCCGAGGGAGGCTAGGCACACACTTGCACAGCAAAGAAGTAGTAGTAAGTGGCAGAAATAGCAGTAGAATTGGTGGATAGCAAAGAATTTAAGGAAAGCGAGTAATTGAACTAGAACGAATACATAGGACCACTTTCACAAGCTCGTCGCGCTATTCTCTTTTCAATTCTATTGATATTTCGATAGTGGGCGTCACTGCTCATGAGCTCTTAAAATCCACTTTCCCTAGAACTTGAGAGCTAAAACTCTTTATCGGAATAGAAGCGCCTAAAAGTATGCACTATTAAGCACGTGATGGACATTTTACTCCATCTTTTTGGAGACCTGAAATAATTTCGAAAGCTTTGAGCTACTGATCGGTATGAGTTGCAAAAGAAAGATATGACTAATGCCAGTTCTGATTACTTTGCATGGACTGGATTACTCACATTTCTACCGCCTAAAAGTAGGCTACACAAATTTAAATTTACTTACACCCCTATAAGTATGCCACACAAATAAAAAATTTCTGATGTAGATAGGTTGAATTATAACCAACTATAGACTAAAGAGATTAGTCACAGGGAAGAGTTTTTGCAGGGTAAATCGCACCACCGTGAGCAATTACCTTAAGCGTGAGCAAAGATTTGGCCAAAAATAAAATATTCAAACACAGACACACCCACACTTCTTTGCATACTGCCACATCATCATCTGAGTTTGTGTGTATTAGCCAAAGGAAAATAAACATTTTATTGTTTACCTTCAAAAGTGGTTGAGATTTTTGACACGCATCAAACACTTTCAAACCAGTCAACACGTGCGCTAAGCGCCTTAAGCGTAAAAGCTATATGAAAATGTTATTTTCTCTTGTTGTTGTTTTCCTTAGATATTTGCCATTAAAAGCGTTGCATATTTTGGGGCGCAACAATAACACGCACGCACACAATTTCACACTTTTGGCATACAAATTATCACATTTGCGTAGTAAACGCTTGAAGAAATGGCATATTTTACGCTTTCGCTGTTTTTAGGTGTAACATACTTTTAGGCTATTTACTAAATTGTATTAGCATTTATCAAAACACGGAGCATATATGTATATAAATGCTTTGTTTTGTAGCAAACAATATTACCTGCTTGTATAATGTCCTCTACTTATTTCAATCGTAAATTAGTTTACATATGAGGCACTCTTTGCTTGTTTTTGTTTTGCCGCATTTTAGGCGCAAATAGTTAGTTTTCATGCTAACGCTTATGGCAGTTTTTCTGCCACAACTGCATATAATAGAATGCCAATTTCGCATGCGGAACAGGTGCGCCAACAAACAGCCGCAGGATCTCCTGTATATATTCTTGTCGTATGTTGGACAATGGGTGAAGGTGTGTGTGATATACATCACAAATTGCATAACCCTAGGCTGTTGACATTGTGTAAAAGCGCAGATGTCTATGTAAAAGCATAGCATATTTCTTCATAATGGCACAGAGGATTAGTGAGCGTCAAGAGTGGTAACGTGCAACAAATTTACGAGGAGAAAGTTACTTAATACAGGGTGTTGCATGGGAAAAAAGTTTTTAATTTTTACCAAGAAACGCTATAAATATATTTTAAAATATATCAGGCCTATAACGATCTCATAAACCGAATGAATTTTAAAGCCATGAGCAAGGAACAGGGAGGAATGCTAGCACAAGGCGGAACTCTTCCTCAATGCCAGAGAGCCGGTGTGCTTAACTCTATCAGTCACCATGTGAAAATTACTTAATGCCAGTTTAATCTTATTATGATCTATTTATCGTAGCAGTGAGTTGTGTAGAAAGAAAATGGCGGTGAGAAATTAAATGAGATTAGTCTCTCACATAACCCAAAAAGTGGAAAATAACGGAAAAGGGGGCGTGGCATCATCCATAAAAATTGTATTTTTCAATGTTTATATCTATGGCAGTATTCAAGCTATACGAATTTTGAAATTCGGTGAGAAATTAAATGAGTTAAGTAGCTTACATATCTCAAAAATCCGCATTAACGAAAAAAAGGGGCGTGGCATATCCGATAAAAATTTCCCTTTTCAATGTTAATATATTTGGAAGTAGTTATTGGCTATAGAAAGTTGAAATTCGGTGAGGAATTAAATGGTAGCAATACCTAACATATCCCAAAATGTGGAGCATAGCGGAGAAGAGGGCGTGGCACATCTCTTACACATATAATTTGCCTCTGCACATAAATAAATATGGAAATATTGTGGCATGAATTTAAAATTTGTCGAGTACGTAAATAAGATTAGTCTCTAACCTATTCCAAAAAAAATGGCCGATAACGAGAAAGGGGCGTGGCACATCCTACAAAAATGCAAATTTTCAATGCAAAGAACTGTCCAAAAATGTATGTTAGAACAATATAACTCGGAAAGAGGTTGTATGAGATTTATCTCTAATACCTCGAGAAAAATGTTAAATATGGGACATTGGGGCGTGGCACGTACCATATAAATGGGTGTTTTTCAATGGATGTGTTTATGTGGGGTTCGAGAAGAGAGGGCGGTATCACGCACATAGTTTGATAAGGCTTTAGCCAACAAATGAATGTATTATTCTATTATATCTTTTGAAAATAGATTATTCACACAAATTAATGCATTTCAATCGCAGCACGAAATTAAATTACTGTAAACTTTGCCAGCAAGTCAGTAATCATCAATTCAAAGCGCAAAACAAAATGTGTTTATCCACAGCCACCTAGCAAAACATGCGATATATGAGTGTTCAATGAGCCTTTTTTTTGTTTTTTTTGAAATTCGCAATAATATGATTTACAATTGATAAAACAAAATTAAATTTTCTATAGCTTTTGTTAATGTAAATAGATTAAAGTATAAAAGCAAATTGATAGCAGGAAGAAAAGCAAGTTCAGGGGAAAATATCAAAACAAATATAAATTTAATTGAAAATAAAAGAGGGTGTGTCGAGGTATTTATAAATGTTTGTAGGTGTGGTAAACGCATATGAGTGTTTGCGCGGAAGGAGAATAATACCTAGTAAGCGAAAGTATTGAATGAGAAACAATGGCACAGAAAGAAAGAGTAACTAGTTCTAAACTAGTTCAATCAACACTAAATGTTTGCCAATTTCAAAGTTTAATTTGAAGTACAGTTCTTGGATTAATTTTATTTTTTGACTTGTTCCAAACACAAATTACTACCGAAAGCTAGACTTGCTCTAAGTAAGCTAGTTCCGAATCATAGAAAAAGTAATGCATAACCTGTAAGGATTCCAAAGTCATTACAAGCGCACTAGTTAGTCGAGATATAGATATTTTTCCTAATTCATGCATGGTATACATATATATATGTATTTAAGATGGCGCGTAAAAAGTTGACAATGTATTGATGTTTTATTTGTTCAATGCCTAGCGGGCAAAGCACAAAGCATCATATCGACAGCCACACTGCAAAACCCTGTATGTCCAAAACCAAAAAGTTTGCAGGAGAGGGAAAAAACTGTAATAATTATAACGGATGTATATGAGCGACGGTTATTTCATTTCACCACTGGAAAGAAACCGGAAGTTGTAACCCGATTTTGACTGAATTTTAATGTGCGAAATATCACGATCTATGGGAAAGGCTCAGAACCTTATTTTTGGAAAAATAGTGACTTACGGGGTTTTGCAGTGTGGCTGTCGATATATACATATAACGAAGTTATAATGGCCTCATATGATTTGAACTGCCAAACGACAAAACGACTTTTGAAATCACCCATAAAAATATCAATGTTATAAAACAAAAGAAAATGAGGGTAATAAATAAGGGGAGGGATTCAAAAAGGTTCGAAGGGCAGATGAACTTCAAGAGACTTTTTAGAAAACCAAGTAGATACATGGAAACATTTTTAGGTAAGTTTAATAACGTTACTTTGACTATTTTAATTTATAAATCAAATGTGACTCATGAGTCAAATAGGAAAGAATCAGATATGACTCGTGAGTTATTTTTCATTTAACTGCAGAGGAAAACGATTACCTCAGAGTTAGACTCACTTTACTTTTTTACTTTATTTTGTGAATCAAATGTGACTCACCTTATTTTTTAACTTTATTTTATGAATCAATTGAGAATTATTTGCCATTTTGCTACAGAGAAATACGAGTACCTCACAGTTAGACTCACTTCATTTTGTGAATCAAATATGCCTCACCTTATTTTGTGAACTTTATTTTATGAATCAATTGAAAATTATTTTCCATTTTGCTACAGAAGAAAACGAATACCTAAGAGTTAGACTCACTCTATTTTGTGAACCAAATGTGACTTACCTTATTTTGTAAATCAATTGAGAATTATTTTCCAGTTTACTACAGAGAAAAACGAATACCTCAGAGTTAGACTCACTTCATTTCGTGAATCAAATGTGACTCATGAACGCAAAGCGAAAATTATGTTTCGTTTTGGTACAGAGAAAAGGAATCAATAATTATTTCTTAAGAGTTCGACTCACCTTATTTTGACTACTTTATTTTTTAAGTCAAATGTGACTCATGAACGTAAGGGTAGAATTAGTTGTAATTTTTCTTCAGAGGAAATAAATTCTTTCTTAGAGTAAGACTCACCAAATTTTGTGAGTCAAATATGACTCATGGTTGCAAGCGAAAATTATTTATGTATCTTCAGGAAAAAAATCACTATTTTTTTCTTTTTTCCTGTGTCCAAAAGTGAACTTAAGAATGAGTCAAATATGACGCATGCATGAGTTAATTAAATTAATGAATTTTAAGACACCAAGTAGGGAAGTTTACAATTTTACTAAAAGTTTTCTTAGCTAAAAACTGTAAACAAGCTATCGAATCCAACATTAAAATAGAATAACCTAAAAGTATTCAAAACATTTTTAAGCGCTTTTTTAATAGAACCATTGTCAACGCTCACCTACAATATTATTGATTTTAAAGGTCATATAAAAAAAAAAACATAATAATAATAATGGTCATATAAAAGCAATTCATCACCGGAGTAAAGCAAACATAAAACAGGAAGAATACAAGTAAAAGCGTATGAGGTTAAAAAAAAAGTGAGTGACTGGTGGAGGCGCGTGCACTGCAATGAAGAAATTGCTTCGCAAATAATATGAGTTATTAAATAAGTGCTTGGAGAATAATAAACATTTTTTTTTGTCATTTTATATTTGAAAATAAAACCAATTTTTAATACGAGCATGTGAAGTTGAAATATGAAAAAAGGTAATAAGTAATCATAATATTATTTAGCTAAGTACAAGCCAGTTGAAGAGCTTGATTGTGGAATATGAAAAAAAATTGCGGGGTAGCACTTGATTTTTTGTGTGCCTGTATGTGTGTATGTGTGGATATACGTACATACATGTTGTTTGTGCTCATAGTATTTTTTTTTTCTGTTCCACTGGCTCTTAGTAACCTTTTATCCGTATTATTTATTTCAAAAAATTTGACATGAGTTCATAAATTGTGTTAAGCATTGTCAGCTTGTCGTGGCATTGATGAGATTTCGGTTAACCAAAAGCAAATTTAATAAGACAAATGTAGGTATATCAAAGGTTTTTAAAAATCCGCTACAGCTTAGTGGGAAAATTATTATAAATCTTTTGTGTTGCCTAGGTGTCACTGGGATTAATAACATAAGGAGAATATAAGCAGAATACTTCATGCTAGAAATGGTAAAATTTTTTTTTCGGGAAAAAACAATTATGTATAATTAATATCGTTTAGATACGATTTAAGGTAGATATAGTAGAACAAAGAGAGTAGAAGAAGACATCAAACAATAAAAAAAATAGAGTTGGTAAGAGCTTTAAAATGGTCTAGAAAATACTCTCCGCACAATTTCAAAAGAAAGACTATAAAGAACTTAAAATTCAGTTTGCGCCTTGATGTATGCAACATATTTTTTAATCATAAAAATATTTTTCTTACAACAATGACTTTATATTTCTGCCAAGGTGAACAGTTGTATTCCAAGATTAACACAATTTTTTTTTTTTTTTTTAATACTAACATTTTAATGAACTATTAAGGAAAACATTAAGTGCCTAAAAGTATGCAACCTTTAAGACCTGTAGTGAGCGCCACCCTTAAACGAGAGTCACCGTGAATAGCATGAAAAAAAAAGTTGAAAGAGCAGATGGAACTGTTTACTGTAGAACTAAATACAATTTCACTACCGAAAAATTTGGTTGAAATTAAATCGAATTTCGAATATAAAAAATTTCGTAGCACTATCTACTCTAAAACAAATATGCGACTTTAAAGCTATTAAGTATACATTTTTCAAATAATTATTTTTTTTAATTTTTTTTTTTTATATGAGCAAGCATAGTAATCCTCACAATCACTGGTGGAGCTGCACCACACCAAAGCTCATACCATCAGTGGTTCCAATCCCCACCAGCTACCATCGTCAAGTAATTCATCAGTATCCATGTATCTTACCTATACATCATTAACTCATGCTTGCAGCACATTAATTTTAAATAATGACATGATGACAGCGCCACTTAAGTGAACGACGTACAAGGAAAAGAAAAATAAAAAAGGAAATTATTGCAAATTCATCGCGATAGCAACTCTAAGGCGCAAAATTCTTCCACAAAAACATGTTGAATGTATATGCAACCTGCTTAGGTGCTTATAAAGCACAAGAAATTTATGTCAACATAAACATTTATATGGAAAAAAAAATATTAATTTTAACTTGTTTTAATGTAGTGTTTAGCCGTAAGCGCATTTTAAAGCATACTTTAGGGCGTTAAGAAGTTGATTATGGAAAGCAGGACAATTCAATGTTAATTTGGTTTGGTTTAAAGTGATTTAAATAAGATTTAAATTTATGCTTGTGGAAAAGTAAATTTTTTCTTACACTGAAAAAAATTTATTTTGATAAAAATAAAATCCCAAAAAAACCTTTGGAAGTAAATTTTTTTTAACACATAGTCTCTGAGTGTTTTTCCCAGTTTAAAATTGTATTTTTATAAAAAAAAATGTTCAGTATAATTCAAAATTTTTACAGTGTATATTTTCGAAAGCTGATTCAAACAACTTTCTAATGTGAACACTTAAATGCAAGTTCTTATCGGAAACGATTCTACAACAAAATTGTTAATTTGGTTTAGTTACAAAAAAAATGTATATTACACTGAAAAAAAATGTATATTACAGTGAAAAAAAAATTATATTACACTGAAAAAAAAAAAATTGGTTGATAAAAATGAAATTCCAAGCTGAGACAATACTTCAAAGGTCAAGCGCTTAAAAAAAATTGAATTTGTATAGAAAGGTCTAGTTTGTAGATATGTAGCTAACATAGTGTTTTTTTTTTTAAATTTATGCAAAGAAAAAAAATTAATTAAATCCAACTTTGGAAAGAAATTTTTTTTCCCAGTTTAAAATTTTATTTGTAGAAAAAACGAATTTTCAGTGAAATGCAAAATTTTTAGTTTATACAGCTGCGGTCAAAATAATAGCACTGAAATTAGATTTGATATCGTTCGATAAAATAAGAAGATATGTTTTTAATGATTTTCATTTTTAGTATAGCGAATTCTATAGCGGAAACCACCGAAAAAGAAATTAAAAAGTTTATACAAAGTTTATAACAGTTAATTTAACTTAAATAAAATAATAATAAAATGCATACAAATTTTAAACTTTTTTGTCAGAATTTATAGAAAATTTTTGAGTACGCAGTTTTATAGCCCATTCAATTTTAGTCTAACAATGTGCAAGTTAAAAATCGCTAAAAGTTTTCCCAGATTTTTTTGAATTAATTAAATCTAAATCAAAAATAAATTTAGTTCATGCGTTGTATGGAAAAAATACCCAACACCCTTCACAAAAAAAATTTCAGTGTAATTCAAAATTTTTACAGCGTATATTTTCGAAAGCTGATTTAAATACCTTTCTAACACTACAAAGATCTCGAACTCAGTTTGAGCGATTTCGCAGTAATCACAGCTTACAAGTAAGTCTTACCGTCCTTTTTTCAAATATTTCTATACCTTGCCACGCCCATAATTTTTCCAAAAAATGAGCCTGTGTTTCTATAGATTACATTTTATCTCACTGCATAATTTCAACAAAATCTAAGAGTGTCTTGTTCAATGCATATCAGCTTTGATATGAAATTCATCATATGTGTATTTATTCAAACATACGTATGTCGGTACATTATGATATCGATGAGATTGCTTATAAAATATGCAAAAACCACTACTTTTGCCATTAGGTGCTACCAAGAACATATAGAAGCAAATCAACAAAACCACTACATATGTTTTCAATGGCTTAGAGCAAGAAAAAAAAACAAAGTTAAAAGTAAAAGCACAGAGCGAGCGCGCTATGAAAGCACAACAATCGCTCAACGCCGACGGCGGCAGGTAAAAAGTCGAACGCAATAAAAACATGCAATAAAAAAAATGTTGAATGGTAAGAAGAATGCAAAAGGGGTAGAAAAGAAGAAAAAAAATCGCCTGCTGGGCATGAGCTGACTTTTGCCACAACACCGTCCTTTAGTAGGCAATGGAGCCATGCGCTTTAAAATATGCACAGCCGCCTGCACAGGGTAGTACATACTATGAAAAATAATCTCTTAAAATGTGTGGCTTCTGGTTGTGGTGGCATTGTTGACGTATATGGAAAATGGATTGCAATTTGTTGGTTGATTTAGTGGATTTATAAGCTGGCCACAGAATTGCTTGATTGGCTTATAGTTAGTAATAGTGTAAAGTTGTTTAAAGCTTAAAATTGAGTTTGGCGACTAAAAGTATGCTAAAAAGTTGATTTATATTGGAATGATTTTCCGCCATACTATTTTAAAATTTTTCTATATGCAGTGCATCGTTTAGTTCAAGAATCCCCTTTACCCTTCCGTGTTCCATCCGTCGCTCTAGTAGCCGATTAGATATTGAATCTAAGTCTTTAATGAACTCATTGTATTCATTTTATAACTCAATATATTTTAAGTTTGCTAAAACTTTCTTAATTATTAACTAAAAAGACTAGAAACGCATACTCACCAAGTGAGCAAATAAAAGATTCACAAAAGGAAGCATTAACTTGAATTGACTTTTGTTATTGACATTCTAAGTATTTCAACAAAGATTATTTTTTGTATTAGCAAAAGTTCATTGCAATCTTTTTTTATTACGGCATCTGCAGCTTTTTCCACTCAAAAAATGCGCAAATGTCAAGTTAGCAACGGCGTCGTCTATTTCTTTTAACTATACGGTTATATACATACATACATATGTACATATATACCTACATACATATATCCGCAAGAGCATTAGGAGCCATATGATTGATGTATGTATGTGAGTCATAAACCATTCGTATTGAAATTCAAGAGATTATTTGTTAGCTCGAAAAAAGCAAAAATATTATTATTGTCTACAAGCGAGTATTATTAACTCGAGTCATTTATGACGCATACTGGAGTGAAGTGCATTCTGATTCGACTCATATATGACTCATGCTGTATCCAAATTCTGATTCTGTGTTGTAACACATTCTGATTTGAGTCATATATGAAGCGTACTGGATTCAAACACATTCTGATACGAGTCATATATGCCACATGCTATATTGTAAGCAATTTCTTCTTAAAACGACATCAACTTCTCTGATAGTTTTTTTTAATTTGAGTCTTATTCTCACTATATCTTCCGTGCTTTTCCTGAAAGCTTCGACAATAATTTCGATCAAAAAGCTAGACCACAAAGTCTACAAGTGGGAGAAAAAATCGGCCAGCATTATTTTTCCCGAGTAGTGTAATAAGCGGTGTTTTTGTGGTTATTCCAAAGAAAATGAGTCATGAGCTATGGATTGCTAAGAAAAAGCTTTACCTCAAATTGGATCTACTTATCTCTTCCAGACATGAGGTTGATAGAAATCAGTAATTTTAGTCACATAGCATTTTTTTAAGGTTTCGGAGAGCTTTAAGTTGGAGCTTTCCCAAAGGAAATGAATTATGAGCTTTGGGTTGCTAAGAAAAAGCTTTACCTTAATTCAGAGTTTGAAGTCGGAGATTTCTAAAAAGAAAGCAAATCTTGCCTTAAACTTATTTCCGACTAATCAATTATATGCGCTAACTTTTTTATGACTCATAATTGACTCATCAACTAAAACCTTTTTAAAAATGTTTGCTGGGTACAACCACAGTCAGTTAAGGTGTAACTATACATCCATATGCCACACTTTGCCACAATGTTGATTTTAATTACACCGCAAATTGCACACCTTTTCTGTAGATTTATCTTTTATAATTTTTTTTTTTTTGCCAATTGGTTGATGGGAAAAGTTTGACTGGTCATGTGTCAGTCAACAAACATTTGTGCAAAAGGATATGAACAGAAAAGTAGATGAGTTTGTATGGATGTGTGTGTGTGTGTGTATGGATGTGTGTGTGTGTGTATGGATGTATGTGTGTATGGTTTTCGTAACCTCGATCATTGTAACCTCGTTATTAACGTTAGTATGTGGTGAAATTGTGGCTGTAGTGAGTTAAAAAATTAAAAAACAATTCAAACTGAAAGTTTCATACCTGGAAAAGTGAATAATTGTGAATGCACAAATCAGTTTTAACAACATACATACACACTTGGAGTTGGCTATAGATTCTTCTATTTAACATGAACTGATAGCAGAGTTTATTCAGTCATGAAGTTGTGGGTTTTCTGGCTAAGCAAATGGGTATTTGAGGTGTTGCGTTGTAATAAAACTGATATTAGTTTTTTACGGAAATGCTGAGTAAAATTTTCAAGTGCGTAATTAAAATACCTGGGGGAAATTCACATGAAAAAAGAACAAAGCAGCTAACATAGGCACCTAGGTATGTATGTATTTACAGTGGGGGACATACCCACAGTGGGTTTATGCGATTTTCACAAATTTTTGCACCAACGAAGTTTAATTTTAAGGAAAAAAAAACAAGTTCAAGTTCCAATACAAGAACTATAAATTTAGGTTTAAAAATGTATAGAAAATCAAATAATTTAAAATTAAAATAGAAAATTTGTGAAAATTGCCAATAGGACTAACACTATACTAAAATTTAATTTTTATTCCAACTCTAAAAATGTAATTTAAATTCTAAAAACTCTCTAAAAGAATTCAAAGTTTTAATAAAAGTTTACGTAAAATAAAATTTAATTTGCTCTAATTTTGTGTAAATTTTTAAAACTAATTCTATAGTTCTTGTATTAGACCTTGGACCATCTTTTAATGTAGGACTTGTCAAAATAATTTTTATCGAGGCCACAATCTCCGAAAATCGCTTTCGTTTATGTCCGCCACCGTATGCGGTTTTGCGAAATCGACATCCCATCAATCTAAAACTAATGTTGTTATTCTTCGAAATCGAATTTTACAGCTTCTTAATTTCGATTTTTTTTTGCTGTTGTAAAAGTCTTTCACCCTGATTCGGCCTAAATATCAGGCTTTGGGTGGGTAAAATGTGCGCAATTCCGATCCGTACACACGCCCGTAGTGGGAATTTCCCCCATCGTTATTCGAAATAATTTCTAAATTTCGTTCTATTTACCTTCTTTTCGTTGCTATATACTTTATTTTCTCCAGTTCAATTTCTTCGCTTTTTTCTTCGTTTATTTTCGCTTCTTTTTTATTTCCTTTTATTGGAAATTTTTTTTTACATTTTTCCTTAATACACATCTCTTTCATTAGTTATTACCTCTCTTCAAATTATACTCTTTCACTTTAAGTTCGCTACTTCCTCTGGTGCTCTTTCTTCATTTCTTCTTAAAAAAAAAAATCTTCGTTCTCGCTTCCCTTTTTTTTAACATTTTATTTCATTTTAGTTTTTTGTCTTTCTCATCATTTTTACAATTTTAGTTACAACCAGCAAGTGAGAATAAAACATAAATTGTTCTCACTTGCTATATATGACAACCTTTTTCAAGTGTCTTTTATATTGCTTTTATTATATGAAAAGTGGATTGGGATTTTTTATTCTTTTTACTTTATATTCTTCTTTCTCTCTAAATATTCTTGCTCTCGGTTGCCTTAATATTTTTTTGTTTTCTTCGCTTGTTTACATTTTTCCTCGTTATTTTCTTTTAATTTCTGATGAGTTTATCTTTCTTTTCTGTTTAGGTTAATTTTTAGTTTTTTTTTTTATTTCCTACGACTAAAGTCTGTTATTTTATATCTCTTCTTTTGATTCCCTCATTTGATGATTTCTTTCTTCTTATTCTGCGTATTTAAGTATTAAATATCTCTCTATAGTAGTTTATTATACATGTTATTTTGTAATAGATATTTACTATCTTGTTCATATTAGTTTCTTCTGCAGTTTCCTTCCCAAAAACACGGCCTGACAGTCTCGGAGTCGTTTTATAAACACATGCTGAGAACTAATTTCTCTCTTAGGAGACTTTTCTCTGCCTGTCATAGAGCATTTCATCACTAGTAAAAGCATTTTACTTCACAGATTTTGACACAAGACCTAGTTAATTTTTTTCTGGTACCCAACTATTTCAACATATTAAGTAAAACAAAATATAGAAACTATCCGCTCTCTGTGCTATATTCGAGAGGAGTGGCATATATGAAGATTTCCCATGTTTTTAGAAAACTTCTATAAATATTTTTAAGTTTAATATACATATAATGCTTACCTTACGATGGAATGATACTACTCCTAGCTCCTTCCAGTTGCAGTTACTTCATGGGTGTCTTAATACTGTTATTTCGATTAGAATTCAGTCAACTGAAATGAGGCAAAATATACATTTTTAAGAGTAAGGGAAAGATATATTTTTATACAAAAAGACTAAGCCCTTAAAGTATAGAAAAATCCCAAAAGCTTCGATTCCATGGGTCAGGGATATAACCCAAAGCAAAACAACGAAATAATAGAATTAAAAGGAAAGGGAAAATTGTAGGAACACGAAAAGGAAGCGCAAAAGAAAATTCATTAGAACAATAGGAAGAGAAAGAATGTGGATATTTCTGAAGTCGGTAATGATAGCGATGATGATGGTGACAATAATAGTTACAGTCACGGTTACGTCAAAGTAACAATGACCATCTTGACAGCGTAATAGCTAGTTTCAGTGATATCGGGAAGGATCGTGGCGGTCTGTAACGTCATTAGTGACCGATACCGTGATAGTCACTGTCATCTTTATCTTGACAGTCACCTGGAACTAGTGTCGGTGACTCAAAGCGCCTACAAGTATGCAACAACTTGTGCAGCTGTTTAAGTTAATGCTTATTATTTGAACTCATTTGGCTGCAATAATTTATCGTGCCATTTAAAGTAATAAATTCAAAAGCACACTAAAGCAAATCGCACAATTCAAACAGTAAAAGTCATTATTGAGCGAGAAAATGTGTAACACAAAAAACAGCAACAACAAACAGTAGCAACACAATATCCGCTGCTAACAACAAACAAAACAGCTGATTAATGCGTTTGATATTAACCGCAACAACAACAACAAGAATAACAAGAATAACAAAGCTCAAATAAGAAAACTAAAACAAATTACTTCATTGATGTAGACCAAACAGATTGAAGTCAACTTTAATACAGCTTAGCATAGTTAAGATATATACTGAACAACAACAACAAACGTAAAGTCATTTAATGCGTAGCCTAAGAGATAAACGTATAAGAAAGAGCAACATGCGAGAAGGTAAATGTGCAAAAGCTTGAAGGACATTGGGTACCTAGAGCTCATGGCAATGACGGGGGCAATACAATTTGTCGTATATCTTGCATTTAATTGTTGTATAATGAATTAATTAATTAATAGGTACTACAACAGTGAGTGAATTGCGTTTCAAATTACCTATTACTGGATAATAAATAGGTTTATATATGTTTGTATAGTTAATACAAAACGATATACAATTGATTGGGTTGATTACGAGGCAAAAGCCGCATAATGTCTAACTGCGATTTTATTGAGCTGATTAATGTTTTGCAAACGTATTGTGTTAAAGCTATTACAGCTTTCATAAGGCATAAGGTATTTGATAGGAGATGCCATTTTAAAGGATTAACGTGTAAGTTTTGATTTTCCATAGAGTTTTAAGCGATTCATTAGCTAAGGCTATCTGGTGTTTGTGTTAGCAGGTATGGTATAGTCTACCCTTTAAGGGGCCCGACTGGAAGCACCGAAGGACCGCAAGCCCTACTGAGCCTGATTTTTTGCTCCCGTTCCTGATACCTGAGAGAGAACATCTTCTTCACCGGAACGGCTTTATTTATTCACATAAAATCACCTAGACAGCTGGAAAAAAATATTTAAAATTGAATTGGGAAACAAGCTATCCCTGAACGATACCAGCATATAGACCATATATCGATCCCTATAACTGCTCATATCTTATCTCATATATAAAATTCTAGTGCCACAGTTTTCGTTCCCATATTCCTCCGAATTTTGTGAGCGTATTTAGTAGGTCTGAGAATCGGCTACTATCCATTTTTCATTATTCCGGGAAGTGGACCAGTTACCGAAATATTCCAACCTTTTTGGTTTATTGCGCGATTTCATTCAAATTTTACACAGAGGTAGTCCTTTACTTTTGTTAAAATTCGGGCTTTCTTTTTTCCGGGAAGTGGATCAGGGACCGAAATATTCAAAACTTCTTTATTTATGGTGCGATTTTCTTCAAATTTGGTACAAAGGTGCCACTCTACTTTTGTTAAAATTGGGGATTTGTTTTTTTTCCAGGAAGTGGACCAGGGACCGAGATATTCCAAACTTCTTTATTGATGGTGCGATTTTCTTCAAATTTGGTACAAAGGTTCCACTTTACTTTTGTTAAAATTTGTGGTTACTTTATCCGGAAAGTGCGATTTTTTCCCTAAATTTGGGCAGATCAACGTCTGCCGTATCTTTCTGGTAACCTATAAATTTTCACAAAATAGATAAAAAAAACTCTGGTCCACAACAAACCAGATTGATCCTGCGTGTTCTGAATCGCACTATAGAGCGATCATAAGTATTTATAAAGGAATTTTAAGATTGTCAACTCGTTCCTTTCAGCTCAATGCAGACCCAACATCCACACACACAAATTTGATATGAAGTTAGCTGAGGTCAGTCAAAGCTTTTTTGAAATAGACAAAGAAATGGTGGTGCATGTCAAATCTCATATCATACTATCTTCTGCAGAATTTGATATGTCCTAAGTATCTGGTCGATAGCAGACTTAATAATTTGTCGACTTTCGAATAAACACATTTCACTTGCTTTGAGCAGAACTCAATACTTTTATACGTCCTTTAGGAACAATTTCATAAATGAAAGAAGCTTTTCAATAAAATTTCGAATGAGGTCAAACTCATTTAATCCAGTATGTAGGCTGTAGATATGTATATATTTATTTTATGACAACCAAAACTGTCAATGAAATTCATAAACTTTAAAATACCACAAGTTGACTGAACTGACACTAAAATGATGTTAGCAACTGCCCTGTAAGTTACGCAATAACTAACAAGATAAAATGTTTGGTGGCAAGGGAGAACTAAAGTGGCAAATAAGTATTGGTGCTATAGAAGCTATATTTTAACCCGTTCCCCCCATAAATTCAGAAAGTGAAATCAGATCTAAATTCAATTTTTTTCTGCCGTCTCATTATTTTCTGAATTTTTAGATGTGAATTTCACTTTCTCAATTTTGACTTTCTGAATGTTTAGATAGGCTACTTTGCCAAAGAACCTTACAAATATTTATAGCAAGTCCTATTTAAAGAATATGATTTTGAATTCTAAAGAAAAAAAAATTGGGCACCAAAGGGTTAATGCATAATTACTTGTGTTATAACTCTTAACATCCCGGCAAAAAACTTTATTTAGAAGTTATAAAAATAAAAATTTAGGTCACCAATGGGTTAAGGCATGGCGTTTAAAGGATTAAAACGCTTAAACTCAACTACTTAGGCCTATGTAAAACTATTTTGATGTGAAAAAATTTTATTTCAGAGTTAAAAGAATATTGAGGTCGTCAATGGGTTAACGTATGGCTTATATTTTAAATATTTACCAATTAAGTGCAGCACAACCCATTCAAACCTAACCAAAAAATCATTCATAACATCGATTAAAAATAATAATGGAGATAACGAGTGGGTTAATGCATGGCCGTAAATGTGTTTTTGAATTTTTGGTTTCTGACAAAAGTCTTCCGAATTTTTCCTTCTGAATTTTTGGTTTCTGAAAAATGATTTCTGAAAAAATGTTCCCGAAAAATTGTATTTCTAAATTTTTTGTGTCTGAATTTATGGTGGGCACCATTTTAACCAGTTTAAATCTACCAGTTGAGTAGGCAGCATAAAATATTTTGAATTGTATTTGTAAAAAAAAAAAAAAAAATTGTTATTTTCCTACAGGGTCGTTTAACGAAAGTCATTTATTATTTTAGTTTGAGTAATTATTTTTTTTATTTTTCAATATTTATGTTTAAGAAAAAAGAACTGAAATCAAATTTGATCTGTATGTACTAGTTTTTCCCTACAGGGTTGGTACTACAGCTGTTGGTCAACAACAATCATCCATATGACCAGATTTGTTTATTTTACATATAAACGACTGTGTACCAAAATAATGTACATAAGACCAATTACTATAGCCAACTTATTAGTTGTTGTAAAATTAACAAAACATTTCTGTTGTAACAACATTGGCAACTCACTAGGAATAACATGTATCTTAGCTAACAAGTGTCCATACATACAAATATACAAATACACCTACAACTGACTAATCAATTACTTGCTACATTGACTCACTATGTGTGTCCCTTAGAACCACACAAAATATTCTAGCAAAAACATACGAAAACACTTCCGAGCTTTAACAAGACAAGCACGACAAGTTGAGGAAGACACAAAGTCCAAAACCAACAACAATAATAATAACAAAATCAACATAAACTATGTACATATGTATGTATGTAGAAGTGGTTGCGTGTGAATGGCTGTCCCTTGGAATTTATAGTGATGACCAGCAGATTTTTATTGTAAATCGACAAGCTAACAGGCTAAGTGGAAACAGGATACCCTCACTCAGGACCGACATATTGTAGCACACATGAGGTGGAAAGGATAACAACAATTGCAGTGACTGACTACTGTACATATTTGTTGTTGTATTTGGTATATGAGTGATTGCATAATATTAAAATGAAGCAACAGAAATGATTTTCATATGCAACACAATGGAGCAAGTGCAAGTTGGTTGGTTGGCTTGCTAAATTAAAAGTCAAATGGGTATTTAGTCATTGGTGCTGCATATCTGTGGTACAAATAAGGTTACTATATGTATCTTACAATGAATTGAAAGGTTTAGGACAAATTTAAAGGGTCGATTGGGTGGTTGATTACGCATAGTATATGAACAGGAAAACTATGCTTTGTTTATGGAATATATATTGTTTTTTTTTTGTGTTTCGGCAAAACATGTTGTTATCAGAAGAGAGTGAAACTAATGTTAGACCAGTATGAGCAAGCTATCACTAAAATAGTTGGTGAATAGAGGATATTCTAATCTTGCATGTTATATATGGGTATGCATTGCGCCAAATAGGATATTAAAGAGTTGAGTCTGTGACTACGATAAAATGACCTCAATTTGATTATCTAAGATCGGTGAAAATTGAATTTAATTATATGTATGTAGGGGTATTTGTTTGATGCGCGCACAAACATACATATATGTAGGCAAACAACATTTCAAAAAACTATTGCTTTCTTTCACTAAGAACTGTGATGTGCAGACAACGGTGAGATGAAATTTTTTTATAAAAAATGATATATTTAAAAATGTTTAATGTTAAAGGGAATTTCCATGGCAGAGATTGATGAAAGCGAAAAAACCAACATTTTATTTTTAAGTTGGTAATATGGCTAAGTTGTTGTAAATATATTAAATCATGATGAATAAATGCCAGAATGACATTCGCATAAGCCTAACTTAAATATTCTTAAACTATTTAGGACAACCAAAAAAAAAATTTTTTTGTTCTTAAATACCTTGTTAAGAAACCGCTTTATATTTGTTATGCTGTGTGAATCTTAGTAACCAGGCATTACATGTTACTTTTATTTTAATTCTTAGTGAAATTTTGAAAAGTATGAAAAACATTTTTGGGTGTAGAAAAAAAAATTGTTGTGCGCCTTTTTTTGTAACGTAAGTGACGAAAATAAGCATTTTATTGCATAAAGTATATAGTTTTCTGCCAATCAATTTAAAATCTTCGATTCTCTATCTACAAGGTAATTACATAAACTATGTAAAGTAAATTTGTTTTTAAAATGGTATACAATCTAAAAAAAACCGGTGCGCTTTTGTAACGTCAGTGACGAACGCTTACGTTCTTACCCACCTTTTCAAACAAACTTTTTATTTTTGCTTCTATTTTTTTTTATTTTTTTTTTTTTATTAAAACGTAAAGATCCTCTGTATATATATCGAATGTCTATGTATAAATAGTCCACACAATAGACTCGAACAATATTTGGTGGTTAATGCAACACATTTCTTGTAATACAATTAGTACTTGGCGTATGAGCAAAACCAGCTAAAAAAAAGTCTAAACTGAGCAAAGGACCTGAAGATAAACCCTTTCACGATTTTCTGCAATAAATCAATTGACCTGTTTGTTATCACGTCCATAAAAGAAAACCTAGTCGGCTTTTTTTCTGTTACTTCGGAGGTAACGTCAGTGACGAATTTTACGTAACGTCAGTGACGGTACATAATTAACTATGCATGCTACATCTTTATAAAAGTCCTAATAACAATGATTTTTATAAAGACTTCATTCTATTTCTAATAATCTCCCAAACATTGGAATTTAATTCTGTCAAGGGGTTTCGCAGAAATTTGAATAAATCACCGGTGCCCAAAACCCCTAGTCCTAAAATTGTAACGTCAGTGACGACGGAATTTTAGTCCGTATTTAGTATGTTTTTAGAATTTAAATAAAAAGTTTAGGCATAACAGCTTTGAGTAGCTAAACTCCAAGTAATAAACCATTTTTCGTGTACTAAAACGTGCAAATGGTAATGCAATTTGAGTTTGAATCATACAATTTTACTTGCGATGTAACGTAAGTGACGGTGGAATTTCCCTAAAAAAAACCCTAAAGCTTTATTCAGTTTTTGGAAAAATTAAAAAAAAGAAGAATGTACAAACAACAAGCCCAGCAAACACAATTTACTTAGAGGCAGAATCCCTAACATTTGTGTGTACACTGTTGGCAGAAAAAACAACAACAACCAACAAAGGGTAAAATTACTATGTATGTATGTAGGTAAAATTGCATCGGGTTCGTATCCCAGTGCCCGAAAAGGGGTCTGATGATAAGTTAGACACTTTGAAACATGTCATCCCGTCCATCGCTGTGCATATCTTTGTAATTTTTATCTACCACCAATTTTCCCTAGGTTCAAAAACAAAAATACTTGACTAAGAATTATTATAAACGGTCTTGGGCTCATTAAAATTAGCAAATACATATGTAACAATTAAGCAGACCATTAAAACCAATAACAATAAAAAAAATTGTAAATTAAAAATATTAAATTTTTTTTACATATTTTTTAATCTTTTTAAATTTTTTTATTTTCTTGTTGGTTTTTGCGGTCTTTCTTGTTTTACATATTTGTAAGTTTTGCAGGCTCGAGAACCAGAGAAACAATAATTCGTAATGAATTTTAATTGTCAGTTTTTTGGGAAAAATTGATAATTGGAGAAAAATTACAAAGGAAAAATCAACAGCGATGGATAGGATTACATGTTTCAGAGTTTCCAGGCTCATCATCAGATCCCTTTTCGGACACTGGGATGCGAACCAGTGTCTGTTAGAAAATTCTAACACTAAGCTATGATGCCCTGTGACGTCACAATGCACTTATCTCCACTTCAATTAATTTCAAAATTTTTTTAAGAACCTCAAAGCTCTATTCACGGTTTTTGGAAAAATATTTTTCATAATATTAATTTTTTTTAATTCAATCTCGTTTTGTTCTATTTTTTTAAATAAAACTTATATTTTTTTTTTAATTATTTTTAATTTTTCTTTATACTTTTTTTCAACTTACCATTTTTTATATTTATTTTTTCACTTAACTTTGGTTTTGTTTTTTAAGATGTGAAGAAAAAGCTGTACTGAATACATTTTCTATTTTGAACATTTTTTTTTTTTTCAGTTTTGTTTCTTAACTTTATTCGTGGTTTTTATTTTATTTATTTTTTCCTTTATTTCTTTTTAATTTTTTGGGCTGTAGAAGAGAAGTTGTACTGGAATTGAAGAGCTCAACTCTCTTTTGGGAAAATAATTTTTGTGACCTAATTTAATTTATTTTCTTCTATTTTCATTTTTTTAAACCTATTACAATTCTTTTTTAGTTTTTTTTTTTGTAACTTTTTTTTTATTTTACGTTTTTATTGGTTTTTAATGCTTTTGATTTTTTTAATTTAGTTTTTTTAAGTTTTCTTTATTTAACCTTTTTAAAGTTTTTTCTTTTTTAATTAATTTTTTATTCTTTATTTCTAATTTTATTTTTTTTAATTCCACTTAATTTTTGGATTTTTTTTTCAGATTTGTAATATGTTCGAACTTTTTACATATTCGAATTCTGTATTTCAAAATCTATATCGCCGAATGAAGAACATAAAATTTCAGAACTTTTTTTAAAAACAATCTATGTATATCAGAACCTTTTTCAGCAACTTACTATCTCGACATTTCTTTTAATAACACACAATCCGAGAGGAGTATACCCTAAACTTCCGTTAAGAAAGGGCATTTTCGAAACTCATTCTGCGTTAAGGCGTTGAGGCTGACAAATTCCTAAAACTATTTCGAAATTGGTTTAAAGTTTTTATTACAATACAATTTCGCTAAATATAAATAAAACAAATAACTTTTTTATAAATAAGTTTCAAAATTTTTATTTGTTTACGGTGTTACTCCCCGATTCTGTGTTCTTGATAAAATGTCAATCTTGATAAAAAAAAATCAAGAAATTAATATTTGAATCAAGTGTTCTGAATTCAAAAAATTAATTAATTTTGTTCGTTTTAGCGTAAAATTCAAAAAACATGATGCAAATATTTTTCTCTGATTTTTCATCAAGATTGACAATTTGTCAAGAACACAGAATCGGGGGGTTCGTATACCTTGCCAGCCAACGTCTTCATGCCAAATCAACAGATTAATGTATTTTACATCTTCTTGAAATGGTACAAGTCTTTAAATGACTTTTTAATTTCCTACTAAAACAATGTTGATCTTTCCCCCAGT
Source organism: Sphenella marginata (assembly GCA_951509765.1). Lineage (NCBI taxonomy): Eukaryota > Metazoa > Arthropoda > Insecta > Diptera > Tephritidae > Sphenella > Sphenella marginata. The sequence goes on along the minus strand of OX608080.1, from coordinate 95,694,651 downwards.
TAATACTTAAGATATATGTATAAATAAATAAACAATTAAATAAGCACAGTTAGGGAGAAAATGAAAATAAACAACAATAAAATAACGTGGGAATACAAATAAAGACAAAGAAACTTAAGTGCTCTTTTTTATTAAATGCACTTAAAAGGGAAAATTAGTTAATTGAATTAACTTGCACACCCCCGCTTACCGCTTATCATATACCACAAGCTAAATGAAAAGCAGAAGTAAATAAATATGAAGAACAAGTAAGGAAATTTGAGTACGTATGAGATCGATAGAATCGTGGTTTGAACCAAGTTGGGTTGGTAATAAATATGCACAAGTTGAGAAAAAAAGTTTGCGATATTAAAAGGGTGGTGGCAACTAGCATAGAAACTTGATTTTGATACCTAAAAAAGGATTCTAGTTGGGATCTGAAAATTGGCATGGAGATATACGCTATTAGTTAATAGATATCATACTCACGAAAAAATGGGCGTTATCGTAAAAAGGGGGCGTGGCAACTAAGGTACGATGCTTTACATACACATTTTTAAATATGATAATTTTTCAATCAGCTAAGACTAGCATTCCGAAAGACGGTTCCCCCCATAAATTCAGAACTACATTTTTTCAGAAATCTTTTTTCAGAAAGTCAAAATTCAGAAGTCAAAATTCAGAAAGTAAAAACTCAGAACGTAATGAGACGGCAGAAAAAAATCAACAATTGCGCAAAATTCAATTTTTTTCTGCCGTCTCATTACTTTCTGAATTTTTAGATGTGAATTTCACTTTCTCAATTTTGACTTTCTGAATGTTTAGATAGGCTACTTTGACAAAGAACCTTACAAATATTTATAGCAGCTCCTATTTAAAGAATTTGATTTTGAATTCTAAAGAAAAAAAAGGTCACCAAAGGGTTAATGCATAATTACTTGTGTTATAACGCTAAACATACCGGCAAAAAAAATTATTTAGAAATTATAAAAATAAAAAATTTAGGTCACCAATGGGTTAAGGCATGGCGTTTAAAGGGTTAAAACGGTTAAAATCAACTACTTAAGCCTTTGTAAAACTATTTTGATGTGAAAAAATTTGATTTCAGAGTTAAACGAAAATTGAGGTCGTCAATGGGTTAACGTATGGCAGCTCATGGCTTATAATTTTGAATGTTTACCAATTAAGTGTAGCACAACCCATTTAAACCTAACCAAAAAATCATGGGTTAATGCATGACCGTAAATGTGTTTCAGAATTTTTCCTTCTGACTTTTCGTCTCTGAAAAAAAATTTTCCGAAAAATTTTATTTCTGAATTTTTTCTGTCTGAACTTATGGGGGGCACCCCGAAAGACACAGCTTGTGGTGCTAATCTTTCCGAAAAACTTGGATATACATACATATACAACTAAAAATCCATCTCGATTCATTAATTCACATTCAAACCACGCTTTATGAGTCCTAAATCATAATTACTACTCTTTTTATTACCACAACTGGGTATAAAAAAAAAACCTACACTTCCAGCATTTGTTAGAAATGACGCTAAATGACTAACAAGTTTCTCTACCCCATTTAAGACGCGTTGTAATCAAGTTGTAACCACTGTTTTATGCTTGCGGTCAGCGCGCTTAAAGCACACGGCGTCCATCTAAAGTGATTAAATATATTTTAGGGTTGCTTGTTTATTTACTCGTATTTGCAGTAAAGCGAACGTTTTACTTTTTGACTTTACTGATTTTATTTTCGTTTTAATTTAGATATTTACGCTGTTGCTGTTGTTTGCGTTTTTGTATATTAACATTTCAAGCATCGTTAAGCGCAATTTAAAGGCCATTTGTTGCATAGTGGAAATGAGCAAAAACAACTATAGTTACAAGATTAATGAAGTTGTCTGTTTTTTAGAAGTGAAGCTTAGTTGAAGTGAGGTTGGTAATTCAGTTTTAATCTTTGGGAGGTGTTTAGAAGGGAAGTTTAGAATCTTTGAACAACCGTGTGTTCGAGTGCAATCGAGGTGAACTACATGAATATTAAGCGTTCGTAGGACCAATATAACTTGTCCTTAGAAGTTTCTTTACAGACCTATCAACTCTTAACAATCGATTTTTTTATAAATAAAAATTACTACGCCAGTCGAGACTAAGAATCGACTGTGCAGAATGCTTCAACAATGTGCCTTGAAGCGGTTAGAATAAAGAAGAATAGAAATTAATTCATTACCTAATTTGTCAATAGCCAGCCCGTAGACAAATCGATTGAGATTTCGCTGAAAATAAAAATTTCATATTCAAAAAATATTGATCAAGTAGCAATCATTTGTTTGAATGAGATTGCACACAACCCGCAGCCACTGAGGGTTTTCGCAACAGATATAAATGGCTCAGAGTGAAAGTATGAGTAACCTAAACTATCTTACTCTTTACTTTCTCTTTATTTACTTTTTTTTTTTTAATTTTCCAGCAACTTATCAATTGCACAAATAGTTTTGAATTGCCATAATTTGTAATACCAATTCAACAGCGCTTTGCAACATCCTGCAGAGTGCGAGACAATCACACAAATTCAAAAATGCCATTCATTTTCGACGCCCTTTTTTGTTGTATTTTTGAAAGTGCAACGGCGACTACACTTTTACCTTGTGTTTTTCGGCAAATTCCTTACAATGGAAAATAATTTTCCAACAATAAAATAGCTTCCGTCTCAACTCAGCGAATGCTTCATTGACGTCATTAGATAGAAAAACAGAGCGCATCTTCAGCTATTAGCAGCATATTAAATTTGAAGAAATCATAGTCAAGGTAAAGATATTTTTACCCCTACAACAACAACAAAAAGAGCATGAAATAAATTGTGGAAACATCTTTTTTGCTTTTGCTTTTGCTGAGGGTCAATAAAGTTAGCACATTTGACACTTTATAACTGTATTTGGTTGCTCTTCACTAGCGCTCTTTAGCACTTGAATAGCACAACCCACTTACTGATTTGCTGCTCTTATTGACTACATAAATTAGTTTAAAGCAGTAGCAGCAGCAGCAGCGGGGAAGTTCAAATTGGCAGTAGAAAAGGTGCACACACACGCACCTGCTATGCGCATTCTTCTCCCTTGTCGCTCTGTGCGTGTGTTGTAGTAAGCAAATAGAAATGGAACACTTGGCTGTGCTTTCAACACTTGCTCGCAGTTACTCTTTTTTACTTTTTTTGCTCTTGACACTTTGTCGCAGCTGTTGCTAAAATATGGCAACCATCTCCCCTACTCACCAAAATTGCTCACAAAAAGCATTGT